>CM075861.1:5800763-6244101 GCA_037975125.1 Latrodectus hesperus
ATAATTCTTATAAAAGATAGTCCAAAGGGTGTGGTTAATATTTCAAAGAAATTCATATAATTTTGTTATCTGTTTCTTGTACTGCATAATTTTACAATATATTCTCTTATATTATGTGTTTTTTCGAATGATCTTTCTGTAAATTGCCTTAATTTGTGGAAAAAATACCATGGCATTTACGTGTTTAAATGTTAAACTTAGTATTTTTTTAAGGCATTATTACCCATTATATAAGGCATTTTTACCGATGTAGTGCTTTAGTGCATAAAAAATAAAAATATTCGATTGTGAATTTCAAAAAGAATTAGAAGCGTACGAGTGAAAATATTGTCAATTACAATAGGATTCAAAGAGTGCTTAAATTATATCATTAGTTAAACAAATAGTATAACAGAAAAATATATATGACAAATTATAAGAACATTGGACTTCTTAGTTTTTAATTGGTCAAAATTTGTGAAATCCTGAAAGTAAAGATTTTATATATATTCTTTATTTGATGTAAGGCTTGCAGCAATTATTTGTCTTGACAGAAACACAAAATTCTTTTTAATTATATCTTGTCATAACAATATTTTTATACCATAATATAAACATTATGCTTCTTTTTTAGTGAATAAATATAATTACAATTAAGAACATAAATGAGCAGAATGTTTCAAAATTGTATAATAAGAAAGGAAATTGTATAATAACCAAAAGAAAGAAGCTACATAATAGCAGCCAAAATTATGGAAAATTTTGAGAAAAAGGTAATCTTTGATGTTCAAAAGTTTATATCTATAATATTTTTTGAAATATTGCCATAAAACTATATAGTATTAGAAAAGTAGTTTCAATAATAATATATAATGGAATAAAATTTGTTATTTCATCTGAAATTAACCAAAAATTAAAGGCAAATAAGAAAAATGGGGTACAATTTGCTTAATTTGACATGAATTATCTTTGATTAAATTAAAAATGGCAAATAAACTTGAGTGCTTAGAGAACCAATCAGATTTCATTTTGTTTCTATAACGAGCAATCATATTGCTTTTGGATACAACTTTTGATAGGCTTTGCATGAGTTGGAAGGAAAATACTTATCAGTATGTTAACTGATTGTTAATAAATTGATTTTTTTACTATCTTATTTTAATTTATTTTTAAAACGTAATGATATTATGGAAATGTCACAAACATTTTACTTGAAAAACCATGTAAAATACGAGTTGAAAGCTATAATTTTGAAAAAATTAGGATATAAATTTTTAGAAGTTTAAGATTGCACATTGGTACGCAATACCGGCTTCAACCAATCCCACTTTCGTGGCGGATTTTCTGCCTTTGAATTCATTCATGATAACCCACATATCCCCAAGAACCATAACTATAAAGAATTTGTTCCCATTCATATTTGAGAAGATATTGTTCATAATTTAACTGGTCAGTTATAAAGCAACTTCTTACAGTAGGTATTACTTGAACTTCTGGTTAATGTTCCTTTTGAAAATCGTAGAGACTGGTTTACTACTATCGACAGATTTGTACCATGATACAAAAGTATAAACCTTAAATGCTTATAACGAAATATTAACAAAATGAAATAAATTATTGAATAATTCAAAAAAGCATGTGGTAATAAATTATGATTATAGAATTAGCATATGATTTAAGCATTATGAATAAAATGTATGTTATTGGTGTTTTTGTGCAATAGTAGCTAATCAAAATTTGGGTCTTTCAATAAGAAAGCATTTTTGATTCTAGTCTTTCAAAACAATACTTAACAACTCTTAATTATTTTTCTTCAGCTTAATCTCTTTAAGAGTGATATAAAAATAATTTGTTGTGTGTTATTTAGATATATAAATTTTATTTTAGGTTTGACTTAAAATGAAACTTTATTGAGACAGTTATTCTGTGAAAAAAACATCTATAGATGTCTTTCAGACGGTAAATGCAAATATAAGAAATGGATCAACAAGTGCCTGAAGACAGCCTTCAATGTCACCAATTTTTACCTGATTCAAGTTCTGAAAGGATAACTCAATGCACTTCTAAGACTAAAAGTATGACAAAGAGAAAGCCACAATCGAAACTTCGATCAAATAAAAATCGAAATCGACGATTTAAGGCAAATGCCAGAGAGAGAAACAGAATGCACAGCTTGAATGCAGCTTTAGACAAGTTGAGAACTTTCTTACCAGTTCGCAATAAATCACAAAAGCTGTCTAAGATCGAGACTTTGCGATTGTCCCGAAACTATATAGCTGCTTTGTCCGAGACCTTGCGCAACTCTAACATGTGCACTGTCTCCTTCGCGAAAATACTCACTAGGCAGATGTCACAGGCAACGATCAATTTGATAGCTGGTACATTCAGCCTCAATCCAGCTCAACTGATAGATAACATTAAAAATTCAAATGCACTCAGGCATGTTAACACAGGCATTAAGCAAATGACGCATTTCAATTCAAATTTGGCCTGTTCAAATGATTCGCAAAATAACTTTGGCCCTGAAACACTTCTGGTGGCCAATGCGCCACAGTCTTCTTTAGACAGATTCATGGAGCTACAAATACCTTCAAATAATTCTGACTTACATGATACCCGTATATTGTCCATGGCTGAAATAGAAGAATTATTTGTAACAGATTGCTTCACAATGACCACTGCTGTTTCTAATGGTAGATTCGCGAGCTGTGGAAACTTACCTCAAACAATTCACTGTCCTCTTTCTGTAGAAACTGTACGTTCTGCTTTTGATTTTGAAAATGGATTTGAATAATTATTAATTAAAACTAGCATGTACATTGATGTATTCAGTTTCACTCTAAATTAGTTTATATTAAGCTTCAATAATATGTTTATGTTTCTTATGTAATCACTATTTCAAAACATATTAAACAACTTTATAAGGTATATAATACTGTAATATGAGAAAAAATAATATTCTCTTACCTTTTAAAGGTATGCCACATAAATAATCCAAATAAAGCAATGAAGTCACAAGCAAAAATAAATTTGGATAAAATGCTCTCTTTATTTATAAGTGATGGGAATATTTGTTAAGTTATAAAATTAAGCAACAATGTCTGGGCCTAATCAAAACCATTGAACAAACATATTTTATTTTATATCTTAATTATCATCATTAATAAATACGTGCCTAAGTGAGTCTCGTAATTTAATCAATAGTAATTTTAGTTTCGTGAGAATATCAGATTACTTTTGGCACAGGTGCCATATAATCCATGATGCCAAATTCTGAGATTGGCGATTTTTTGACGGATTTTCTAATGCATCTGGCAACCTCGTTTTTATTACGTCATACATATGGAGACCTATAAGAAATATGCAGAAAATTCTATTTTGGTAACCCTAGTATTTACGTCATCGCGCACGTCACAATACGTCATCTTGGCAACATTTCTTCATCGCCAAAAAAAATTCAGAATTTGGAATCATGGATTATGCGGCACCTGAGCCTTACGTTTATATGCATATGAAATGATAAAGAGAAATGAACAATTTAAACCTTTAATGATATCAAAAAGTTAAGAGATTAGCCTGAGGTCACTCCTTGTGCCAAATGTTTTATGATTTTGATAAAATGAAAAAATGAGGTAGCATTTATTTCTCAAAAGTAAAGTCAGGATCGAGAAATATCAGCTTCTATGATTTATCAATGAACCTAGATCCTTTCTGATTGGATCCAGAAAAAGTATACAAGATCAATTATATTACAAGTTGAGTTTTCGAAACCCAAACAAGCAGGCAGCATTGTAAAGGCATTCAAGACTGATTTGAGACTGATTTCATTCATATCTATAGACAGGTTACTCTAATTATCACTACTCTTGGTGGAAAAGTGCCATTTTCAGTGTATAAAATTCGGAAAAATGTACAACTTTATGTGAAATAATTCTTCGTAGGATTGCTTTTTAAAATAAAAAATAGCAATTTCAAAACACTCCAACTCAGAAATACTATCTTTTTTCTATAAGATTCAAAGGTAAAATTCTATAATTAACAAACATGCTAAATTTCGTTGATTTTTTATGAAGACAGAGTTAAGGCTTATGGAATGGGAAGTCTAAAATTTGAGTTTTGGATCAAAAGTTTTTATCCATATGACACAAAATATTAGAGCAAATTAACATTCTGTAACGAAAAAGCTTTTTTCCATTTTTTGTATATTAAACTGCGAGCAAGAAAATTTTACATAGTTTTTTTCTTAAAAATGACTTTTTGACAAATGACAGATTTGCAGTAATACAAGTTTAGATATATGAAGTAAAGTCAATTGTAAAATAAGAAAATATTTTGATACTTCGAGAGTACTTTTGAAAGTTCTAACTAATAATTATTATTCGTTATATTCCCTGAATAAATGCTAAAAAGGAATATAAGTATTATATGTATTTAAATATTTAAAAATAAAGTTTAACACCAAAACTTTCTTACATTTATTTGATTATATAGTTGTGAATTGCTTTGTTTTCTTCTCTAAAAAAATGTAATGATTCTATTTTTCAGAATTGATAATATGTGATTTTGGAACACTTTATTACATACTTATTATAATCATTAATACTTCAATGAATTTATTATTTTTTCCAACAGTTGGACTAGAAACAGAAGCGAATGCATAAGAAACTTTACTCCAATAACTTTTTTAAATCAACAAATTTTTAAAGTTTTTATTTCATAAACATCTCATATATAAAAGTTTTTTATTCTTTTTTATCCAATAAAGTTTCTAAATATTTTCTATATTATGTTATTATAATTATTTTATTAGACTAGATGGGTAAAATAAAAATGCTCCTTAATTATTGTCGCATTTAGGTCGACACTTATACATAATGATCCTCGTTAAAGCAATAAATCCAAGGTTTAATCTTGACAGGTTAACTGCAATATTAGTTTGAAACACAAAACTATAATTTACCTTTGCAAGCTAATTTCGGAGTTCACGATTAGTATTTTGAGGCGAATTGAGGCACAATTCGCAAACAGTGGTACAAGTCAAGACTTAACTAAATATAATGTTGTTGCAGCGTTAGATGAGAATATTTTGGAATTAGTACTCAATATGATTTCAGATCCTTCAGAAAGAGGGAACATATTATGTTTTATAAAGTACATTACTGATAAGATGATACTGAGCAATCACGCCTGTAAAGTTACTTACATTTTTTGATCTGGGCGATAAATACCCATATGAATTGTTACGACAAATGAAAATTCTCGCCAGTAATTCGATTTCCGAAGAGATAATTAAACCACTATGGTTCAAGAGGTTACCTCCTCAAACGCAAGCAATTTTGTCGTTCAGTAAGGATCCGCTCGATATTATTGCAGAAATGACAGAGAAAATTATTTCAATCTATTATACAATTGAACTATGCTCTAATAATTGCGCCAGTAAATCAACAATATCTGAAAGCAGTAGAAGCAAGTGTTTCTTCATTAACTAAGAAATTTGATGAATTTTCATTTCGAAGTAGATCACGAAGCAGACTAAGATATTTTAAAAAACAATGTAGACCAAGATCCGTATCTAGATCACGACGTTACAAATTTTGTTGGTATCACCTTACATTTGGAAACGATGCAAACAAATGTGTTGAGCCATGTGAATTTAATAAATATATCACTCCTTCTGAAAACTAGCAGGCCAGTCGATTGCAGAGACCAACGAAAAGGCGGCAATTTAATTGGTATTACCAATTAAATTGCCGCCTCTTCCTTTTTGATAAAACCAGAAATCGTCATTATTTGATTGATACTGGTATAGATATTTCTGTTATTCCTCCTTCGAAACCAAATAAACTTTTATCAGCAGAATTTAAACTTTATGCAGCAAATTCAATTCTCATAAAAACTTATGGAACTAAACTTCTTAAGCTGAATATAGGGTTAAGAAGAAAATTCGAATGGAACTTCATCATTGCAGACGTTTCGAAACCAATTAATAGCTGACTTTCTTAAAATTTTTGGTTTACTTGAGGCATTAAGCGATATCCGGTCCTTACTAGAGGAATTCAAATGCCTTACATCAAGAAAAGTAGAAAGTGGAACAGAAAAAACCAAGCAAAAGTCACTCATCATATAATTACACAAAGCCCTCTAATCGCTTCAAAAGTCCGCAGGTTGGCACTTTTGACAAATTTAAGATAGCAAAAACAGAATTTGAATATATGCTGGAGCAAGGTATTTGTCGACCTTTGAGTAACAGTTGGTTCTGCCTTTTACGTCGTCTGGCGAAGAAGAAAAATGGTGATTGTTAGACCATGTATTGATTATCGGAAACCCAATGCAGAAACACAGGCAGATTGTTATCCACTACCTCACTTGCAAGATTTTACGCATCAATTGAAAGAATGCACAATATTTTGTACGTTGGACTTAAAACGTGTTCCATGATGAAAAGACAGCAATATGCACGCCATTAGGACTCTTTAAGTTTTCTCGAATGACATTTGGATTAAGGTATGCTGCACAATCCTTCTAGCGATTCTTTCATACTGTCTTGAAAGGGCTGGACAATTGTTTCGTTTACATTGATGACATTTTGATTGCTATGTTGAATTATTGAAATATTGAGCTTCACACTTAAATATGAAAATATAACTTCTTATATATCTTGTTGCAAATGGGGCCGTGGTTGCCTAGTGGTTAGGGTATCGGCCTTCCATCCGGAAGGGTGGCGTTCGATTTCCAATGCCGCCAAAGACCCACCGAGTACATGCGATATACGTGCTCGTTAAATCCGTGGAATCGAAAGTCCTGTGGTCGGTCGTTGAGCAGTTACCATAGGTGCAATGGTCTGGAGAAATTTACTCCCCCTTCAGATCAATGCCAAAATTGAGGGAGTAGATCCTCTGGTGCTGCCATCGATAGGAGGATTTGAACAGCAAAAGTCCTACTTTCACCTTCATGATGTTGTTGTTGCTGATCCCTGTTGTCTAGCAATTTGCTAGACCAAGTCTATGATATTGTACACTCTCAGGAAATCAATGACCAATAATGGTCGCTCCAGAAGATCTTCTTTATCGAGTCCCAAGCACTCAAGGATATGATCCGGAGTGGCTTGGCTTTTGAAACACTTAGCGCAAATTGGAAATTTCTTTTCTTTGTTGTTAAATGCCAATGATCTTAGGTGGCCACTTCGAAAACGAGTTATTGTAGTTTGTTCCAGTCTGCTGCACCGGAGGGATATAGATCCGCCAGGACGATTACCCTGGTACCAATGGTGCACGGGGGGAATGGCAAATGCAGACCGAACAAGGCCTTTCTGTCTAGAGTATAATTCAGAATAGGTAAGAGACGCCGGAGTAAGCAAAGGCTCGTCAGTACCTCTTTTTGCTAGGGCATCAGCCAATTCGTTTCCCGCAATGTCTACATGGGAAGGGATCCACTGTAAGTGAATCTCACGAGATAAGGAGAGTCGTCTAAGCTTGTCCAAGATAGCTACTCCTGTATTATCACGGACTCTGTGCCAGTTAGTAAGATGCTGGATGGCGCTCCGGCTGTCCGACAAAATCCAAATTTCCTCATTCCCAGGGAGAGAAAGAACCGTATCAAGACCCACATTAATTGCAATAAGTTCACTGCGAAAGACGGAACAACCGTCGGGGTTTCTGATTGAGATTTGGTGGGATTCGTTTTGATACTTAATAAATACCCCACTACCGGAACAAGTTCTGTCATTTCTGCTACCATCCGTGTAAATAAGCACAGCTTCATCATGGATATTGTTGATCAACTCAAGAGCAAGTTGCCTTAAATACTCAGGAAGATCTGAAGACTTGTTAACCTCGATAGGAAGATTAGGGTGAAAATATACCCCGTTAAGACCCTCAGATGGGTCAATGCATGGGTTCAAGGAATGCGACTCTACAGTATTAGAGATAACATTATCACTGGCTATCTGACTAAGGGGACTTTTTCTTTTTAGTCTCTGGTTATTATTCCAGCCCCTGAGAAAGTCCGAGGTTCGATTTTGGGAGCCATAACAAAAGAGTTTATTAAAATACTTCACAAGATTTGAGTCTCTTCTGTGACTGAGTGGTAGCAAATTCGCCTCGTATAGAACAATGTCGTTAGGACAACTGTTTCGAAGACCAGTAATAATCCGAGCTGCGCTCAGTTGAACTCGCTCAAGCTTCTGAAGGCTAGTCTTAGAGGCACAGCAGTAAACTGGGAAGCCATACTCCAGGATGGGTCTTAAGAGCGCGATGTAAGTATTTCTAAGCGTAAATGCTTCTGCTCCCCAGTCGCGTCCAGATATATATTTCAGGATAGTCAGACGTTTTCTGCATTTTTCTACAAGATGGTCGATGTGCTTATGGCTTGTAATCTCAGGGTCCATAACAAAACCCAGGTATTTTGGATATCTATCCACTAAGAGAGGTTGGTTGTTCAGAAAAATCCTAGGCTGGTAATTGTACAGCTTTCTATTTGTTGTAAAAAAACTGGTAGTGGATTTTAAAGGATTAAAACGTAATTTGTGGTTTTCAGCAAAGTTCCACACATCAACTAGAGTCTGGTTGATATTATTTTCCAAGTCAGCAATATTGGCACCGGAGTTCCATAGGACTATGTCGTCCGCAAACAATCCTACTTCACATCTCCTGGAGATAACTTTCTCGATGCCACTCAAAAATAGTGTAAAAAGAATAGGGCTCAGAACGGAGCCCTGAGGGAGACCCTGTCCCAACTTAAGACCATTGGACTTGGAGTTGTTGTATCTAACCCTGATTACTCTGTCTCTTAGAAAATCATATATCCAAGGCAAGGCCCTATTACGAATTCCAAAACCGTCAAAGAGCTTGGTAATAAGTCTCTGTTTCCAAACAGTATCGAAAGCCTTCGACAAGTCCAGGAAAACTGCCACTGTGTGGTTTGTAGGCTTCAAATTGTGCGCATCTCGAATCCTCTGGGTTAAATAAAGCACCTGATCTGTAGTACTATGTCCTGATTTGAATCCATATTGTTCCTTGGGGAAAAGACCACGTGAATTCAAATAAAATAAAAGTCTCTTTAAAATCATCCTCTCCATTATCTTACACGCAATAGATGTAAGTGCGATGGGCCTATAACTATCGGGAGAACTGGCGTCTTTGTTTGGCTTTCTGATAGGGATGATGGTTGCCCTTTTCCAGTCTTGGGGAAGCCGTCCCGATTTCCAAGATAAGTTTATTATGTCCAAGAATCTCTGTCTTCCAGCCTGACCCAGATGTTCGATGAAGTATCCGTGAATGCCGTCAGGACCGGGGGATTTTTGTAAATCAGTATCCATGAGGGAAGCCTTGAGTTCGTGCAAACGAAAATCAGTTGAGAAAATGGGTATCCCCTCGCGGGAACTACGGCACCCGTGAACAATGTTTCTGGCTCTCTTCGTGATAGATCTGTCAACATGAGAGAAGCTAAGCTTGCTAGTTTTCTGATAGTGTGCACCAAGGATATCAGCAGCCTCGCAATCAGTTTGGGGAATTCGGCCGTCTGTGTCTTGAATCGTATTGCATAGTTCTTCCTGAGGCTGTTCCTTACTAATACTCTTCACTAATTTCCATAATTTACTATTAGAGACCCTTGGATCAAGCCCAGAACAAAGTTCATTCCATTTATCTCTCTTGAATTGTGCATAGGCTAGTTTAATCTCAGCATTGACTCTGTTTAAATTAATTCTACGAGAAATATCCTTAGGCTCATTTAGGGCGCCGAGAATTCTTTTTCTCTCCTCCAACAAAGGCTGGAGAGCTGGTGACTTGTGGGTAAAATATTTCTTAAAACTCTTAATATTACCCCTGGGAATAGCCTTTTTAGCATTATTTATAATAACTGATTTCAGAGTGAGCCAATCAGAATCAAGAATATTTGTCATGGATTTAGAGTTAATATCGGTTTCAATACAACGAGTATAGGACTCCCAGTCAGCCCTCTTGAAATTCCAGTACTTTTTATTGCTTTTAAAAACAGGCAATTCACCATTTAGTTCAATTAAAACAGGGAGATGGTCGCTACCTATGTTCTCGTGGACTGACCAGGAACTCCCCAGGTAGATATTGGGGCTAACAATAGCAACATCCAGTGCTTCAGTGGTGTCATAACTGTAAGATGCATGGGTTGGTGTACCATCGTTTAAAAAGATGAAACCACAATCGTCTACCATCTTAATGAGTTCACTACCTCTTCGATTTTCTTCAGTACACCCCCAACTAGTATGTTTTGCATTTAAATCTCCGATCAGAATAGTGTTGTCCACAAGGAAGTTATGCATGTTAGAAGGCAGACCCTTATTGTTTGGGGGATGGTACATATTATAGATATTTAAGGTTTTGCCCCTCCAAGTAACACCTTCATGATGCTCTGATTAAACGAAAGACGCTCCCATTTTACTTAAATTCGCATAGCCAAGGCATAGCAAGCTTGGCTTGTCCAAGTGTCATTAGTAACAACAACAACATATGCAAATAAATTATTCTTTCACAATGAAGAATTAAATTGAAACAATCCCAACACTTTATTCATCCATAGACTAATTAATGTAATTAAGACTAAATTCTAACTTGTTTTAAAATTAAATTGCATTAAAACTAAGAATTTTTCTATTTTTGATTAATTTTGATGATGCTCTAAAAAGAAAAAAAATCCCAAATTAATTGCATTTACTAATTTTTAACCATTGAATATTTGCAATAATACAATTATACAATATTATACAGTTTATATAATATCTTTCTATTTATCTAAATAGATGAAGTTAGTAATTTAGTATCATTCTAATCTCCTGTTTTGATTAATATCTTTTCTATCGTTGGGTATGTTTATAAATACGGTTAGAAAATTTATGATTTCTGAATTATGTAAATGATTTTGTTTGTTGGTCTGAAATAAAATGAAATAATAAACAGTACTTTTTTTGTTCTTTTCTTATTTTTACATGCAAATTAGATTATTGAAATTAAATTATTAGTTTTAAACATAAAAGGTATTTGTCTGTATTAAAAATTAATGATGTAAATCATTATTTTTAAAGAAAAATACATTTTTAACTAAAAAGTTTCGAATATGTTGTTAAGAAATAAATGATAAATAATGCTTCGATTAACAACATAAAATCTCTCATTCTTCATTTCAATAATAGATTTAATAGCCCTGACTTAAAAATAATATTTTAATAGAGTTACTTCATAATTAAAAATAAATAAATGAAAGCCACATTTTATAATCTCTAAAAATTTCAATAAACTTATGTTGTTGTGGCTGTTATTAATGACACTTGGACATGCCAAGGTTGCTATGCCATTGGCTATGCGAATTTAAGTCAGAAGGGTGCGCCTTTCGTTTAACCAAAGTATTATGAAGGTGAATGTACTATTTCTGTTCTAAACTCTTTCGATAGATGGCGCCACCAGTAAAGGATCCATCTTTTCAATTTTGACACTGATCTGAGGGGGGAGGAAATTTTCTTATAACAGTATATATATATACACATACATATACCCATAAGTATTTATTATCAAAAAATTATTGTAATTGGGAGCTGTAAAAGTATTGTAATGTTGATACACAAAATTTTGCATGAAATATTTGTACTTAACAGTACTAGTTTTATGTCATTAAGATTAAATACTATTATTGTGCAAATATTTTATGGAATTAGTTTTTATTTCACAGTTTTACTTAGCACAATCATTTTTGATATAAATTTATGTAAAGAACACAGATAATATTGTTTTTAAATTAACCAAACATCAAGAAAAATAATCAAAGATTTTCAATTTATTCGTACAATAGCATTTTGCGTTTAAAACCATTTTATTATTAAAAAAATGATTGATTTTTTTAAAAAAAACCTCCTACAACAAAATAGAACAATAGACCCTCTTAAAATTTTGAATTATTGATTCTTTAATGTGGTTTTATTGTAATATTATTCAGTGGTTTTTATTAGAATATTTTTTATAGTTTTGAAGATAGGAGCTCTGTTGTTTCTTGGGTGTTTTAAATGACAGGAAATTACGTCATTTTTCACGAAAAATTCCATAGATAATTTATTTTTTTAAAAAACAATGTCACTTACAACAAAATTAATATATTTTAAGAGGTGCGTCCTTAAAAAAAGAATGGGTAATTTTTCCTTTAAGTGATGTCACTTAGAAAAAAAATTTTTTTATCCTGTTTTACATTCGAAACTACTCTTCCGGCATTTATTCGAACAATCAGCATTGCTAGGACGAGTAAAGGTGCAATGATTTCAAGGAATGTGCTCTTGTTCGGTGAAACTAGCCAAAGAGTCTTACTTAAGAAACTAGTGAAGTTAAGTCAAACTTTTTGCGTGTTTTCAATTCGGTATAATAAAATGGTTTTTACTAAACGGATTCAAAAAGGTAAGTTCTTCTTTAATTTTAATACAATAATTTTGGTACAGCATTTATATTCTTTCAAAATTATAATTTAAATTTATGATTAATAATATTTTAATTTTGATATTTATTTTTATTTAATAGTAATTTACTCTAAATATAATTTTTAAAATATAGTTTCAATTTTTAATTTCATATTTATAATTTGAAATTTTGATTTATTTAAGAAAAAATTATTAATACTAATATTTCTATTATAAATATTTATTTTTGATAGAATTTTGTAACTTGCTCAATTCTACTATCAATGGTTTTAAGAAAAGAATTTAATTTTAATAGGTAATGTTATAACTTATTTTGATTAATTAATCTACTTAAGATGTGTATAGAGAAAAATCCATTTTTAATTTTTTTAAATAATATATATTGTTATAAACAAGGATTTATCGAAATTGAAGAGAAATCAAAAAATAAATGTGGTTCTTGTATAAAATCACAGAAACCAGGAAGAAAAATGGCGCCAAATAGTGTGATTTTCGCCAAAAAAGAAAATTGTTCGCCAAATACGTGGTTGCAGCTTTTATAAATCGTTGTTCCTTAAGAATTCATTCCTAAGGCAAGCCGCAAACTGAGGCGACAGCAGACAGGCAGTACGACATCGCTCGGTAAAAACTGATTTCCCTGTGCTGCGTACGCAGATTGAAGCACTATTTATCACGAACGCGTCAGCGTCACTTAAGCGACACGTGTCTGCCATTTGTGACTTGCGCTATTTTTATCGCTTGTCGCTTGCATGTTTGATTTCATTTCTTCAAAAGTGAATTTCCATTGTTTACAAATGAGAGAATATATTGAATTTAACCAGATTTATTAATTTTGTAAAAACAAATTTCCTGCATTATATGTTTTTAACCAATATTATTCTAATTAAACTAAAGTCATAAAAGCTTTGATGGAAATATCAAATGAAATGAAATTTCCCGGTTATTTTTATTCTAATTTTTTAATGATTTGTAGTTATGTAAATTTAAAATATGTAATTTAAAAATTTTACGAAATTTAGATAAAATTAATAAAATTCCTGTGCGAAAAACATTTTTAATCGATAATTATTTGCAGAAATATATTGATCTTATAAAATAATTTTTTTTATGAAATAAATTTTATGGAAGTTTTTTTTTTAAATTTTTTGTTTAAACGCACAAATATTTCTGAACTATTATAGTTTCTAAATTTTAAAAAATTATCAAATTCAAATAATTTTATTAAAAAAACTAGTTTGAATACTGTAGTACAATTAAGATTCTCTATCCTTATGAGTTGTTTTGGATTTTAGTATCTACATATCTTCTTGTACATTATTATAATATTGTTCAACCTAATTTTTAACTAACAGAAGCAATTATAAGATTTGGATTGCTCAGTTATTTTACATTAAAATATATTCTGAGTATAATTTTTTAATAATTTCTATTGACATATATTTTTCTTAATTACTTTTAGTTTTGTACTGATTCATATTGAAATTATTTGTTTTATAATGCATAAATATGTATTAATTTATACTTAGGTAACATAAAAAAATTTTAAATATCAAATAAGTAACTAAAATGTATAATTTCTTTTTAAATATATTTCAAATAACTTTAACAAAATATTTCTAATGTCATTTTTGAGTCCATGAATTAAAGAAACGTTAAAACACTTATTGTGAATTGGACAGAAATATCAGAAAGTCATCTAATAGTTCTGGGCTTACAATCAAAAGTATTGACCATGTGTGTTTGATGGTTATTTCTAGAATATTTTATAATCAAACTTTGTACGACGGTCTGTTTTTTTCCACTTGTATGGGTTCGGTTATTTGATTTTAATAATCTTTCAAATTTATTTATAAAGCTATTTTATAATTTTGAATAAATATATTTATAGTTTATTTAAAAGAGAGCACTTTTTGCTTCTTTAAAAAACGTGTTATTCTCTAATACATTATGATTTAGTGTTAAAAGCATTTAAAATTAACATGTCCCAGCAAGAGATTATTACTATCTTATTTACAACAGGAGTACTGAAAAATACATCTTATTTATTTTCATTTAATTAATGTTACATAAAGAAATGCAACTTAATTTCAATTTATACTTTTAAATCAAACAATAAATTTATCACCTTAGCAAATTTTCTTATTTTTTATATATAAAAAAATCCAATTTCTGTATTTAATGCCACTATAGTGATAGACATAAACTTGAAACAGTGTAAATTTAGTGTTGTGTTAATTAATAAATTGGAAGAATGTGCCTTTGTTCTGAAAGTACAGTGAATAACATTCAATTGAAATCAGTTATGTTTTGCAATAACAATTTCACATTTTCCTGAGTTTTGTACATTGCCTATTGAGATTAATTTTATTTTTCAAATGCGAGACAAAGTGAAATTATATTTCATGTTTACAATATAAAAGATATTAATATTATTTGTAATAAAGTATGTTCGTTGGAATTTTTTCTTTTCCTTTTCAACATCTAATATTTAATAACAATGTCAACGATTTAGAGGCCATATAAGTTCTCAGGCAAACGCAGAAGCAGAAGACAATGAAAAAGACAAGTGCTCGAACAGAAGAGTGGAAATGTAAATTATATCCGCTCTAATATACTGCGCATGCGTAAGATCTTGTTTCCATCGTTGCAGTGTGTGGAACGTTTCGACTTTACCAGGTGTATGCATATCAAATGAGACGATTGCTAACAGATGTCCCCACTCATATATGCGAACATTACGAAAGCATGACACGTGATTTTTTTATAGTTTGACCTTTGATACTTACTTTTAGTTTACTTTTGAACGCGTTTCAGCGTGCATTGTGCTTTTTTTATTTTGTTGAAAATGTCAAATTTTATGTTTCCCGACCACGATTTGCGGACAGCATTAATTTTTTGTTACCAGCTGAAGAAAAATGCTGTCGAATAGCATCAAATGCTTGTAGAAGCATACGGTGGCAATGCTCTGAGCCATGTGCAGTGCTACAGGTGGTTTGAAAAGTTTCAAAATGGTGATTTCAATGTGAGAAACGAGTAGCAACGCAGACCACCAAAAAAATTTGAAGATGCTGAATTTCAAGCATTACTCGATGAAGATGATGGCCAAACGCAAGAACATCTTGCATAACAATTGAATGTTGACCAGAGCACTGTTTCTCGTCGTCTCAAAGCAATGAGCAAGATAATAAAGGTTGGTAGGTGGGTACTACATGAGCTAATGGACCGTGAGCGGGAAAACCGAAAAATCGTGTGGGAAATGTTGCTTGCCCGTTACAAAATCAAATCATATCTTATGGTATTGTGACTGACTATGAAAAATGGATTTATTTTGAGAATCCCAAGCGTAATCGATCATATGTTGACCCCAGACAACCATCCAAATCGACCGCAAGGCCGAATCCCTTCAGCCGCCAGACATTGCTGTGTATTTTCTGGGATTAGGAGGGGCCAATATATTATGAACTTCTCAAACCCGGCAAAACCCTTAATACTCATCGCAACAAGCAACTATTACTTGATTTGAACGATGCTATACTCGAAAAACGCGAGAAATACAAGAAACGGCATCACAAAGTGATTTTCCTTGATGAGAACTCACTTGGCCACCATGCTAAACCGACCAAGGACATCGTTAAGGTGCTCGGGTGGGAGCCCTTAGCGCATGTGGCTTATTCTCCAGACTTGGCTCCTTCCGATTACCACCTATTTGCATCATTGGGACACGCATTGACTGACCAGTGCTTCACTTCTTACCAAACAACCAAATTTTGGCTTGATGACTTGCTGGCCTCAAAAGACCGATTATTTTTTTGACGTGGTATTCACAAATTGCCCGAAAGATGGGGAAAATGTGTAGCTAGTAATGGATATTATTTCGAATAAAGAAATATTAAAAAAGTTTTCGCAGATTTATTGTGTTATTTTTAAAAACAATCGTCTCATTTCATTTGCATACACCTGGTAAATGCTTATGTGTAGTCAATTTAGCAAGTAAACTGATCCACGTTTCTTAAGTGTGTATGTTCTAAAACGCATTAAGTTGTATATTGTTACATATAAAGTTGTATATCATCAGTTTTATATATTTTCATTTTATATACTTTGCTAAAATATTTTATTAGTTATTTAAATTGTTACATTTCCTTGATTATCTTCTTAATTTTTAAGATAATTAAATAAAATATTGATATTTTTAAAAATTTCAAAAATTATTAATATTGAATTTAATTCGTTCATTTGTTATCTCAGTTTATTATAATTCATTCATATAAAATTTTAATCTTACAATTAGTTATTCTTTACTACCATTTTACTATTTTCTTTAACCCATAATATAAATTATCAATTGTTTTATATATAAACTTATAATAGTCTAATATATGAATTAATACTCCAGGTTCAGTTTTAGTGAAAATTTCCTTGTAAAACTTCCAACGCAATTCATAAACTTTGTTGTAATATTTTAAATCTATCTTACTTTAGTCTATTTTCATATTATATAATTAATCTTCACTGATCCTGAAAGTAAAATATTGACAAAAAAAATTGCTCAAGTTAAGTATTTACAAAAACAAAAAATTGCTAGTAATAAAACTAAATATTTTCACTTAACATAGCTGCGAATTTGTAAAAAATTGTAGGCATAATTATAAAAGCTTATATATAATAAAATAAAATCCATATTTTTCTTTGTGACCGTATTATTAATTTCAATTTTAAACACTTTAATGGCAAAGATTGAATCTTTAATGTTTTTAAATTTTACAATTTTATTACGATGAAACGAGAAAATTGGTTAAAAAGATGAATTTAAAAAAAAAATTATATAAGTTCTTTCTGGGAATTTAATTTTTTTAAGAAATTTATTGTTGAATTTTAATTTTATAGTGAAAACAATAAAAAGCTGATAATGAAAATAGTTAATGCCTCTGGTTAATTATGGATGATTAATCACTCTGTCTTTCACCAAAAAGGATCTCTAATCCAGTTACAATTTATTTTTTAATAGGATGACACAGTTTTTTATGAAAATTGCCACGATGTCGCGTTAGTCGAATGGTACCGACCAGTCAGTGACGCATTATTTGATACTTAACCTGATTCATTCAACCAGAAATAACTTAGTTGTTAAATGTGTTTTCAGTTTCCGCGCGCGTTGAACTCATTCTAATGCTCATTGAAAAGAGTGAACGTGTTTAGAATTCACAGAGAAAAAGGAACCTCTCCATTGGGTAAGTCGCAATCACTTTTGAAGCTTTCTCGTGAACTTTATTTAAAATACTCTATTTTAAAATTTATCTCGATGATCATTATATTCCCGCCAAATGGACTGATAAAGCTTTATAAAAAGGAAGGAGAGACAGAAACATAATGAGAGAGAGAGAGAGAAATAAATTTCAACTTGTATAATAGAATGTTAAATGAAGATCATTCACTTTTTTTACACATTTTTTCTTTACAAATCATAAAACTATTAATCTCTTGTGCTATATAAGTAATATTATAAAAGTATTTAATTGTTTAGATTATAAATTTCAAGGGTAAAAATTTACGGTATGGTCTCCCTTGGCGAAATTTTCAAAAAGTCGCCAAGGGTGACATACGGTCGTATGACGAATTTCTGATGGGGAAAAACGCCGGGAGGAAAATGGCTGAAATAGTGACAAATATTTCATACATTGTTGGTATCTAACAATATGCTCAACTAATTTTACAAAATTAACAAAAAACGCAGATAAAGTTGATATGCTAAATTATTTATAAAATATTTTGATTAAATTTTCTATTAATGAATTTATATCGGTAAATATTCATGAGAAATTAATGACAAATAGGGTTGCCATAATACTAGTTTACTGGGTTTCCAGTAAAAACGTTCGCCAAATTTGGCGCCAAGGAAACTCGTTAAGAGTGACCGTACACTAAATCTGATCCATTTTAAGATGAATGGTTCATAATTGAATTTAGTAGACATGTTGTGATAGGTTATTCTACATAAATAAATTCCTTATTCTCTTTATCCTCGAAGTTTTGGGCAAACGTCACTTTTATTAAAGGAAATTATCACGGAAACATATTAGAATGTTGGTGTTTGACTATCTTAAGACATAAGCCGTTTGTTTTCAAAATTTTTACTACAGGATTTATAATTTAAACAATAATGCTGAGTTGTACTCATTACAAAGTTGCTTATGTCGCAACGTCACTAATTTAAACTTAAATTTTTGGAGAAAAAATATTTTTGACCTCTGAAGTGAATGTGTTTGCGCTTTTTCCAATCAGCCGCCAATCAGAAATTCATGAATGAGAATGAAAAAGGAATCCCAGCTTCAATATTTAGTACCTTTTTAACTAAACCGAGTTTCCAAGAATATTACACTCCCATTCGATTTGTTTTTGACTAATCTATATTCGAGACTGCACATTGTAGTGCAAAACAAAGTTTTAATCAAAACTAAGTAATCAATGCCAACTGGTCGCATTTGCTGGTGGGCTTGACCTTCTAGTCCTCCATATAAGCACCTTGAAAAAATAATCTTAATGATACCCATTTATTTGAACCATGATGTAAATGAAACATTTCTCACACTGGTATGATTTGCATTTTATATAAAATTCTTAATTATTTATAAAAATTAAAGTATACTAACTTTCACAAAATTAGTATTAATAACTTGTAAACTAACTGTATTTACGAATACGATTTTGTAACTATAGTGTGGTAAAATGACCTTCAACACGAAGAAATACATTAAAAAGAAAAAAAAAGAATATCCATTGGATACAAAACACCATGTTCCCGCTTCTTTTTCAAGTTAATTCGCCGCGTGGGGGAAAAATCCAAAAATAGAATTCGGACGGGAAGTCAATTACAAAGGATTTATAAGATTTTGTAACTCCGAGATTAGCGTTATCAGTAGTTTCGTTTAGGTAGAACTTAACAGATAGTGGATAAGTTTAATCGAGACAAGGTAAAGGAAATTGACGATAATTTCATTTCAAATAATTTATATTCTTTTTGTTGCGGGTATAAAATTTATCCAGGAACTTATGAATTGTTTTGTTAAATATTGAGTGATAAAAATATTGCTTATGGTAAGAAAATCTTTTCGTTTTTTACTTATTACTTTTACGCCAACTCATGTATTTATTTTGCGTATTATAGTGTTGTTTGAATATGTAACATTATGTCCAAACTGGGTGAAAAATTCTTTGTCTTGCATCAATTAATATTTAATTTTTTCTTGAAATTTTTTATTTAAAAGGTTGTAAATATAGGTTTGGATTTAACTTCGTTATTGAACTACAGTTATACTTTCAACAAGTGTTTGGCTAGTGGGGGACTAGTGGATCGGTTCTTGAAGTATTTCTAGAAATACCAGCTCCTGAACAGTTAAAGTTTTCTCCTTTTCAATTCGCTGTTTGATTTCAATTCTGACAACAAATGTAGATGTTTTTAATCGTTCGGAGCCCGCTTTACAATTGTTCAACACTTGTTGGTTGTAAGTTCACTCATTGGACAAGGGAGCTAATTATAAACTCTAATTAGTAATCCTGCTCAACACGTGAACGTGGAATGAAAAATCTGTCTACTCAGTGGTGGTTTCCTCTAGAAATTGTTTCTCAGGAACTTAAGTTATATTTATTGTAATGATGATAGACTCTGTTTTTAGATGGTAGTTTAAAGGAATATTCTTAATTTGTTTGATGCATATTCTTTGGTTGGTGTGGAGAGAATTGTGCCGACTCAGTGGTGGATTAGTCACTTGACCGTTCATTCAAAATTACGATGCGCCTAGTGATTTGCGGATATTCCAAACCTATTAATCTTGAAGTCTGGGGTTCTCTTGTATCGATCATGTATATAATACATCTCTAAGCTTTTTTTTATATAAATGTTTAACAGTAAAATATACTTCCAGGGGAGAGGGAGTTTAACATTGCTGAGTAAAATGAATAGTATTTCCTTTGCATTGAGTTCAATATTTTTAATGTAGTAAGTTACTTAACTCTGTATATGTAATCAAACATTCAAAAATGGTATAAAACAGACATTTGTGCGTTTTATCTAGTTAAATTATGAAGAATGAAAGTCCCCAATTAAAAATTCTGTGTCTTTCTATATAAAGGCTTGTGCGTGAAGAATATCTTCCTCTTTAATGGACATTAAACATTATTTTTTTTTAAAAATTCAGTTGCACTAAAAATTACCTTTTTGATTTGAAGATTAAATTGCTTATGTTAATTTTTAATTCATTAGTCTGTAATATAAATCCTAAGATTCATTATATTTTTATTTTGCTTATTTATTTTTTCATATAAGCTTTGACCATGTGAAAAGTTTTACATGGAAAAAGTTTCCTGCAAATGTGAGTCTAGTTGAAGTTTTAACAAAAACATTCTACATTAGAAACTTTTAAGACTTCCCCTCCCAGATTAAGGTATAGATTTGCCTTCGTAAAGTCAAATTGCCGACAGTACCTCTATCTTCCTATTTAAGCTATTTTCATTTTAATATAGCATCAATATATCTAGTTTCAAACTATATCTATTTAAAAATCTACAGTCTTTTGATAATCTATCACAATTCACTTTCAAATTATTGACAATCGAGTTAATATAATTATAGTAATTAAATTTATGTGCAAAATTACTCAAACTGAAGGTTCTACTTTTTGTTGTATTAAAAACTGAGCTTTTAACAAAACAAACTAATACTCATTAGGAAACCTAATTCCATTTTAACGTTTGGCAAGTAACTGCTGTGACTAGAGCCTGACTAAGGCCGGAGCATACGAGGGCAGTTGCCAAGGGCCTCCACATCAGAGGAGCCCCCCAAATCTAATAGAAAATTTTATTTTACGTTGTTAATAGAATAGAATTTGTGAAATCGAATAGAGAAAGCTTGTTGCGGCGCAGAGGAGGCCCCTGAAAGAAGTTTTTGTCCTGAGGCCCCAAGTAGGCTGTTGGACCAGAATGTGACCAATTACACGAGTTTTCTATGTAAATGTAGACAATTTCTCTTAACATATTTTTTGTTTTCTTCTTGTTAGTTTGAAATACAAAATGTTTACTTTTAAAACCTTAAAGTATATAACTTTAAATAGAAATACTGGCTCAAGAACTTCTTACATAAAAACAATTTTCCTTCTAATAAATATCTACTTCAGAACTCAATATTTTTCTTTCAGAATATATTAAGGTTTTTACATGTCTATAATACTCAAATATATAATGATTTAGTTCTTAACCAAACTACTTAAGATTCGGTAACAGCAGTTATTGTAGAGGAAAGTTTAAGCACATTTAGATGGAAAAAAAAAATCCATAATTAATCCTTAGAGTTCTTGTAGCATTTAGAAAATACAGAGAGCTTGTATATGTATATACAGATGATTAATCTGTACACTTTTGCCTGCTAACATGCATTATAATTTGTATTAAAAATTGTATTATTAACTTATAAGCACAAACATTAAATTAAACACGTACTTTACCACCGCAACTATACGGTATTTGAAATATTTGTCTATATGTGCAGGGTGTAAAGACATTTAGTCTGTGCACAAAATATTAAGTTCAACAGGTGTCATCTGAGCATTTCTTGAGCTGCTTGAATTTTGACTTGGAAGAGGCTTTTTCAAAGCCCCTTATGTTTTTGGATTTCCTGGAAGTTTGTGGAGTTGGTCTAGTATTGGAAGTGTACCATCTGGGATCAGCAACAAGAACAAATATTTGTCTAGAAATGTCTTCCACAATTTTTTTTTACTTTCTAAAATTCTTAGTCATCGTCAGGAAACTTAAAAAATTTTTCGAATTGTAAAAAAATACTGAAAATAGCAGATTGTAATAAATTGCATAAGACGATGAATAATGATTTAAGCAAGTGCGAGTATATCTTATTTGCTTCTTAATATTTGATGAGGGTTAAAACTTTACTTTTAAAATAGTATATGCAATCGTCTTGACTGATTTTTTACTACCTAAACAAAAAAATTTTATTTAAATTTTACAAAAAATATCACGAGACATAATTCTATTTGTTATGACTCTACTGTTTTTAGCAAAATTAATGCTTCAATTTTTGAAGCATGCCGATCAATTGCTGAGTGGTTAGCGCTCCTGACTCCTGGGCTGTGGATCCTGGGTTTGAATCCCGGTTCGGGCATGGATGTTACTTTCTTTCTTTGTGTTTCTATGTCCTTTCTTCCGTGATGATGTATGAATGTGGCCCACCCTATAAACGGGTTTGTGATGGTATGACGCGGGTAACGCTACTCGCCTCTGTGATTTGGTTCACAGGTGCCCTCTGGGTAACGACAAATGAGTAGCAGTCACTGGCCGTGTTGAGGCATAGGGTTCAACCCTCAAGTGCCCGCCATTGGAAAAAAAATTTTTTGAAGCATTAATTTTTCACAAATATTTATTTATCTGTTGCTAATCTCAGAGGGTCCAATACTAGACGAAGTCCATAAACAGCCATTAAATTTTATTTATTTTCGGAAAGTTATTTGCGTGTTTCAAATCTTAAATTAGATACTCTTTAAATTTCTGAAATACTTTTCAAATAGTTTTAATTTAAAAAAAACATTTAGTTTTTTTACAAAAAATAAAAATTTCGAAGTTTTAACTTGGAAGGTATTGGAAGATCTGAAACCCCAAAAATTAAAGGAATAATTTTGTAATACTTCAATGAGATTCTTTTAAATTTTTTATGGTAATCCTAACTTTTTTCATTATTACTATTTTGTTAATCGCGTGTATAGTTTCTACATGACATTATTTTTAAATTTTACTACGTTTGTGGTAGAAAACATTATTTAAAAATGCAGTGTTGTCAAACTAAAATTCAATTTTATGATTGAAGCTGTAAACATTGTAAATTTTACTATGTATATTATCGAAAAAGTACATATAAGATGCTATCACTCAAAGCACACAATGCTTAAAACGTAATGAGTATTTAAAGATATTCGTATTTCTTACATTGCTTACGCATCTATAGAATGCAAAAGTAGAAACCAGCATTATAAGAAATCTCCAATTAGTTACGTTGCAATGCCCGTAACTTTTAGGTTCGTTTTTTGATCAAGGTTGTCTGATTTGGCTAATAATTTCCGATACCTGTGTCAAAAATCTTAAGCCACATAAATTTTGGCTAATTTCAGAAATGCTTTTTCACTCTCAAAACACATCGAAACTATGAAAATCTATCCAACTTCATTCTATTTCAAATCAATTTGTGTGATCATTTTGATTAAAAACGTGAATCTTTTCTCACTATACAGCAAATTAGTCGATAAATCAGTGGTCAGCTGTTCTTGCATTCGGACTGATAAAATAGAGGTAACGAAATAAAAACTTTTTCTATCAAACTAATAAAGTTTGAGTGAAGTCGTTAAAATTAAAATTCTTTTCTATGATTGTTTTTGCATTTTCTAACTCTTGATGTCTAAATACACACCAGAGGGTTTCTCCAACCTTTGAACAATTATTGATAATTATGTATGTTTCTTTGAGGGTGTGGATTGAAAATTCGAGATAGACTGACTTTTTTCTTTTTTGCTGAATCTGGTTAAAACATCTGAGAAATCTAACATGAACTTAGAGTTTGCCGGCTAAATCTTGCGATTTGTACGAGTATGCCGGTATGTATTCTTGCTTCGAATAACTACCTTCACGCAGTATTTTCTTTACGTATTTCGCTGCAAGCTGTGGCAGTTGAGATACATATTAATTTCCGAATCACTGTCTGTAACATTTATTTATCAACGCGTAACACACACGTCATTTCCTAAAACAACTTAAATAAACTATTGCAGAGCAACTTCCTGTTCCTTATGTATTAACATGTGATTTTAATAGTCATAGTGCTCTGTGGGGAAGTGCTAATACTAATTCTCGTGATCAACAAATCGAACAGCTGATCACTGCCTCTGTCTGCTAAATAAAGATGAAAAAACTCTTTCATGCCCATACAAAAGGATTTCATTCCCTAGATTTGGTTATTTTCTCGCTTATTTTACTACCTCATTGTGACTTCACCACTGAAAACGATTTGCATAACAGTGACTATTTTCCAGTTATTCTTACTTTTGCTGGTAAACCTTGTAATCCCTTGCGATGTTTCCATTGTCAGTGCATTGGACACTCGAAAAATGCTTGCAGAGGCAAAACCACTTGCATCCACTGCGCGGTGGTAGGCCACGATAGTTCGAACTGTACAGCTAAGGAGAGGTGTGTCAAATGTCATGGTTACTTCCAGGATATAAACGTGCCCAAGCTCATAATCTACTTAGGCAACTTTGGGATCTGTTCAACAGGCAAAGGGCACAGGAAGAACAGAACACTATGGAATTATTGTCCTCTCAAATAGAGCAAATAAATGACAATATTCAAACCATTAAGAACATACATGAAGAAACCAAAGCCATAGTTATAAATCAGCAAAACCTTCAAAACTCGCCTAAATTATCTTACGGTGATGTGCTGAAGAAGTGCATAGAAACTGACAATAAGACGGCACTCGTAGTCAAACCGCAGGAAACCGAAAATGTGGAGACGCTTAAGAGCAACTTACTAAACCTAAACAGCGAAGTCTGCCCTAGAAAAGTTATCTGGGGCAAAAGAGTTGCGAAAATTCAATGCGGCACTGGTGGAAGCAAAGCAGTGCATAAAACAACTAGCCAAGCATAAAATGAACTCAGAGCCGGCTGATCAGCGCAGGAAGATCACCCTGCTCAACACAACCAAGCACGTAAGCGACGATAACATAAACAAATATTTGCAATCCAGAAATCCATCCAGACGCTAACATCGAAATAACAGAAATTAAATCACACAGAATCAATGAAAATCTTCAGCACTTAGTTATTGAGACCGATAACGCCACAGGCTACTTGCTCATCAAGAGCAAAACAATATACATAGGATTTAATGCAGTCTACATAAGACCATATAGGCAAATAACTAGATGTTGCAACTGCCATGATTATGGCCATATAGGGAAAAACTAAGTTCAGCAGAACGTGCGGTAATTGCGGCTACAGCCATGCAGAAGAGTGCAAGGCGAAATATCCGGAGTGTATCAACTGTGTAGTGGACAACAGGAATGGAGCCCACTATAAGGCTAACCACACAGCATTCTCATCAAAGTGCCCCGTCTATAGATTACACCTGCAATAAATTAAAAAATAAAGAAAATTTTAAAATGAATAACATTAGTGCCTCAGCTAACAAAAGTGCCGCCACAAACATTGTTAACGGAGTTCCCGAACTGACTAAGACAAAACGTACAATAATTCTTTAAATCAACCTCATGCGATCCAGTGTCCCTACTGATCAGCTACAAGTAATCGCTAACACAGTCATAATGCCAATGTTTTCATCATACAAGAACCACATACTAACAAGAACAATAAATTCCTAGGCATTCCAAATTTATTGAATTAATGGCTCTCAAATAAGGGAAAACCGGGGATTATCACCACCACAGACCTGGATGCTATTCTTGGTCAAAAAGAAACAATTGTTGCTATTAAGCTAATGGTCAACCAAAGACCACTAACAATTATATCAGCCTATAGCCCCCCCTATTAACCACAGGCAAAGTGCAAGGGGGAACCAAGAAAAGACATCAGCGACACTCTAAATGAAGTTGAAAAATTCCATAGTAATCTTAGATATCATAGGAGCAGAGGACTATCTTATAGGAGGAGATTTCAACGCACACCACATCTTATGGGGCTACAAGGACAACGACACCAGGGGAGAGAAATTACTTGATTTTATCATTGAGATTGTTCGCAACCTACTCAATACCAAGGGAGCCCCACCCACCTTTCATTCCTCCACACACGATGGTGGCCAGATTTGACGCTAGCCTCCATCACCAAGCTGGCAATGTCTTGCAGATGGGAAGTGTTAAACATCGAATCTCTAAGTGATCACATTGGTATATTCAGGTTACCATGGACAAACCACCAGATCAATTAAAGCTTACTAGATTCAAGACTAAATATGGCAACCACACACACATCAACGCCTCCTAAAGTTACTATCTCCCCGGGTCCCAGGTTTTCTAAACAGCCTGAATAACTGCAAAACTATTAAGCAGTTAGATAGCATAACGGCTGAAGTGCAGGAAGCCTTAATTGACTGCTGCAACAAAACATATAGAAAAGTCCGGCATAAGCACAACATCATGCCAAACTGGTGCTCTTTAGATTTTGACAAAAAAGAATAAAGCCATGAATCTTCAAAGAACGGCACTGCAGGCAAATGATAACAAGAAAGCACTGTTTCTTAAATATAAACAAGGCAAAGCCCAATACGTAAGAGAAGTAAGGAAAGCCAAAAGAACTTGCTGGCGTAACACCTGCTCAGCGGCCAAAAATGCTTATGGTTAAATCTATAAGGCTACTTTTAAAAACACTGCCCCTGCTGACAACCTCTTCAAGGTCGGCAGGCAAACAGGCGACACTACGTACTTCACGCGAAATACACAAATTTTCCAAGACTTATTTCCAATCCACAACCAACAAAGAATAACCGACAGATCTTCTAGAATAATAATCTAGAACTAAGCAGAAGTGAGCTAAGCAGATTAATAACAGCACTATGGAACGTAAAGGCCCCTGGCCTGGATGGAATTGGCAACATCATCCTCAAACACCTTCATAAACAACTTCCAGATCTCTTATACACCCTATTTAACACCTGCTGGAAACTTTTTCACTTTCCTAAATGTCTAAAAATAGGACTCGGCCTCCTAATACTCTTCCATAAAAAAAAGAAACGATAGGTTTCTAACGAGCTCCTATCGGCCAATTATACTCCTCCCTACGCTTGGAAAAATCTTGGAGAAAATTGCCACAACAAGACTTACCTACTACCTCGAAAGCAACAATCTGCTGCACAATGACTAGTTTGGCATTAGACTAGGAAAGTAATCACCTTATGCGAACAATTCGCACAGCCAAATCCACAGCTAAACTTTGTTCTATAACTTCACTTGACATCAAAGGTGCATTTGAATCTGCTCCCATGGTTCTATAAGACTAGCCCTAAAACAGAAAAATTGCTCTGCTAGAACTAAGCTCCTGCTAAATAGCAACCTAGACAACAGACTAGTAGCTATAAATACCAGCCAAAGTCTTGTCTTCCATCCCCAACAAATTGGCTGCCCGCAAGGCTCCTGCAGTGGACCCATCATGTGGAATCTATTGGCAGATGAACCCCTACAAATGGGCTGGTTATCAGTTGGGAAATCTACCGATCCCAAATCCGGTGTCACATTGCAGGCATTTGCCGACGATTTCACTTTGTGGTGGCGGCAAGCAGTGAAAGAAAATTGGGTCTCATTGCAACGGAAGCCCTGGGAATCTTCCATCAGTAGGCCAACAAACATCAGCTGATAATTTCAGTAGATAAATTCACATATCTATTACTAACCAAACTACAGTGTGGTCCTCAGATATATTTTAACAATCTGAAGATCACAAGAGGTCACAAGCTATCAAACTCTTAGGTGTCATCATAAATGAGAAGCTCAACTGGTCAAAACACATTCTCCAGAATTTACCAACAACTGCTCAGGCTGGCATGCACTAGTTGGGGCTTCTCACAAAAGAAGAGGATCATACTCTACAAGACTATTGCCGAGAGGATTATTGCTCATGGGTCCCTTGTCTAAGGGCGTGACTTTCGAGTCAAGAATCAGTTACTCTTGGATAAAATCTAAAGGCGGTTTCTATTAAATATTACTGGAGCTTTCAGAACAACAGCTACCTCGGCACTCCAAGTTATAGCAGGCATCCTGCCCCTGTATCTGCAAATTGGCAAGGAGGCACAGCTAAAGTATTTGTTTGACTCCAGTGGAGACCATAATATCGAGGACAAAATAGCCAAATTGTCCCTCCATCCTGGAAAATATAACGTCGACACCAAGATCAAATTAAATATGGAAGACCACCCAAATCTCAATAATGGAATGTACCACATCTTTACAGATGGCTCCAAAATGGAAGACAAAGTGGGAGCTGCATTTGTGGTAATCCACAATGGAATTATCAAGCACTCGGAGAAATTTCCCATTTGCAAAAACGTGGTCTTCCAAGCGGAGCTATATGCGGTACAGCAAGCGGTAAACTGGGCAATCCAGTTCTGCCAAACATGTACCATCTGGTCTGACAGCCAATCAGGGAGCATGGCAATCGGCAACCCTTCCACCACCAGCCCACCCACTTGCAAGATTAAATCAGAACATCCTTAATTCATCCAACACTATAAAGCTGTCCTGGATCAAGGGCCATGTGGGTCTTGAGGGCAGCAAAATTGCAGACAGCTTGGCCAAAGAAGGTACCTTTTTTGAAGGCCTGTACATGTCCCTACCAACCCCGCACTCGTACTATAGAAGAATCTCTACAGAGGAGAGGAAGCTTATAAAACATGGCAAACCAGTTGGGACCAGGCAACAACAGGAAGACCAGTTTATACGAAGTTTTGCCAAAAGTCAAACAATGCATCAGTGCTTGCCTAGACAGGTCACCTTATTTGTCACCGGGCATCACAGGGCTGAATAAGTAGGATGGGCCCTTTCCATCCTACTTATTCAGAATAGGCGTTCTCCCGAGTGATTACTGTGCCTGTGGAGATGTGGATACCCCAACATATTATGCAACCACATGTCCGATAAGCAGCTCGTGGCACTTCACTAAGGCGAGCACTCATCTAGTCAAGGAATGGACAAAAAGACTGGTAACTAACAGCTATGCTAGGTCCAAGTTAATAGCACTAGTAAACTTCATTATAGACCTCAGAGATCTGTGCATTCCAAGCTACAATGAATATGAAGAGGACTAAATAGATCCGTATCCCTAGATGTGCAACTGTACCCAGAATCTGTAACTACTATGCTATTCACTAATCTCTTTTCCTTCCATAAACTACTTAACTAAGTTACACCACAATTATTAAGGGAATTAGGGTCAGCCTACTCTCTAAATTTTCCTGTTATAATTGAATTTGTTTCATTTTTCCAAACCATATGCATTACCATAATTATCATGAACTGCGCTTCAATAGTTTTAATACTGTACAACTTAAGCCATCTACATGTCATGTCCTATTACGCTGCTCTAATTTCTAGATACCTCCACTTCCTAATGCTCTAAGGAGCATTATTAATTTAGTATCTATTTAGACAATTGATACCTATCTTCTCTATTGTTAGTGATGCTTTGATACTTGACCCTTCTCTAGTGCCAAATGCTAAAGTACCGATTAACAACAAACTACCAGAATTTGTAAATTTTGTACTGATGTCATTTACTAGATTCTTCCAGTGGATGATCCCCTAAAACCCTTGCCTCCTTGTGCTTAAGCTATTTTAAGTATTTTTGTAATCCTTTTGTTGAATTTCTGTAAATATTGTCTGATGTCCTTCCTTGCTATTCTCATTTGTTCACACCCATACACTGTCACGTATATTTTAATTGTTCTGTTTGTTTTGTTCTAATGATTGTCAGTAAATTTTTCCTTTGTCCTCACTTGATCTTATCAATAGTGTAAACTCTCACACAATTACTCACTTTGTACTTGTTCTGTCTAGTAATGTTATTATTTTTTTTGCTCACACAAACTAGTCTAATGGGGACAGCTAGAGGCAGCTGATGGGTACCCTAAACTAGCGTGTGAAGTTGCGTTTTAGAGCTTGGCTCCGTTGCAGCGGCGGGGCCCCCGGCGGTGTCACTTTCTTTATTTCTTTCTAGCAAGTCCCATCTAAACTGGTAGAACCCTTCTTGGATTAGGTACAGGGGACTTTGCTGGTGTATACTATATCCCTCCTATTCTCGTAGTTGTCCTCGGTATATATTGGAAAAAGAGATAACCACGGTTAAGGTCAATCAAAAATGCTTTTATCATGAGGCGAGACAATTGGTAACTTCTCGCACTCCTCAGTCTGGAGTAAATTATGACACTGCTGCCAGAAAAGTAACCAAACCAAGCAGCATTCAAACTGAATCATTTTCGTTTTCCCCAATAAGATTACCCCAAACATCTGCAAAACCAAAATTCAAGGAAACTCCTACATTTACTAGAAAAGCTCCTTCTGCTAAATCAAAAGCGGAGATAGCTTTATTTAAAAAAATTAAAATTAAAAAAAGCTAAAAAGCCTCCCATTTCCACCCATAATTTTTTCTCTTGCTTGGAGACCGACGCGGCATCTTTACTTCCCCCGGACGATGATACATCACTCGAGGATATGACAGAAGACCCACCTTCCAGCTCCAGGAAAGCAGCATCTCAATTTAAAAAACAACTTCCTTTATTTCTTGGAACTGCAATGGTTTGCGATCACATCTTGATAACATCAAGTCTCTCATAACAACTGATAACCTCGCATGTGTTACACTTCAAGAGACATTCCTGAACTTTCCATGCGAGGGTTTAACTGCATTAGAAAAAACTGTGGTGATGGTGCAGTGTCTGGAGGTGTTTGTATATTAACATTTAATAATTTCCCCAGCACTGTCCATTCATTGAATACTACTCTACAGGCTCTAGCGGTGAAAATTCATACTTCATGCTTAATTACAGTTTGTAGTTTATATTTACTGCCACATGATGTCATCCGCCAGGAGGAACTCGATGTATTAATAGATCAACTGCCAACGCCATTTCTGCAGTTAGGTGACATTAACGGCCATTATTCTTTGTGGGGAAGTGATGATATTAAGTCCTGCCGTTGGCAGATAGAACAGTTTATTTCCAATAACAGTCTCTGTCTGATTAATACCGACGAGAAGACATATTTCCATGTACCCACAAGAACGTTTCTTTCTCTCGATCTAGCCATTTGTTCTTCATCTCGTCTGCCATTGTTAAATCTAACAGTAGGAAATGATCCGCATAATAGCGATCATTTTCCTTTCGTCATCTCCCAGAGTGGAGGTAGTAGTGTAAGACAAAGCTTACCTACTTATGTGTACAGTCGGGGAGATTGGACATAATTTACACAATTGGCAGACATTGAAAATGAAGTGGTTATGATTGATGATATTGATGCCGTATATAAAGTCGCTGAAACAATATTGAATGCAGCTGATGCTACCATACCTAAGAGTTCCCCTATAACACACAGGCGTTGCAAACCTTGGTGGAATAAAGAATGCCAAGAAAGTTATGAAAAACAAAGGAAATTATGGGGGTTATTTAGGATATATCCCACAACGGAGAAGCTTTTCGCCTTTAAGCGAACTAAAGCGTTAGCTCGCAGAACTCGTCATCAAAGGCAGAAGGAATCTTCGTCTTGCTATGTATCCTCAATTACTTCTTCCACATCTTGTAAACAGTTTTGGGGAAAAGTGAAATCAGCCAATGGAATATATAGAGAATTTTCTATTCCTATTTTAAAATCCGAAGCTGCTGTATACTCTTCTCCTAAGGACATCGCTAATATGCTTGGTGAAACTTTTGCTAGCGTCTCGTACAACGAGTCATACAGTCCTTCATTTTTAAGGATTAGTAGTCATGCTGAGCGAATACCAATTCATTCCAGCCATGGTCCAGCTTTTCCTTACAACTGCGAATTTCGGATGTTGGAATTGAAGAGATCATTACAGCAAGCCAATGATACTAGTCCTGGAACTGATGGAATCAGCTAACAAATGCTTCGAAAGTTAAGCCCCTATTAAATTCGTTAATTTTGTTTAATATCATCTGGACAGAAAATAAATTTCCATCATTTTGGAGCGAAGTGATAGCGATTCCGGTCCTGAAGACTGATAGATTCTTCAAATCCTTCACATTATCGACCAATAGCTCTGACGAGTTCCTTATGTAACACTCTCGAATGTATGGTCAACGCCCGTCTCGTATTTGTCTTAGGAAAAAATAAATGTATACATATAAATCAGAGTGGATTCCGTAAAGGAAGATCCATTCGTGATATTACATACTTGAAAACCCAAATCCACAACGCTTTTGAGGAACCATCTGGTTTCCATTTTCTTTGACATCGAGAAGGCATACGACCGTATATAGCGATATGGAATTCTCCGCTCATTATATAATTTTGGCTTTCGGGGTAATCTTCCGATATTCCTACAAAATATTTTAAGCTACCGTGTTTTTATAGTTCATATTGGAACTGTAATTTCTAATACTTTTATTCAAGCCGAGGGTGTTTCACAAGGCTCCATTTTAAGTGTCACCATTTTTAATCTATTTATCAGTAACATCTTGCATCAATTACCACCATCAATGAATAGTACACTCTATGTTGACGACTTGCAAATATCATGTCAGGGTTCTAATATGCGATTGAGAGACAACTGCAAACAGCAGTTAACAAGCTTGCTGCTTGGTGTGCTGAGAATGGCCATACCTTATCACCAAGCAAGAGTAGATGTGTCCACTTCTGTAGAAAGACTCGCCTTCATAATGATCCAATGATAAATATCAACAACACTACAACACAGGTAATCAATGAAATAAAATTTCTGGGAATTATATTTTACCGAAAATTAACCTTTCTTCCGCATGTTTTGCATTTGTGGAAGAAGTGTGAGCGATCGCTTAATATCCTCAATGTGTTGCCAAATATATCTTGGGCTGCAGATCGCACATCACTACTTCGAATTTATCAGTCATTGATTCTATCCCGCATTGACTACGGATGTGTTGTTTATGGATCGGCTATATTTTACAAAGATTGACACATTTCATCACTCTGCTTTAAGGATATGTTCTGCGTCATTCCACACATCACCCATCCTGAGTCTATACTTTGTATGTTATCAATTACCGTTATAGATTTGAGACGTATGCAGTAGTTTCTCAGTTATTATGCTAAGATTATGTCGACCCCTGATCATCCATTATGTTCTATGGTTCCCAATGCCTCTTTAAAACGACTATATATGATGTTCGTCCATTGAGCATCCAACCTTTTCTCACAAGAGCCAAATCACATCTCAGGCCCACAGACCTATGCGATGTTCGGATAGTCTATTGACCAATTTCTCTATCCACCTTGATATGAATTAACAAATACTTTTATGAATACCTTTGCTCAATTCAGAAAATCGGGCACAATAACTATTTTTTTTAACAGCAATATTATTCTTATTGCTCTCAGAACCTATCCTACAAACCTGTATTCAAGGATGGAGTTTCCCTTGAAAGTTTTTATCAATAACACGTCTTATAGCTACAGCCTACATTCGTCCTGCTCCATCTTGACTGCTGAAGCTACAGCTATTTATTATGCGCTTCAGCACGTGAATACAAATGATTATCTTCAATGTTGTGTCTATATTGACAGCATAAGTATTTTAGAAGCTATGAGAAACAATAGCATTACCTGTCATCCAGTTGTGTCCAAAATTTTCAAAGCATTGGATCCGCTTGCTGGCAAGGGAAAATAAATTGTATTTTGTTGGATACCAAGCCATATGGGTCTTGAAGGAAATGAGACAGAAGATGCATCGGCAAAGGCTGCATCAGATCCAATTTCACCATCGATTCCTCTCTCAGATGTGAGAAAGGTTATAAAAAGCTATTTTAAGTGTCACTATTTTTAACTATTTCACCAGTTGCATCTTCCATCAAATATCACATCCTGTATATTTCGTACTTTATATCTATGATCTGAAAATATCATGTGAGGGTTTGAACATGCGTTTAATTGAGAAACAACCATAAACAACTGTTAATAAACTTGCTACACGGTGTGCTGAGAATGGCCATACACTATCTCCTACGAAGAGAAATTTTGTCCATTTCTGTAGGTAGGCCAGCCAGCATAATGATCCTACGATCTATTTAAACAATATTCTTATCTCTGTTATCAACGAGATTAAGTTTCTGGGAATAATTTTTCACCGAAGGTTATTTTCTTCCACTTGTTCTACATTTGCGGAAGAATTTTATTTGCAAGCATTCGCTTAGTATCCTCAAGGTACTTTCTAATACATCTTGGGTTGCCGATTGCAAGTCATTACATCGTAACTACCAGTCGTTGATTTTATGTCGTATTGACTATGAGTGTGTTGTGTATAGATCTGTTAGGTCTTCTATACTGCACAGTCACATCTCTCTGTCCTTCAAATTGCCGAGCTGGCAGCCGAATGGTAAGCGCTCTTGCCTTCGGTTCAACTGTTCGTGGGTTTAAATCCCACCTTGGGCATGGATGTTTGTAGTGGTTGGGAATCCACTTTAAACTGTAGATCCCAGTCTAATAGTAGAATTCGTGTGCAAAAAAAAAGACCTTTGAGTGACAAACTGTCCTGCACATTACCCTGCTTTGAGAATATGTTCAGGCTCATTCCAAACATCACCCGTCCTGAGTCATCATGCAATTGGCCAACTGATGCCTTTAGACTTGAGACGGACTTAACTGTCTTTCAATTATCATGCAAAAATTATGTATCTGACCCTCATCCTCCATTACGTTTCATGACTACTACTCCTGCGTTAATGAGGCTGTATGACACTCGTTCATACAACACCCCATCATTTCTCACACGAACATATGTGCCTCACATCGCTGTCAGTATGCCACGTACTCACCAGTTTTCACCGATGGATCAAAATCTGTAGGTCATGTTGGTTGTGCTGTAGTTGAAAATAAAACTCGTAGCTACAGCCTCCACTCGTCCTGTTCCATCTTCTCTGGTGAGGCAACAGCCATTAATCATGCTCTTCAGCAATGGAATACAAGTGATATTTTCAAATATTGGATGTACACTCACAGATTGAATGTTGGAAACTTTGCGGAGCAGTAGTTTTTACTGCCCTTCCATTGTGTGTAGAATTCTCCAGAGTCACTTACTGGCAAGAGATGTGACATAATTTTCTGCTGGATCCCAAGTCACGTTGGTTTCGATGGCAGTGAGAGGGCTGCTGCTACTAAATCTGCATCCGAACCATCACTTCCATCCATTCCTTTATTGGATGTGTGAGAAGGTGTTAAAAAACTTATTCAAGATCTTTTAGAAGGTGTCGTAGAACATGCAGGTCATATTTGCATACACCAACTCAGTAACAGTTTTACCGGTACCAAGTGCTGATATTCGTCTGACTCGCCTTCGTAAGGGACACACACATTTCACACAGACATTTGTTTTTAAGCGAAATAAATCCTTGGTTTGAAACCTATGATGAAGCATTTACTGTTTATCATATTTTAATTTCTGGCCCAGATTTTAGCCTTTATCGTTATACATTTTTTCAATTGTGAGACTTTAACCATGTTTGATTTGGTGGGGGAACCTCCACACAGAAATCTTTTTGCTTATTTAAAGACAATAGGTTTCATAAAATTTATTTAGTTTTATTTATATTTTAAGCATCTACATTATTCTTTATTTTGTATTATACTTTAATTTTGTTTTAGATTTTAAAATCATTATATATACAAATATTTTTGTTTTCTGTTGTGATTTTAATGTTGATTGGATTTTCGAAAACTAAAGATTTTTTTTTTACTTTCTTAAAAACTTAAATTTGGTGCAAATGGTCTTTTTTAGGACCTTGCTCCAAAAAACCCAGCTAACAACCGCAGCAGTCGTGACAGAAAAAATTCCCATAAACGAAATTTTTCAATTTGCTGGTATCACATGCATTTCGGAAAAAAAATAGGGATATAAATGTGTTAAACCTCTTGTGGATGTCAGGAAAACGAATGCATCAAAGAAGAGAGGCGACATATTCTTTGCCTCGCAAATTGCGTCACCTGTTCATTTGAGACTGGACATTAAATGTTTCATTTCTGGTCGGCTCTGACGTGTTCTTAATCCCTGATAGCAATTATGAAAAGCGAAATTCTTCACAACAAACGCCTTTAGCTGCAAGTTCTTCCACAATTAATGTCTATGGACAAAAGACTTTAAAATTTAATTTGAGAAGAAATTTGACTTGTACATTTCTAGTAACCAATGTTAGCACACCTATTTTTGAAGCAGACTTTCTCTATTATTTTTAATTGGTTCCAGATCTCGGGCATAAATGTACTAGAAGCAAAAACGAAATTATAATCCATTTAAAATATACAGATCCTCATTCAAGTTTCTATTCTTAAAGATACTCCTTATCAAAAACTTTTTAAAAAATTTCCTTCTATTACTAAATTACCTAATCCAAATCAACCAGTTGAACATAATACTTCACGTTGCATAGCTACGAAAGATCCTCCTATAGTTGCAAAACCTCGAAGGCTTGCTCCTGATGTCTTAGAATTGCAAAAATTGAATTTTAAAATATGATGCAGTTAGTCCATATAAGACCTTCGAGAAGTAACTATGCTTCACTTCTATACATGGTCCTTAAAAAAGGAACTTTAGATTGGGGACCAGTGTTTGACTATAAAGCTTTAAATGCTCAAACAATTAAAGACAAACACCCAATACCTTGTGTAGCGAATTTTACTGCTGAATTACCTGGATCAAAAATATTTAGTAGCATAGATCTAATAAAAGCCGATTATCACAAATCCCAATAAACCTTGACAATATACACAAAACCTCGATATGTACCCCGTTTGGTTTATTCGAAAGTACAATGATGCAATTTGGCCTTTGCAACGCATCTGCTACTTTTCAACGCTTTATAGATGAGGTTACACGTGATCTATCAAGTGTTTATGCTTTCGTCAACGACATATTAATTGCTTCTAAAATTTCCCAAGAGCACTACCAACATTTTAAAGGCTATTTTCAAAATTGGCAGAGTATGGGTTATGTATTAACGCTTCTAAATGTACTTCTAGTGCTTGGTCAATAGATTTTCTAGGTTTATATATATTCTTTCCAAAAAAGGAATTTGACCTCTACAAGATAAAGTTAAATGCATATTAGATTTTTTTAAACCAGATACCTTAACGCAGTTGCAGATTTTTAGGAACGCTTAACTTTTATCGATGTTTTATTTCCAAAGCCGCACACATATTTGCACCCATTGTTCAATTTTTGGAAGGACAAAGAAATAAAAAACCTCATTCTAATGCTTGTAAATTATCCGAACAACTTACATGGACATGAAATGCAGAACAAGCCTTTATTGCACCAAAAATGGGATTACCAAAGCCACTCCTTTAAGACACCCTATTCTAGAAGCTCAGTTGTGCTTATCGGTTGATGCCTCAGATTTTACTATAGGAAGAATAATAAGTTAGTTATCAGAAAGAACTTGGGAAACAATAGCCTTCTTCTCAATGAAGCTTAATAAAAGTCAACAAAAATGGTTCACTTATGATAGGGAATTCTGCTACAAAAAATTCAAACACTTTTTAGAAGGCCGAAATTTTGTACAGACCAACAACCATTAACTCACGCTTTTAAGCAAAACCCTAATAAATATCTCCCCAGGCAATTACGGCATTTATATTTTATTTCTCAATATTCAACTGACATTAGTCATGGCATTGTAAGAACGTGGATGCTGCTGCACTCAATAGAATTGAAATTGGTTCTATAACAAAATCACCAAATTTAAGTTTTGCAGAATTGGCAAAAGCACAGAAACTGATCCAGATTTTTTTTCAATCTAAACCACCTCTCTCTTAAACTGGAATTAAAACCTTACCATCTTTCTTATTTCGAATTGATGTGTGACATTTCAATGTGAAACACCGTGTTCTTTTGCCTCACAAAATTTCCGCAGATTGATTTCTATAATTTGCACAACCTTACTCATCCTGGAATAGCAGCACAACAAAACTAATTTGCACCAGGTATGTTTGGCCTAATATAAAATGACAAATAAAATCATTTTTTCAAAGTGACTATACAAATGATCTATTGTGCAGAGACATACAAAAACGCCTTTCGATACTTTTTTCTTAAAGATGCTCGTGTTACACGTATCCATCGATATCGCGAGCCCGCTACCTCCTTTTGGTGGTTGCAGTTACCTTTTGACAATAACTGACCATTTCGCCAGATGGCTGCCAAAAGCTATACCCATTTATGATATTCTTGCCGAGACTGTTTTCCGTGAAATATTCAACAACTGGATTTCACGTTTTGGATGCCTATGCGTAATTACCTCTGACCAAGAACCCCAACTGTTATCCGCTATGTATTCCGAGTTTACTCACGTGTTTGGCTCAGAGAGGATTAAAAGAACATCTACCATAGGATTTCAAACGGAATTGTAGAGAGATTTCACAGCCTTCTAAAATCAGCAATTAAAGCTGAAAATGATATTTGGATGGAGATAACCTCCGTAATTCTTTTCGGCATCCGAACAACAATTAAAGATTTTCAAATTCCTTGTGCAGAGCTTGTGTATGGTAATATTAGGTCTACCGGAAAGTTCTGTCCGCTCCTGTTAAAATCAGTTTCAACAAGTATGCGCATATTCCTGTGACACATATTTGGCTCTCTTTTGATCGCTAACAATGTATACACATTTTCGTCGCAGATGAACTAAAACGAAGTTCATTTACGAATTCCAATAAGGAAGAAATGCTACAGAAGCGTATAGAAATTTATTGAAAGTGTTTGGTGAAGGTACAGTTTCTGATAGAACATGTAGAAGATGGTTCAAAAAATTTCATGTAGGTGATTTCGACTTTTCTGATATGCCACTCTCTGGGTGACCATCTTTGATCGACGACGATACTGTCAAGATCATGTTAGAGCAAGATCCTTTTTTGACAACATCGGAGATTGCGGAAAGGCTTGATTCAGCTCAACAACCAGTTTCCGACCATATTCGGAAACTAGGGTTTGTGTGGAAGTATTCGAGATGGGTGCCACACAAGTTAAGTGAGAAGAATTTGAATGATCGAATCATCATATGCACATCTCTGCTTGCACGCAACAAAATCGAACCCTTCTTGGACCGGATCATAACTGGGGATGAAAAGTGGATTACCTATGAAAACATCATAAGAAAAAGGGCATATTGTGAACCCGGAAAACCTGCCCCCTCTACCTCTAAACCGAAGTTGAGCCTGAACAAGAGAATGTTGTGTATATGGTGGGACATTCGAGGACCAATACATTTTGAGCTGTTGAAACCAAACGAAAGGCTAAATTCGGAGAGGTACTGTCAGCAATTGGATAAATTAAAAACAGCACTCCAAGAAAAGAGGCCGGCGATGTTCAATAGGAAGGACATCATACTGCTTCATGACAATGCCAGGCCACATGCTGCTTTGGGGACTCGTCAGAAAGTCGCAGAGCTAGGCTGGGAAATTCTGTCGCATCCACCATACTCCCCGAACCTAGCACCATCTGACTATCACTTGTTTCTGTCCTTACAAAATTTCTTGCAGAGCAAACAATTCAAGAACGAAGAAGATATCAGACAAGCGCTGGTTCAATTTTTGGCTTCTAGAGGTAAGACATTTTTTAAAAATGGGATATACAAATTGCCATCACGCTGGCAAGAAGTCATAAATAATGATGGCAATTATATTATTCAATAAAGTTTATCCAAAGTATGAAAAAATGTATTCCTTTGTTTCATTCTAAAACGGACAGAACTTTCCGGTAGACCTAATACTTAGCGTCTTCTTAGTAACACGGTGCACTTGAGTTATTTCATTCTGTGACAATGATTTTATCACTAATCTTCGAAATGTAATGTAACAACTGAGTCCTATCACAAAATTTGCCAACAGCACTGATTGATTTTATGTACATCCATCGCTGAAGTCATGCTCACACGTTTTCTTAAGAATCAATCGTGTGCGTCCTCCTTTTTGCCAACCTTACACTGGTCCTCGTGAAGTCTTACAAGGAACTGACAAAACTGTAACCATTGACATTAATGGAAAAAATCTACTTCTGTTGACCGTGTAAAAGCGGCACATCTACTAACAGAAACTGTCTATCTACTGAACACTGTGCTAGCAAACAAAACCTGATGATAAAAATCCATCAGCTGGTAAATCACACAAAAAACTGTAACCAAATCAGAGAGGTTATTGTCTTATTTTAATTAATTCTGTCATTTGCATAATTTTTATTTTATATATGAGTGTTTCTATTTTTATTGAAATTATATTCAATTTTGTTTGTTCTTTTTGTTGCTAATTTCTTTTAAATAATATGTATGTATTGATGTATATCGTTCCATTAGGCTGAATGCCCTCTGTCACTGGGGTAGGGTACTCTGGGGTGAATATCAGAGTTTTGCCCCAACGACCTTTTTAAGAGAAATCTTGAGTTGAGAGTATGCTATGCCTTTTGTATACTTAGGTTGAATGTCTGTATCAGTAAAAGAAAAGACAGTGAATAAAATTGTTTGATGGGGATAAATATTGTGTTCGTGATGTTTATATTATATGTTAAAATGATCTCCTCAACTGCATCTCATAAGTCCCGGTCTAATTAGCCCTCGTGTGCAAAAAATGACCGTTGAGCGACAAACAAACCAAAACCAAACCTCAACTGCATCTAATCGTTGGCGATGTCAAGTACTTGCAATTAGTACTATTTAAAAAAAAAAGTATTGCAAAACATTAGTTTCAAAATTTTTGGTTGAGAGAGTCAAGTCAAAAAGCAGACTGTGTTCCAAGTACTCGTGGACTTGTGTCCAAAATCCCCAGAGTTTTAATGCAGATGAATTGCACAATTTGATGCGATGTTCAAGGACTAACAACGCATCACATTTACAGAAAGTTACATTTACTCTAAATTGTTTTCTTCTGGGTCATGAACGACAAAACTTTGAGTTACTTATATTTATAAACGAAAGAAACTCACACTAGGGACAACTAGGGAGATTATATTAAGGAAAACAATTTGAAAAACTTTTTTTCATCGTCTTTAATCAAGGATTTAGTGTATACCTTCAAAGTGATTGCTTTTCGCCGTCATGGCAACAGTAATCCGCAACATCCATACGGTTGTAACTACACCCCAAAATGCAATAGCTAATAAAAAAATAGAAGTGTGAAAGGAAAATCAAAATTCTAATTTAAAGATATGCTGTACAATGTTGTTCCATGTGTGTGTGAATAATTTAACAGATTTAAGTCCATTATTTTCACGAGAAAAATTAAACAAACCATTTTTAACTACTTTCGATATCTTACAAACAACGGAATAATTTTCAACACATTGTATTCTTCCTGTAAGGGATTCCTATTAATTTTAAGATTAAATAATTCAAACTTTCCTCTTTAAAAGAACAGTACTTGCCATAAAATAATAAAAAAATTCAAATTCAATTTATTAAAAATAATGGATGATCTATGTTACGGAATCCAAAATATATTGATTTTCTGTGAATGTCATGAAACTAAAATTTATAATGAAATGAAAATTTTAAAGTATATTTCTTAGGATTCTGCAATCGGAAAAGTATTGCTAATTTCTATGCATGAAATTATTTATTTTAATATAATAACTTGACTACCTTTATTTTTAGGTTCTTGGTTATAAAGATCCTCAACATGCAATATATTTTGAAGCAGATAAGGTCGGATAATGCGCTGCCAATCATCATTTTTCTTAATACAGCAGATGAAATAGTTATTGGGAAACAAACTGTTGCTTCCATGGCCAATTATCATCGTGTATCTCGGAGACATGCAGTATTCCGTCACATAAGTGACGCGTGGTACATACGGGCGTTCGATGCGAATGATACTTACGTAAATTTTGTAAAAATCGGGAAGCGTTTTCGTAAATTGAACATTGGAGATATCATTGGTCTTGGAGCCCCTTTTCTTGATCAAACTAATGGGTTTGTTTGCGTGTTGACCATTCAACACAAAGCAAAACAAGAAGTTATGGGTCCCAACAACGAAGCTGCTGATTTCTCTTTGAACACCCCAGCTAAAGGGAATATTATGAATTATGAAAACTTTCTTATAAATATGCATGTTAAGCAAGAACTAGTGGAAGATTTCAATGAAGAAACCTCACGCAGTCCACTAACTCTTTCATCTAATTTGAATAACATTAGTTCTGACGCATCCCAAGTTGATGAAAAAAATTGCCTTAGTAAGAACACAAGGGTTACAGGTGTATTTAAAAACAAAAGTTCTTCGTGTTCTGAAGAAAATATGCATCAAAACACTGAAGAAAACAAGTCGAAAATTGTTTCTACTAATCATGTTACTGCAGTCTCCCATGATGGAATCGGTAAAAGCAGTTCTTTTACTGGAAAATCGAACACCTATTCACTTGTTGATGCTAAACCTCAGCATCCCTTTTCCCTTCATAATGTCAGTCCATCGAATAATGGGAAGTGTAAATCAGATATGGCATGTAAATACCAAACAGAAGTATCAAGACACGAAGAATGCAAATTATGTGTAAAAACATCGAAAGCTTCTGATTCACATACAAATTCAGCAAAGGATTGTCATGATAAAAATGATATTCAGGTGAATAATAAAGAAAAGTTTTCAAATAACTCTCATAGTAATGTAGGTTCAGTGTTTATTAAAGAAAACACCACACCAAACCTTATCTCTCCATATACCCAGATTTCTGAAAATCTGCTACACAATGAAACAAGCGTCTTATTGACAGCTGATGATATTAATATTGTTTCTGAAACGTCTGGTGACGGAGTTGACAAACATGATCAAATTAACAATCGAAAATTATTCAAAGATTCAAGTATACAGTTAAAACGTTGCTCTGTGGTACTAAAACGTTGTGATATTGATGCTAATGCTCATAACTCTAAAAATAAAAAGCAAAATGCAGAGAAGAATCGAATTCTTAATTATAAGTCTTCAGAAAGTGATGAAATCAATAAGGAGTACAGTTTTAATCGCACAACCATTAATTGTAAATTAATGGAGAAAGATATCCGATTAAAATTAAAGAAAAATAGAATCCTTAGTTCAGAATCATCAGAAAGTGATACTGATAGTGAAATTAAAACTACAAAAAGAAAAATTCGAATTTCTATTTTAGATTCATCAGAAAGTGATAAGGATATTGAAAAAAGGGATAAATTTAATCGCAAAACTATTTCATCGAATAAAATTCAAACTAACCTTAATAAACAAGCACCCGTAGCTGCTCATTTAAGTTTAGATAGTTCTAAAGATAATATACTTATAAAGAATCAAGATTTTTCAGATTCGTTTTCTTCATACGAATCTCCGATTTGTAAATTGTCGCGGCCTGTAGATAAACAAACTGAAAACTGCAATATTTCTACAGAACCTAATCACGATAATGATTCGAGTGCAAGCAGCAGTTCAGAAGTTATTATTTATCCTTCTTCTCACGTCTTACAAATGATTAAGAAAATCCGAAAAGATAAAGCTGAAAATAAATTGTCAAAAATCCGTGACATGAACTGTAAGCGTTTAAAAGAAATTGCTAGAGATTGCTCAGGTGAAATTGGCATTACTAAACAAATTAATTGTGTTAAGGGCATTATTAATTCAAGGAGACGAAAGCTTCATGGAACAAGATATTTGGAAGAAAACCAATTACAGGAATCTTCCCTCGTCCGGACCAAGCAAAATGCTGCAATTTCCAGACATAGATTTGCACCGACGAATTGTGCTAACGAAATCAAGAATCGAGTAACTTTAAGAAGCAAAAATACAGAACATCGAAATGGCTCAATCCCTCGTAAAACAGCAAATATTATGGTTGGAAGCTCTATAAAAAGATATAATTTTAAAATTCCTAAATACAAGAAAAATAGAACTTGTAAAAATGAACCTGAAATCCTTCAGTTACAAGGAAGTTATGCAAAGCCATCGACTTTAAAACCTTCAGAGTTAAATAAATCCAATAATAGTTTTTGTAGAAAAAGACATTTGAAGAATATAAGTCTTGCTGGGAACAATGTTAGTTTTTCCCAAGATGATTTAAATAAAAGAACAGTTTCTTATGAAAGCAAACATTCGATGTCAAATTTAGAATTTGACAAATCAAAACGAATTAATAACAGAAATAAATCAATAACTCGAATTCTTACACAAAAAGAAATCTTTACGAGAAAAAACTTTAAAAAATATGAGAGTAATAACAATGCTAGACAAATTGCAACCAAAATTTCTGACAACCACTTGCCATCTGATTTTGAAATTAAAAAAAGTAAGTTTGAAATTAATGCTTCAGTAAAAGAGTATTCCTCTAAAAATAACAATAAGTTAGCATTTGAAAATTATACTCATAAATCAAATGTAAAAGCATCAAATAATTCTAGTTCTCTTGCAAAACCATGTGAAATTCGTTCTCAAATGTGCCCACCTTTAACTTCAGCTATTAAAAATAAAGCTGGTTTACCAAATAAGAATTTTGGTACTGTATTTCAAAACAAGTATATGAACAATCAAATTATTAATCAAAGTGACTGTTTTTCTCCTCAAACTCCTCTCATCGAACTATTAATTCATTGGTCTCCTAAGTGGTTAGAAGAACAGAAAGAAAAAAGTAAACCTCCACAAGTTGCATCGATTCAGCCAAACTATTCACCACTCACGTTTGAAAATTACTCTGCTTATTTTTCTTATTTTTACCAAATTATAGTTTTAGATACATGGGAAATGATGTGCAAAGAATCTAAACCTCTTTTTGAAAACGAATCGATGAATTTTAATAATTTCTATTGCATTGCAAATTCTAGTTCGATTAAGGATAACATTTTAGAAGTGGAGTGCCAATCCATTGTTAGCAGCAAATTGCCTTACATTCCCGTAGAGGGCAATATTATTTTGTTAAATATAAAGAGTAAGAAACGAAAAGTAGATGATTGCATATTTGGATTTGTAACTAGACATGAACTAAATGAAACAAGTGATTTGAACAAGTTATCAGAATGGCGAAAAGTACCTCAAATGTGGTTGGAAAATGTAAAACTTTGCAATTTCACCGTTCATATAAAAAGAAAGCATGTTATTTTAGATTTAAAAACAATAATTTTAGCTCATGGTGTATGCAGCATTAAATCCCATCTCGTTTTAATGGATACTTTATTTGATATAAAGCTTTCTCCTTTATGTGAAATCATTCTTCAACCTAATCAAAATAAATGGGGATCGACTAATGCTCTCACAGATAAGTCACAACACGAATTTATCAAGCTTTTATGTAATGAAATAATAGAGCATAGCATGCAACCAAAGATATTTCTATTGGAAGGTGCTCCCGGTACAGGTAAGACTTATTGTGTATTAAAACTTTTGGAAATGTTGTTATTTTCAAATGCTAACAATCAAAAAATACTTATATGTGGTATGTCTGACTCAATTGTGGATGAAATTGGAATTCGAATAATCGAACTGAAAGAACGCTGCAGCTGGAGATCAAAACCAATACATTTTATTAGAATCGGTTGTTATGATCGGATACATCCTAAATTACACCGCTATCATTTTGATTCAATGGTTTCAAAGCATATCAAAAGTAAGTTACGAAGAAAAAACAGCATTGTGAAGGAAAAGATAAATCTTTTAGAACGAGAAATAAACTGTGTTGTTCGGTTATGTAATAAAGAAACAGATGCTGATAAAAATAAAAAAAGACTGCAGGAATTGATGAGTCAATATGAATCCCTCAAACAGTGGCCTCTTGAAGATCAAGAATCGAACCTTCGTTTGGATTGTAAATCTACAATTCTCCAAGAATCAGAAATAATTCTTAGCACCTTAAGTTATTCTAGAGATTATATAAAGGAAGTTCAATCTAGCAGAATATTGATACCTCCTTTGACTTGTTGCATAGTTGACTCGTCATCTTATTGCACTGAACCTGAGATTTTACAATGTTTAACCCCTGGAATTCGCAAGCTAGTGCTTGTTGGTGATGCAAAACAGAGAAAACCTTCTAAATGTTTGCAATTCGCTAATAAATTTGAGAGTAGTAGGTCTCTGTTTGAAAGATTCTATGACAGTTTTATGAATCTACCTGAATTTCCTGTGTACAACTTGAAAGTACAACATCGAATGCATTTGGAAATTTGCAAATTTCCATCAAGGTATTTTTATTCCAACAAAATAGAGACTTCATCAGAAACTATTGAACGATATAAATACTTTCCTTTGAAGCCATATACAGTTATCGACATCTTAGAACCTTTCGTTGCACAATTATACTCTGTGACAGATTCTGCAGTGAAAAATGTCTTCAAAGAAATTTGCTGTTTCATTCTTAAGGCTATTTCTAATACCTCCATTGGCGTGATTGTTGACCATGGCAATCTGAACTTATACGAAGCTTTCTTATCTCAGCAAGATTCTTTCACAAACATTGAAGTAAACACCTTAAGTGGATTCCATAATAAGGAGAAAGACATTGTCATAATTGCTTGTGTGAAAACTGCTCGTTCGACTTATTTAAATGAATTCATGGCAAGTGATCAAGAATTGAATATAGCACTTACTAGAGCTCGCCAATGTCTTATAATATATGGTCATCTTTCGTCTTTTGATCACCACCAACATTGGAAAGAACTATTGGATGATGCCAAAACTCGTAATGTTTACAAATCAGTTTCTTGTGCAACATCATTGTCTCAAAAGTTAGAAAAAATCTTACTAAATTCTGAATATGAGAAATAAATTCTTAACTCAAAGGAAAAGTTGCGGAAATGTTTGTACTTAATGTGTGTGCTTTAGCTATATATATATAATCTGATTTCCGAGCTGTTTTTTACTGTCCAATTCATCTTTCTCTTCAAGAGTAAAAATAAAAACATTTGTTTAGGTAATATTTAAAAGTTAGTGACATTTATAAACTTTTCAAATGTGTGTATAGTTTGAAAAAGATTACAAACAATTTATAATATATAAATAAAACAATTAATATATTTAAGTAAAAGTATTGATTTAAATAATTACCAATTCATAAACATCCTGCATATTTTACAAATATTTACATCTAATATTTGTGGCAAATGTTTAAGACTTGAATCAAGGGATAACAGTTTAATTATCTCGATTACTTCTCTTTCTTATCCTCCGAAATCATTTCCGAAATAATTTTTCAGTTATGTACCTGATAAAATCAAAATGTTTTATCTATACAGAAATATTTCACTGCTATTTTTATAATAATAAGAATTGTCATGCATATTGCATAACCTTTTAAATTGCTAGGATTTTACTTAACGTTGTAAATCTATATGTACTTAATGCAAATGCTAAATTTTTCTCGCTAACAGAAATCTCCTTTTCGGTACTTCGTTGAACATCCACAGTACATATCTTCACTACAATTTATTGATGTTTCCCTTAAATTTTTTATTTTTCATTTTCAAAAGAATACTTAAAATGGTAATTCAAAATGAGTTACATTTATAGTACATATTCCTCTTTTAAAAAAAACTACCGTTAGTATGAATAAATGGAAAATATGTTATCGGGTAATTGGAGACTTCTATCTTGTATATTAAATGCATCCCACTGGAGCTTCAAAATATAGCCAGAGCCTGAATAAATTCCTCAGAAAATACGAAATCATCTTCAATTACTCTATAGGTTCTTTCTTCGTGATTTAAACCCAGATACTATAGATAAACTTACAAAAATTAATCTGAATGCAATCTCTAGTCAAAATTCAAGAACTAACCATCTAGCAGCTCGTTAAGGAATTTTTTGCCCATCTGGTAGCCAAATGGCCAGCATTTTGGTCCTTCGGCTGCCAGGTCTTTTAGCGGCAAGGTGGAACTTGAATTTTAAAATCAACAATTCGAGGATTTGAATCCCACTTTGAGTTTGGATGCTCATAAAGTTTACAGTGTAGTCCGAACCACTATGTCCCGGTGTCATTAGCTCTACTGCAAAAAAATGCATCTGAGCAACAAACAAAAGAATCAAATCATTAAAAAATCTCGACCTTTTGTATTTACTCCAGAATGAGTGAGTACTTATCCATGATTATTTAGTAAGATTTCAATACCTTTTTGTGTTTTTAAATCGTTGAACAGATGCAACAAACCAAACCGTTAAAGAAATTGTGAAATTTTGTATTTCCAGGCGAACGCGAATACTTGTTCATGATCATCAAGTAAGATTTCAGAATTTTTTATGAGATATGTATATTGTAACTTATATATAATTATTTATAAAGCTTATAAGAGTAGATTTTTTTATTCATTTGAGATGCAGGATAATTTAGTATCCAATATATCTTCAATAATATATGATTAGTGTGAGGTAAAAGAATTATATTAAATGTGGAGCTAAAGCTTATTAATAAAATTAAAGAATCTCTCAGCATAAAAATTCCCGGAAATTTTTTTCAGTATAGAAGTTTCGTTAAACTTTGCAGTCCATCAATTTTACAGAATGTATTATTTAATATTTAGCTTTATTAAATAAATGCAAACAGGAAGGGCTTTATACAAGCTTATATATGCTTAAATTGTAGATGGAGATTTTTGAAATGCAAAACACACACAAAATGAACTTGGCCATCTTAATTTGAAAACTGACTCACAAGTGAGTGACATAAACACAATTTAAACTTGCACTATTCATCTCCGAGAGTTGTGCTATGCAATTTCGAAAAAGTAGCTCTAAGTCTTTCTGGTTATTCTCAATAAGTTTCTGCTGCCTTCTGATCAAAGAAATTTTATTCTTCCACAAAAATGTAAAAATATTCATTTCTGTTTTTATTCCTCAGAGTTAATGCAAATGAGAAATAAAACTTTATAGACTTGCCTCCATAATCTGGTGGAAGATTGGAGCAGTTTGTCCTTTTTTGGACCTTGCGCCAGAAAACTCAACCAACCCATCCCATAAGAAGCTTAATTATAAAGAACATATTGTAACCCAAAGAAACAAAGCGATACTTCTTCAAAAGAAGCTTCGCAGACCGACTGGAAATTATGGGGTTATAGTCAGAAAAACAGGATTTTACTGTACAAGAACGTCACTGAGAGAATTCTTTGCCACGGAGCAGCAATTTGGGGAGCCTCGTTAACAAATTGGCCCTAAAATTATCTATTCAACGAAGGTTTCTTCTTAGTATCACGGGAGCTTTTCGCTTAACACCCACCTCCGCTCTCCAGGTAATTACTGGCTTTCCTCCCTTGCACCTGATAATACAAGCAGAGGCAAATTACATACGACTCACCAGAGGCGGAATTCAGTGTCTCGATCCACCGCTCCCATCACCTTCAGATATAGAAAATAAAATGAGCATTGACTCCTTCCACCCTGGTCTCTTTAATCTGAGTGAAAGAGTCTCTGCCAAAGAAACTGCACAGATGTCATGGCCACCAGCAAAATCCCTTCAAATTTTCACAGATGGTTCAAAGCTGGAAGAAGGGGTCGGCTCAGCTTTTGTAGCTTATAAAAATTCAGTAAAGACGCATGTCTGGAAAACAAAGCTGAGAGAAGATAACTCAGTCTTCCAAGCCAAGGTTTTGGCCATGGGCGAAGAAGTCAAATTTGCCACGCTAGAGAACACCATTGCCACTATTTGGTCTGACAGCCAGGCAGCTCTCAAATCGAGCTGCAATCCGTCTTCATCAAGCCCTCTCATCAGATCACTTCAAAGTTACCTGCTGGACTTTCCTTCTATCCAACTTCGATGGGTCAAAGCTCATGTTGGAATAGAGGGTAATGAGGCAGCTGACATGGAGGCAAAAGCGGCAGCCTCTTCTTCTCTTCATGTAGACATCCCCCTACCACGCTGCTCAGTCAAGCACACTCTACACAACTGGATCAAGGAGAAATGGCAGGACAACTGGTCCAACGCATCTACTGGTCGTCTAATACATGAAATTATCTCTACAGTTTCCATCAAATCTTTAAATTGGACCAGGAATGAAATCCTTTTCATGACCGGCCATGGCCCATTCTCTACTTACTTCTACAAGGTGGGTCTAACGGATACCCCAAATTGTACCTGTGGTAACGAGGGAGACCCAATACACTATCTCACGGTCTGCCCACTCATTTCTACGTGGCATTTATCAACCCCTGCAAAGCAGTGGGTTATTAACTGGAAACGAGCCGTACTCTCTAACAAGACCTCTAGATGAAAACTAAACCAACTGATGGACTTCCTAATTAATCAAGAGTGCTTATTCACGTGGTTCAAGAAGAATCATCATTGACCCTCCTCTGCTAATATGCCAAGCCTAAGTACTTGGACTTCAGTACTTGGCCTAAGTGCTTAGACTTTACTAAGTAATTAGCAGCTTCAACCTGTTTTAATGGACTCTTTTCAATAGACTGTTCTTGATTTATGAGCTCCTCTTCAAATTCATTTTTTTCAGTGTGTTTTTAGTCATTAATTGTAATCCTTCGTATTTTCATATACATTGTAATTCTTTCACATTGTATTTTAATCATTTGTGATTCTATGTATTCCTGTAAGTGTGTAATTCCACATATTTTTGCAACTTGTTCCGTTGTTTTCGCAAAAGGCGGCCGGGGCACACTAAATCTGGCCACAATGTCCTCCAGGTGAGGTAACTCATCTGGGGGAGGCTGGTCAAGTCTTGGGAATCTTCTGCTTGCTCCCTGCTTCAAAGTCACGAAGACTCCATCCGGCTGCTTCTATCCAACTGGTAAAGTCCATCTAAGGACTAGGTACAGGGAAGTATGCTGGTGCAACAACAACAACACCTTATGTTTTTTTACATTACAGTAGTAACAACAGTTTATGAAATATGAATAATTTACCCCTAACAAATATATAACTCCACTGATGTTTTCAAAGTATGAAATAAATGTTTGATTATATTTCAAACTTGAATGTGATAAAAATTGAATCATTAAGTTAATAAATAGATAGTTTTCATATCTTAGTTAAAAAGGTTTCGATATGTATTTGGAACGTTATAAAAACTTTCCTTTTTTTTCTTTTAGAATGTTGAAAAATACTATTTTTTTTCGGTGAATTTTTGTTTTTGTTCATTAGATAAGTTTCAGCACATACCGTAATGGTAATTAAATACTTGTATAAGAGAGACTTCATCTTATCCTCGCAGACAAAATTGTCTACTTTCCTGAGAGAAATTAAAAATAAACATGAATTACGATTCATATATTGTGAAATGTACACAGTAATACTTGATGAATTAATATTAATCTCTTGCATGTTGAAATAAAGAGAAAAATACATTAGAATTGAGCATGAGTGTAAACAGTAAAAACATTTTTATTTATGCATTTAATTTTCCTGTGTATAAGGTCTGCTAAAACGTATAGAAAACATTTACGCTTTCCGTCCTTAGCTATCTTTTCTCGAAGTGAACCTGGCGCAGTTTGTTCAGTTTTGAACCTTGCGCCACAAAACTTAACCAACCATCTCGAAGTGCTTAATTGTCGCTTTTAATAATTTATTATCCATTTTATTTAGAGAAATACACAAATACTCGTAATCAATAAAAAATAAATGCTAAACAATCAACATAATCAGAATAGTGGAAACAATTGGAAATGAAAGCGGAATGAAAGTAAATTCACATTAGTTTAATATATTTATGACGTCAGATAATGTTTTGTCCACGTTACACATAATTAACTACGACATCGTACTGAGACGACATGGAACGGCATCGTGCATCCGACTTGTCGAATTTACTGCCTGCTTAAGTCACGATGAAAAATATTTTACTTTGCTCTTCAGAGAAAAAGAAATAAGGTTTGATTTGAATGATAATTTTTTGTTACTTTTTAGCCGATGACATCGAATGCAATGTGATTGCTATCTATGTCCGAATTTAGATTTTCTAAATAAAAGATACTTTCTAGGGAAATTGTAATGAAACAAATTGTGTAAAAAACAAAACATTATTTAACCGTATCTTGAAAACTAGAAGAAAGTACAAAAAAACAATGCTGAGCCACTAATTGTATAGAAATTAGATTCTCTTACTTCAAGAAAAAGACAACAAAGAACGGAAAACGTACCAATTCTGTTAACATGCTTTCTATTGCTTTATAAGCTTTCTATTTTTTCAGTTATCTGGTAGTCTAGTTCAGTAGATGAAAGACAAATTAAATAATGCATTAAATTTTCATTTTGCTTTTGAATTAGTATGGATTTGAATTCATTCATTGTCGTGTGCCAGCTAGGCTGGCAACATGAGGTGCGCTGCTCCACTTTTCCAACTGAACCATATTTTTGTGTGGAGTCCGATTTCCTCAGTACACACATCCCATAGGTACCCGTTTATAGGGTAGGCAACCATTCACAACCCATTCATACATGGAAAGGACAAAGACATGATAGAGAGAGAAAGTATATCCATGCCCGAACCGGGATTCGAACCCAGGACCTCCTTATCCGTACACAGGCACGCTGACCCCAAGACAAGTTGGTAGGCATGGATTTGAATTAAAATGCAATTAAGAATTATATAGTTTTATTACAAAATACTAATGACAATTTATGATTGAGCTAGAAATCAAATTATTGTCCAGTGTATAGAAAATTGTTTTAATTACAATAATTACTCATAAAAGCAACACATCCAAATTTACTAAATTAGAGATTCTTCATATTTGTTAGAAAAAATTTCCATTTCTGATTATTTAACATACACATATATATATATTCATAAAGTACTTACTATCATGATTATATGTTAGATTCTTTGTATGAAGATAAAACTAATACGATCAGATTCTTTGATGCGAATAGTATTGCTTTCTTCATAAATAAAATTTATACAATTTGCTTTTACAATTTTTTATGTAACAATAAATATTCCAATTTTATTAAGATTTCATCCTTATGCTATTTATCAATAAGTGCACTAATCAAACCAATCGCAAAAATTTACTTCTATGATATTTTCATCCAAAAAGAATTTAAAATAAACCAGGCTATAAATTGTTTAGTAAAATTAAAAATATCCGTACTTCAAAATTTCTTTTGTGCTTATTTGCATTATGAAATAAATAATTTCAAATTTACTTATTTACAATTAATTTAACATTTATAGACAAGTATGAATATTAAAAAGAAAACTTAGCTTCTATATTGTTGCACAAAAATTAATAAGCACAATTAATATTAGCGAACAAAATTTCAGAATTAAAACATTTTCAGTATTTTAAACCCCTCAGGGGGTTTACCTTCTTTAGGTAGACACGGGTGTCTCAATCCCGAGGTACCCTAGTGATCTGTCCTCTTCTTTCTTTTCCTCTCTCCTATACTCTTCTACTTTTTCTTCCTCTTCTCCCTCGTTGTGATTGCCTCGTAAGAGGTTGAGGACTCCCCTTGAGTAGCTTTCGCCGCTCTGTTGCTATTATCTCCTCTTGGGGACTAAATCAACCACGTGTTTGCCGTGCGTGGAGACCCGTGTCTCTGGAAAGGAGGTTCCTAATAATTGAGGCCCCCAGAGACCAACCCATTATTTTGGCCTCTGCTTCAGGTAAACGGGAGGTGTGTTGTGGTCCTCAACACATCAATCGGCTTTATGGATCAAGCGATCGGTACATCTATTGGGTGACTCGTTAAGGGTGGAGGCCACCTCAAGTATGTAATGTGAGCGTATAGGACCTGTGGGTATCAGTGGTGCAGCTTGTCTGTATCCTCGTGTTGGACTCGGTGGTGGGTGCGGTCAGGTCCCGAAATTTTATAATAAATTTATGGAGAAACATAATTTTTCATCTCTCCCGCTGGAGCAATAAATTGATAAAGCAAGTGCTAAATACTTTGTAATTAAAAGAAAGGAGGGGACTTTTGAAAAGGTATCCCACTTCCTAATAGAAAAAGGAATATCTGGAAATATAGGGGAAGTTAAAAGTGTACGTATATAAACTAAGATCTGGAGACTTGATGATTGAAGTTGCAAATGCTACTCAGGCTAATGTGCTATCCAATTTGCAATTGTTAGGATATTTAGAGGTAACTGCGTCGCTTCATGGGAGTTTAAATATTTCTCGTGGTGTTACTTCCAGAAAAGATTTGTTGAATACGCTGTCGGATGAAATTCTTGAAAATCTACATAATCAAAAGTTCTGTGAAGTTAGACGCATCACAGTCAGAAGAGATGGGAAGTTTATTGATACCAAACATCTCATTCTGCATTTGCGCCACCAGACCTTCCACAGCATATTAAAGCTGCTTATCTGAATTTACCCGTTCGGCCATATATTCCAAATCCCCTGATGCTTCCAATCCCAACGATTTGGACATTCGAGAAACGCTTGCAGAGGCCAACTTACTTGCGCACGTTGCGCAGTAGTTGGCCACGATAGCTTGACCTGCACAGCGAAGGAGAAATGCGTCAAATGTAAAGGAAACCATCCCTCCTATTACTAATAATTTAAATCGGGCCAGTAACGCATTTGTTGGAATTGACCTAGTTCTAACCCTAGAAATCCAGACATCTTCCATGCGAGATTTTGGAAGGAGACGATGCCAGTTCTTTATAGATAGCAGGTGAGCAACACTGTTAGAATACTTGCTGTTCAGCCATTCCTTTAGATAAGAGTTCTTAAAATGAATCCGAGCGTAACGGGCGAGATCATCTGGAGAAATTGATTTGTCAATATACTGTCTGTGGAGTGCAGATTTAGCAATACAGTCAGCTCTTTCGTTGCCGTCTATTCCAGAATGCCCTGGAACCCATACAAAATGAATTGAATTGCAAATTGGCATTGCATCGATGATTGCTGATCTAATTAACTGTATTACTGTAGGAGATTCCTTAGAGATGTGTAATAGAGCTGAGATACAGGAAAAAACTATCAGACAGTATCACATAGTTGTGAGCTTTAGTACAGATTTTTTTTCAGTGCTAGAGTAAAATTGCTAAGCATTCGGCAGTGAAAATTGTATTTTGGGATGCAACCTTTCCAGAAAAGAAACAATTTTGGGTGTAATTAAAGACTGCTAAACCAAGATCTGACATTTTCTTTGAAGCATCTGTAAAAATTAAAATATGATTTGTCTAAGTTGTATGATTGTAGTTTTTGAAGATTTTTGTTATAATCTCACTAAGAATGTTCTAAGATTGAAATGGGAGATCTGTCAGTGAAAATATTACGTTGGAAAAGTCCGTAGTCTGAAATCTTGGTGACTCCATTATGTTTTTTCATTTATTCCCTGAGAGCTAAGCCAATTTCTGCCACGTAAAACAAGAGGGTGTCCTTTGTTGATATGATTGAATGATAATGATTTCCACAATTTCGCACAAGGAGACTCTGAATCTAAACTAATATTTCAAATATACATTTTTAGGGAAAGCAATTCTTGGTGATATGATAATGGAAGTACTCCCGTTTCTTGGTATAGGATAGGAATTGGAGTCCATTTTGGGACCCCAATAACGATTCGGAGCTCTGCATGATAAATGACATCTAAAATTTTTTTATCACTTTTACTTGCAGACAAAAATGTGTGGCACCCATAGTTGATGCTTCCACAAATGCAGGTATTTACGATATTTAACAGATGGAAAGTTCTCAAACCTCATTTTAATCCTACAATAGCTTTCAATGCATTAAGTTTCTTCAGGCACGCCTTTTTCTTCTGCAGAAAATGGTGTTTAAAAGACAAGTTATAGGGAAAATATATACCAAGAATACGCATATGTTACGAAGATTTGATCAGTTGATTACCAAAGTTCAAATGAATGTCTCCAAGGTCTCTCCTAGACGATAAATTTATGAGAGAACATTTGTTTGGAACAGTGGTCAACATCCATTGTTCGCACCATTGGCTAACTTTGTGTAGAGCCAATCGCATCTTTTTTCTTAATGTATCAGATGTTAAGGCAGAGCACAAGAGAAACACATCGTCAGCATAAGTGAAGCATAAGACCCCTTCCGGAATTACTTCAAAAATATCTGCCATAAAAATCATAAATAGGAAAGGCGAAAATACGCTTCCCTGTGGAATACCCCTGTAAGATTTTAATTCATTTGAAAAAGTGTTAATCCATTTCACTCTGAAAAATCTGTTTTGTATGAGGTTCCTTATGCATTTTGTGGCTCTGCCAGTGATATGAGCTTGCGTAAGTTTGTAAGATAAACCATCATGTCAAACCGAATCGTATGCTTTGGAAATATCAATCGATACACAAACAATAAATTTCTTTTGTGATCTTGCAGAGATTATATGATGATGTATCATGGATAGAATACTATCACAGCCTCTATAACGTAGAAACCCGTGATGATGACGATGAAAGAAATTTTCCATTATTGTATGGTTAAGAAGACGCTTAAGAACCATTCTCTCTACCACTTTACATAAACTGCTAGTGAGAGAAATAGGCCTGTAAGATGATACCTCGTTTAGAGGTTTATTAAGTTTAGGAATGGGAACCACTGTGGTTGATTTCCAAGAGCTGGGAATGCTTCCTGAAGACCATGAGTCATTGATAAGAGAGAGGAGACACTCAAGGGATGAAGAAAATAAATCATTAAGCATTTTATTTGACATATGATCGGGACCAACGGCTGAGTGTTTCTTAGTAATAGCACCCTTGAGCTCTGCTAATGTAAAATCCATATTATATTGATAGAAAATCTCTGAGCTTAAATCTATAGGAATTCCTATCGAAATAGTAGAACTTGAAAAGTAACTTGCGAGAAGGTTAGCCTGTTCCTGGGAATCCGAGATGAACGTGTCACCAACTTTGAACAATAAGTGAGAGGTGGGCGAAGTAGAAGATCTACTAGAAATTTGCCTAAGTATGTGAAAAATATCCTTAAATGAACAGGCATAATTAATCGTATCATCCCAATACTTACGGCTAAGAAATACAATAAGTTGATGGAGCTGAGCTGCTATTTGCTTATACTTGATCCAAATATTCTTATTGCATGACCTTTTATGCAATCTCCATAATCGTCTCTTCTTACCCAAGAGGAAACTACATCTTGAAGACAACCAAGGAGGATATGATTTCTGCTTAAAAACCTGCCATAAATGGCATTATTACGTATTTCTTTATTACAAAGGCTAAACAAATGCTGAAAAGAACTGAAACCAGAAGATGAAATCTGATTATTAAGAGAATCGAGACATCTAGACAATAAGATACGAGATCGATAGTATTGGGATTCATTTTCCGGTACATTAAAATTAATAGAAGTATGCGTTGGAAGATGATCACTGCTATAGCTGTCTGGATGAATTTGGTGTGAGCAGAGACTAAAAATATCGGAAAAATAAGCAATAGTCTAGTAGGGATGGTAGCTGATTATAACCAAAATGAGTAGAAGTATCGTCATTTAGAATACATATATTATTCTCTATCAGCCAATTTAGAAATTCTTTGGATTGTAGTGAGTTAGAAAAGCTGCCTAAGGAGGTATGTTTTATATTGAAATCCATAACGATGATAAAGGGAGATTCTACTGCTTGAAGGACGTTTTGAATCCATTGAATAGAGAATTTACCTGGAGGAATATACGTGTTAATAATAGAGAGGTTTGTTTTACCAATAGAGATTTGTATAGCAAGAACTTCTCTCCCGCCTGATAAATTCCCAGGTATTGAGATCATTCGAGCGGGAAGAAAATAGAAATTATTCAAAATCAGACCACCTCCTCTTCCATCAGGTTTATCAGATCTAAATATGATCTTATTTGATAAGCTAAAGTGCTTACTGCTCTTTAGAAAAGATTCTTATATTGTAATCACATTTGCATTCGCAAAAAACTTGAGTTTTAGAAAATAGCGTTTGTTGAGAATGCTGCGAGAGTTCCATGAAATCAGAGAAAGCATGCTTTAAAATCAGTAATAGTTTTTAAACATTTCTAACTCTATTATATTTTGCCGAACTGATATTTACTGAATTCGATATATTTCTTCCACTATATCACTTCCTGGTATGAGAATTTCGCTTTCTTTATTAGAACTTTCATTTTTGTTAGAAACTGAATAATGTAATTTTAACTTCTCTGATGATTCGATTTTTTTTTTTGTATTTGCATTATTTCGACTAGTTTTCCGACGTAGTGAAGAGGATAATTCACGCGAAGTCATCTGGGATTCGGCTAACTTTTGAATAGTCACCATAACTTTTGAGAACATTTCATCTTGATTATCAATTTTTCTTCAATTATCTTGCTTTATTCTTGAAACGTTGCCTTTACAGTGATCTGAATTGTGTGGTTTATTAAACTTTCTATTTCTTTACGCGATAAGGATGGTTCAGTTGCCTTAGTTTTTGCCACATTGGCATAGCTAGAAGAAGTTTTATTTGACTGGTATTGTCGCCGAGCTTCTGTGTAAGTTAGGTGAGTTTTGCATTTAAAGTTAAGAAACCTCTTTTCTTCTAACCTGACTAGGCAATTTATAAAGTCAGCTAAATTTGAACCTTTGCAATTACAGCAAATAGGTGCTGATATCTGACACAACTGATCAACATGAGATACACCACATTGGCGACATATTGGAATAGCGATTTGACATTTATGAGGAGAATGTGTAAACTTAAAATATTTTGGACACTGTCTCGGATTATTAATGAACTCGTAGATTTTTTCTACTGAGAAAAATAAAGTAATTTCTGCAGGCAAATTATGTCCAGACACATTTACTAATACAGTTTCAGTTAATTCAGGAGAATTTTTCTTTGTAAATCTTCGAATACTTTTTACATTAAGATTATTTAGGGAAATTTCTTCTGCTAGGCTTACAAAGGATAAGTCCACAGGGATGTCTCTCAAAATGAATCTTGTAGTTATGAGGTCTTGGTGAATAAAAGGTTTTACTGGTACATTTAAAATATTGCTAATTTTACTTATCTCCAAAGCTGTTTTAACCTTGTTGGTTTTTATAAGTAGTTTTCCTAATCTAGTATTGCGAGCTTCGATAATACCACTATGATGCTCGACTAATTTAAGTAATTCGGATTTTAATGCGACTGGTTTTTTTGGAATACTATTAGAATTACATGATGAAAATAATATAGAAAAATTGCTTACTCCGTTGTCAGCAGCTAACCGAATTTGACAGTGAATATTATTTTCATAAATTAAATTCTTTGCACTTATTTTTGGAAAGCGATTAACTTCTTCGAACTGAAAATCTGAATCTTCGTCCATCATTCTTCCATCGTCGTCCAGAAAGGGAAAAGAGTCGTTTAGAAAATTTTTGTAGCACAAAAATACTCAATTCTTTTTGAAAAATCTTGAAAAAAAAACTATTTCGTTAAAATTTTTATTTGATAATTAGTTTAAGTTCAACACTATTCTTTTATGAATAAAACATTTAATCGTACAAAATTTCTAAGTTGGAAACCTTGATTGACAAAGGAGAAAGGTAAATAATTTGCTTTGTCACCGGTGCCCTGCCAGATATTTCTGACTTTCTGGAAAATTCTTTCTTCTCAGAACATTTATTTTGAAATGTTTTCTGACGTAACTTGTTCACTGGAGTTTTTCCGGCGTCAATTTACTGGTGAATAATTCCTCCTTTGCCCTGGCATAAGCAATGTTACTTGTTTTACCTATGTTCAAACCCTGTATCCTTCCGCGCAGTGAACCAGCGGCTCGCAGTCTCATATTAAAGACCACATGGACCTCACTCATGTTTAAATACGAGCATTTCATCAAAATAATATCGTTCTAAATTACAAGTTGTGGCAGTTGGGAGTATTATAATTAGATTAAAATTATATTTTTTTAAGATACACATATAAAAAACTTTTTCATAATTTTTTGGTTAAATTATTTTGGCAACAGAAGTGTTTCTGAGGTGCGTGTGCGCGGCCGAAAAATTTTATTGTGCAACGGTTTTGTTTTTGTTTTTCATTGGTTTTGTTTTGTTCTACATGTTTGTATGGGTTTTAAATGATGCGGAGCTGTTATGTGTAAATTTTTAATATTTATTACTTTATTTTAAAGTAATGATAAATAATTCTATTTTTGTTTAGATCAATTTCATATTTTCTTAGATCAGAATTGAATACATAATCATTTGTTTAAAAATTTCAAACCTACTATGATAAATGAAATATTGACAACGCGCAAATTCCATCTAGTTATTTTTGTGAAGAAACGAACACTTGGAGAACATTAAATGTATTTAATTGAAAATGGTGAATATTATTTTACTAAAGAAGTTGAAATCCAGTTAATAAAAATTTACAATAAATTAATATAAAAAAATTTCGTTCGTAACTCAAATTCATCTTTGTATGAAAAAATATCAAATTCATATAAATAGGTTAAGTTTGCATAATATATATCGTTGGCTTATATATCGCATGTATATACAATCCAACAATTGGTATATTATAATTACCAATATGATATGGGGAATTTTTAATAATATATATAAAATGATTTATAGCCAAATTAATTTTTTAACGGATTTAATTAGAGTTAATTTTTTTATGTAGCTTCCAAAGTGCCAAAAAAGTTAAATCCACATATATTAAAATAAAATATTTCCTTTAACTTGCGATTTTACTTTGATTTTGTTAAGTGATTTGCAGCATAAACATTTTTATATAGCTATGTATTGTAACTGAGGAATCTGCTAAAACAATATTATTATAAAACAAAGGGCTATTCAAAGTTAATGTAATTCCAAATATTTCATTCTACTAACTGTAAAACTTTTTCATAGTTTGTAAGGAGACATATTTTATTGAGAGGTTTTTATTTCATGTATCTATTAAAAAACTGAAAAAGAAACAATCATGACATCATATTTTAATGCTTTTTGTCTTAATTATTTTAACATTATAATTGTTGACTCTGATAATTCTAAATTTTTAAGTTCCACAAAAAGAAATAACAGGCATTTCTTGAAAACAAATTGTATAAGGTTGAAATCATAGATTGTGCAGAATGTTAAAGACATTTACAATTTAAAGATATGAACCTATTTTTATAAATGAAAAGGAATCAAAACTTTTTTTGAATATTTAGTGTATCCATGGACAACATTAAGTATTAAACTCCTGTCTTATTAAACTGCTGTCATTAAGTATAAAACTCCTGTCTATGAAAAGTTCTCGCAGGAAGCAATACATAGCAAATGTACAAATATCTTTAAAAGGCTTTTAGCTGTAAGGTTATTTGTTATGCAGTAACAAAATAAAATATATAGTTTATTTAAGAAATCTGGACTATGAAGAAAAATTTCTAAATTATTACATAAAATTTTCTGAAAAGAAAATTAATACATGCTACATAAGAATATTAATTATATCATATAAGAAAATAACAAGGAAAATATATTAGTATTTTGTGTATTTAATGTTTGTTTCAATCGATAGTATATTTAATTAACTGAGATATAATTACTTGAAATATTTCTTTAATTTTGTTTTTCTTGGGATGAAGTATAAAAGTTGCATGAGTTATTTAATAAAAGTAAAATTTAATTATTTTAAATTAGATATTTATTATTATTTTTTTCTCTTTTCAGACAAATATCTCTTTAAAATTTACTCAGCGTCTGGATTTATGATGAAAATCTAAGTTGCGTTTGAACTTTCAAAGACTTTTCAGTTTCTAATGATGTCTAAAGTATCTGATTATTATCTTGATTTTAAATAAATTATTAAAATTTAGGTTTTGTGTTAATTTTGATGATTTAAAATTTGTAGTATTTTGGTCATTGAAATGCATTTATAGATAATTGCATTGTGGTTTGTTAAGATACATAAATTTTAACTCACAGACATTTTGTTTTAAGAATGTCGATTGAAAAGGTTCCCGACAAGAAAAAATTAATATTTAGATTATTTATCGTTAGTAAAACGAAGAAATCTCATTCATGCCATTTATGCAAGAAAAATTTTAGCACCAAAAGTAATCTTATGAGGCATTATCATATTCACACGGATGAGAAACCTCATACTTGTGAAATGTGCCAAAAAAGCTTTAACAAGAAAGATAATCTTAGGAGACATTATCTTATCCATACTAAAGAGAAACCTCACATGTGTGATGTTTGTCAAAAAAGCTTCAGTCACAAATCTAATCTCAAGCAACATTATGTTATTCACACTCAAGAGAAACCCCATATTTGTGATGTGTGTGGAAAAAGCTTCAGTTTGAAAAATCGTCTAAGAAAGCATCATACCATTCATACAAGAGAAACTTCAACTGTAATGAAACATGAAACCATATCCTGATCTCAAAAATATCATAGGGAGATGTATCTTTGTAATAGATATGAATTTTTATATGTGAATTAATATCACAATTTAAAGCTACAAAGATTTTTAGCAATTGTCTAAGAAAACACCTAGAAACATATTTTAGTTTTGGATGATAATCAAATTATTTTCAGAGTTAGCATCTTCCTCTCCAATCTTTACTAAGGATACTAATAAACATTAGTACAGGTTTAATGTAGAGGAATGAATTGGCAAGGGCAGGACTAGACCATCCTTTCCCTCTCATCTCAGAGCTCACATATTTAGAGTTATTCTCCAAAAAATAAAAATGTTTAATACCTCTACAACTGGTATAAAAGCAAAAGATCAGAATTTTCCTTATCTCCCCCTTGATACAGGCAGACCAATACAAATCTGCCTTGACTTGCCAGTGAGCAATGGTACTTGAAAAGTCTCACATATTCTGGGGATAGCCAGATTTTCTCTTTGTCCTAAATGCTGGCAAGAACAGGCTTCAACTCAGCACATTTTGGACTGGACTGGGAGGATATCAATAATTATCTATTTCTTTAATCAAACTTCATTAATGTAAACAGTTTCATTGGTCTGGTCTTACAGTCAGACCAGATGGGAGATTCAAAAACAACAGGTTTAATGTTCAAATGTTTTATCAGTAAAAATCTGATTGAATAAGAATTGAGTTTACTAATTTCTGCTTACAAGAGCAATAGTTCTACTTAATGGATTGCTATGACCTCTTTGTATTTCAACAAATTTTCACTTTAGTTTTGTAAACTTAATTTTGATGTCAATAATTGGGTTTGCTAAATGCTGTTTTTACCTGCTTCATAAGTACATTGTAATGCTGATCTTATTATGGTATTATGTGTAGAAAATAAGAAATACATTTAATTATATAAAGTTCCAATTAAATTATTCAGCTAACAAATTAACTTATAAAAAAGCATTTTCTGTGAATATTTATATTTTCAAGATGTAACTATTAATATGATCTGCATAAAAACATTTTTAATGTAAGTTAAGTTTTAAGATAAAGGAAATATAAGGGAAAATATTTTACTGAAAAAAAAGTGAATTGTATATCATTGAATAATAATTTATTTTATTTGTTATTGATCATTTTATTGAGAGTATTTATTATGCAAAAAGTAATAAACGTTTATTCAATGAATTGGGCTGTACTATTAATCTCAGTTCTAATTAATCTTAAATTATTTAATTAATACTTGTTGTAAGGAATAGAAATTTTTTGTATATATTATCAAAACATGATTACAGAGTGTTATTTAATCCTTTAAGTAATATAAAAGAAAAACACATTGATTGATAGACTTAAAATCACATGTAACACAAACTAATTAATCATAGAAAAATTAATTTTATTTAAAAATTGATTAGATTTAACAATTATGTTAATAATAAGAATATTTCTATACCTATGATTTTACTATTACAAATTTAGTGTGTGTGTTTAAAAGAAACAAAATAATTTAAAAACAGTGTTACGACTAATTTCCAATATATGCCATTTACTAAATTAGAAAAAAAATATCACATAAGAATTTGCAATGCCAATTAAAAATTATCTGTCATTTAATATGTCAAAATTAAATTTTCTTATCTGAATAATTAAAAATAATTGAATTTTTGTCATTAAGAATAAAATGAAGGATTTTCTTTTAGCCAAATTTTGATTCAATTTGTTATAAATACTTAATGTTGAAAAGGAAACATGTTTAAGAAGAAAGTTATGCTGAAAAGGAAACAGTGTACTATGTTGTTCAGAAAGTTAAATTTAGTAGGAAAATTAGTAATTATTATAAATGTCATTTTTAGATTCAAAATATTATGTACTAATATTGCTGATAAAATATTTCTTAAAATTTGCAACAAAGTAAATGTTTGAAGGTACTTATTCGTTACCAAAACTGTTTAATTTAAAAACTAATTGCAAAAAATCTTAAATGTTTTTAAGATTAAAATGGCATCTAAACTAAAAGGTTGCATTTTAGAAAGTATTGTGGGTCACATTTTAAAAAAGCAAGATTTACACAAAAAATATTTGACAAGTGACTGAAAAAGCTTTTATTATCAAAAAAACATATTTATAAAGGAGAAAAATTTCTACAAAGAATAATATTAGTAAGCAAGAGCATATATTTTTTTGGATTAGATTTGAGAAAATTAATATATTGTCAAAAGCTCACAATCTTCCTGTCATAAAACTCAAATGTCAACAGTAATAGTGATATAGAAAATAGCCATAATTCTATATGTTTGCTCTTTGCAGTTTTAATGATTTTTTGCATTTAATTAAAAAAATGGTAGACACACCTTTTGTAATCGGATTTTTTTTTAGAAAAAGTAAACATTTATTTATTTTTGCTTGATCTAATGCTTTTAGATAAAAATATAAATGCTTATTATTTTAAGAATCTTACTTTACATATTTTCACTTCCTGATAAGGAATATTTTAAGAGTACACCAGTGTTTTATCATGATGAAAATGGATATTAATATTGTACTTATTTGGCTGCCTACTGAATGGTTAGTGTTTCGGCTTTCTATTCAGTTATTTGTAAATTTAACTCACATTTGAAATGTGGATGTTTTTAGTAGTTCGAAATCCACTTTAAGTCATAGGTCTTGATTGAATAAGTTCTCATGTGTAAAGAAATTGTTAGGTGTCTCAAACAACAAAACAGCTTTAGAAAAAATATAATGTATGAAGAGCAATTGATTTACTTATATAAAAGTAAAAAGAAAATTAAAAAAAGGCTTACCAAAAATAAGTCATTCTATTTTTATAAATAAATAATTTTAACAAAATTTTAATAATTATTAGTTTATTGTTAATACAATAAGAAAATGCTTCAGAAATATATCTGATTTTGTTATATTTTTAAATATTTTGACCCATTTGTATTATAATTACATTAGACATTTAATTACTGTGTTTGTATTGTTAAAATATGTACATATTTTGTGAGAAATATAATATTTTATCAAATAAAATGTAAATATAAATTAGCATTTTTTTCCTGACATGTATTTAATTCTAAGAAAGTAATAAAATTCTTTTATTTTGTATTTAAAATGGCTTTGATATTTACATTATATTTTATTTAAGTTGTTTAATTTTACTATTCTTAAGGGATATATTCTAATTTTGGCAGATTATTTAATAAATACTTGCAATTTATTTAACTTCATTTTATAAACTTTTTAAATACAAATTTATACAGAAAAATATTTTCTTGTCTAGAAGAAATACCAACCATGACATTGAATACAGCAAACATTTTATATTCCATTGGACTTATCTGACAATAAAATGGTGAATAAGAAAGAAAATTCAATCTTCATGCAGTAATTTTCTGTAAATGATCATTGTTTAAGAAATTTAGTTAATGCCTACGTTATCAGAAAGTTATATCAAAATCTAATTTGCATCATTTTCTATGTAAATTTTTGTTTTTTCCCATTTAAGTTATTAAAATATTGTCTTTGTATTAAAGTATATTGATTATTAAATTTGCCTTATTAGATTTCCAATTAAAATTGACATGTAACATCATAAAATAATTAAATTTTATAATATATCTTTTGGAACAGGGTTTTCTTATATTACCTTAATGGTGTTATTTAGATTTTCAACAAAAAATCATTATTTGAACTGTATGCTGTGGATCTTCCTGATTTATTTTTCTATTATCGAATAATGACTTAGTTGAATTATTAAATATTTTCGATGAGATGCATAATGCTTAAGATACAAGCGTTTTTCTAATTTTCAGATAGATAAAAAATAGAGGATCCATGTAGGTGGATAAAACTGGTCATCCCCTCCAGTTTAATAATAAACTAGTTTTTTTTAATAGGTTAGTTGAATTTTTATTTATCATTTTTTTAAAGATTCTTTTAGTTTTAATTGTTAAAAATCAATCTTTCAACCAATTAAATAAAAAATTGAGAAGTCCTTTTTTTGTAAATCATAAATTAAAATAATTGGACACTAAATTATATTTTAAAACAAACTTTTTAAATGTAGAATAAAGATAAATAATAAATTTTAATTTAACATACTAATGGTACTTACAATCATTTCAAATAATTTTAAAGATTTGATTTATATATATATATATATCCTCATAATGATAAGAGAACCCTTGTCATTTATTTTGTTTGCAAAACAGTTCACTTAAAACATTTTTAAATATTACAGTGGTTTTGATATATCTATACATGTAACGATTCCTTAAGGAGAGTTAAATATGTGTAGCAGTGGTCAAGAATTGAAAACGTGGAATACACTTTAAATTTAATGCCACCTGGAGATTTTCTTTACAACTTTTACAATCAACACAATATTGAATAATTGAGTTTTCTTTATTTCTTACATTTACAAACATTTCCATAACTTAAAAATGTTTTTCCTAACACCCAAATTTAACACAATTTCTATAAAACTCTGCAAATTTGATATCAGGGAATTTAGTTTCCTAAAATAAAAGGTATCAGAATTACCATGATTAATTTTAATGCGGCAACGTACATTTATTATTTTTTTTTACATAAACTGATCATTAACACTATATGAATATAAAAGCATGGATGTGGAGATATACAGTCAAATTGTAAGCCTTGATTTTTAGCTTTCATGAAAAGAAAATGACCATCAAGAATAACAAACTAAACTAAAATAACGTGTTGCTTGTCCATAGATCATGACAATAAGAAGTCTGGAATTAACTATTAAAATTTCACATTATCCAATGTATAATGATGTGCATACATTTTGTTATAACAATAACCTAACTATTATGTTGAAGATAGTGAATATTAAATAACAATCAAACTATAAAAATTTTCCAAAATTTGGAAAACAAATTGCCATGACATTGCAAGTGCTGCTACAAATTTACAGAGATAAACTTGAAATTGAAAATCTGTTTTTGATTGATTTCTCTTCTACATAAAATTGTGTTAAATCTAACATAGAATATTTCGAATAGACGTTAATTATTTTATTCAAGGAAAAAGTCTAGAATATTTTGAATAGAATATATAAGTTAAAGAGAAAGCTTTAGACTTACAATTATTACATTTATAGTAACAGTAATGAAGCAATCGTAAGTTATTGTTAATCCATATAAATAAACAATGTATCATTTGCATAAAGTGAATAAATTTTTATTAAGAGAACTTAGGAATTTGCACTCTAAAATAATAAGTTCAATTTGAAATAAACCTGTATGTATTGTATGTTAACCTCTTACTTAAATACCATCTTTTAGATACTCTTTCAGTGATACTTCATTTTTATAAAGCTAAATAAAAGTATACTAGAATATTTTATTTCATGTTTTTTAATTATATGTCATGATACAAAAACATAGCATAAATAAGATATTTTATTTACTAGAATATTAACTTTAACGTTATTTTTATTCTATTCTTATCAAAATATGATTTTAATTTAAAAATTTTAATTCTAATGATATTTTTGCCAATATTAAAAAATAACAGTATTTTGTAGTTTTTAATCTTGATTTTCATACTTACATACAAGTGTACAGTATATCACAGTGTTATTTTAAATTATGAGAAAGCACTTTTCTGAAATAACTGATTTTTTACACTAAGATATAAAGAATTCTCATTGAAATAATTTTTACATTTTGCATTCTACAAAAAACAAGCAAATTAATTATTCTAATTTTATTTAAACTTTTGTTCTTTAAATTTCTAATGCTTTTGAAATATTTGATGTGCTAGTTATTGTTCACACACACACATGGCAAACTTTACCTTGTATCAAATCTCAAATTTACTGTTCCCTCTATCCTGCATTAATTTATATTCAGTTAGATATGTATACGAAACTGAAATAATGAAACACTTTAAAAATGTAATAAAATATTTATTGAGTTCAGATGACTCTAAAAATATATGTACTTATTGCACAGAAATTTTACATCCTATTATGCAGAAAGAAAATATTTCTTTTTATATAAAACTTAAATATCATACACTCTATTTAAAAATAAAATTAAAAAATTTTTTACAATTATTTAACAAACAATTTGTATATTATATATAAAGTCTTTAGATATAAATGCGATACAAAATAAAAATATGTAATTAAAAATCAAATTTTATTATAAATCAAATTCATCAATAATGTAACAATAAATTATGATGTAAGCTAAAAGAATCTGAAGCTGAAATGGGATAAGATATCAATTTTTTTAAACTTTAATTCCAATTAAATAATGAATAATTTCTTCTGCACATAAAATTAAATTATAGATTATTTTATTACATTAAGATTCATGAGCCATTTGATTGTATTATTTAAAAATTTTATTCAAATTCATTTTTTAAAATAATTAAACTTTATAAATATATATGCATGAATAAACCCAGAGATTAAAGATTGAATACTAGCAATAAGGTATAAACAGTTTATATATCTTCTAGCAATAAATTAATATTCTTAGAATAGAAGTTGATTCTTAACAAAATTTTCTTGATTTACAAATTGAAAATATCAATAAATAATTTTAGGTTCAGCTTAAAAACTGGATTATTTAATTATTCTTAACAGCGATAAATAATGAGCAATTAAGTATGTGCCCAATTTTACCTATACAAATAGGAAGTGTAAGTTTCAATAGAAAAATACATATAAAAAGAATACAATATTGCAATCTGAAATAATTTTATCTCAAAAAATCTAATAGGCAACTTATTCCTTTTCTATTTACAAACTATATTTCATTTTAAATAGAATCAGTAATTAGCATTTCTGTCATTCTTTCATCTATGTACAAAATATATAATCTCTTATTTTACAAAACAAAGATCTATTTCTTTTTTAGAAAACCAAACATTCCTCCTTTCTTTTTCTCTTTGATTTTTCTATCGTTGGAAATGACCTCGCCTTCAGATGAACCTTCTGAAGAAGTAGTCCTTGAACGGACTTCTAAAGTGGAAAAAGGTCGATTCTGATTTACTGGCAGAGAAGGCGTTTTGTGAGGCAAAGATGAGTGTCTGGAATGTGAGGATTCTGAAGATTCATAAGCCTGCAAAGACCATACAAATATTTATCATTTTATTTTGTCAAATTATATAAAGATTAATAGCCACAGTATTTTGGAGATATCATTTAATTTAAATTGTACTTAAGACTTCAGTTTCTATAAATTATACACAAGTTTTAAGTAGTTACATGCCACCCACCCTGTCCAGTGGTCAGAGTCCCTGACTACGGATAGGGAGGTCCTGGGTTCGAATCCCGGTTCGGGCATGGATGTACTTTCTCTCTCTATCTATCCTGTCTTTGTCCTTTCCTTGTATGAATGAGGTGTGAATGGTTGCCTACCCTATAAACGGGTCCCTATGGTATGTGTGTACTGAGGAAGTCGGACTCCACACCAAAATATGGTTCATTTGAAAAAGTGGAGCAGCGCACTCCCATATTGCCAGCCTGGCTGGCACATGACAACAACAAGTAGTTACATAATTTATGAATCCAACTATATCACACTAATCATGAAAACTTAGTTTGATTTATATTTAAGCTAGATTCTAATGATAAATTAGAAATTAAGTTCTCAAATTAACTGACAGCAGGAATGGAAAACAAAAACAACTTAAAATAATTGAATTGCTTTATAATGATGATACTTTTTGTGAGGCAATTGTTACAATCAAATATAATAATTATTTTTATCGACGTTTGATATTTATATTTTATCAATGAAGAATTGTTTTTTCTATAAAAATACCCCTATATTTATTTAAATTTCTACACAGATTATAATGAATTTTAATAAACTAAAAAAATTATCTACTTTCATTAAATTTGAGTTTAACTTTATTTTAATCCAGTACTAGTCTGTTATAATGTTCATCATTCTGAAATATTATAATAGTAATGATATCATGATTTCAATTGCCACTTAAAATTTTTATCAAATGCAAATATTTAATTCTAATTCCAGATACATATTTTTATTAAAACATTTATAAAATTTTAATTATCTTAACATTAATTTGTATCTCATGATATGCTCATTATGATTAATACTAAAATATGATGTAATTTTCATAAGTTATCCAATAAGAAATTGTGTGTTCAAAGAACTTCAACACTTCTCATCATTAATTTTTATAAATTCTTTATTAATGTTATTAAATAATGTATATAACAGAGAGTTCCAAAGCCATTCAGAATTTTTCTTATAATTTTTATTAGAATTAATTATTTTTGAGGAAGCTATTTAGAAACAAGCATGTAAATTAAATAGAAAATTGTATTCAAATAGCAAAATTAAATCAATAAGAGATGTGCAAAATCAAATAAATTATATAATCTCTTGTGCTACAAAATTTCTCAAAGCCTCATATTGATGTACTATGACATTAGTCAATTAATGAGAGCTAACAATTTAATTTATTCAAGCCCCATGAATTTGATATCTTTATTTATTCTAGCACCATCAATTAGATATTTTTATTTATTGTATGTACTATCAATTTGAATTTTAAGGAACTAGAAGTTCTGGGAAAAGGGTATAACTTTTAATCTTACTTCTAATATCTTGAATCACCAAGTTTATGGCCAATAGGAGTTTCTATAAGAATTTACACTAAGGACTAAAGCGTAACACTCACAAATGATTCTGGTATATAATTTTCTGATTATATTCTCCTTAGTATTCTTGTGCATCCTCAATTATTTTTATTAGAAAGTTAGTAGTAATACACAATTCAGTTCTGGTATCAATACAAAATCTTGACACCTGTTCAGCATTTACACAAAAATTAAAAAATAGTGGATTTAATGGTATATAATTGTTTAAATGGAATAAGACATTTAATAAATTTTGTTTTTAATCCCTAAATGAAATATAATAAATATTTAAAATGAATATATTTTTATTCTGTAATCAAAGTATTATTGTAACACAACTTTTTATCAGATAGTGGCAACAAGTATTTAGTTGTCATGGAATGACAAATATAACAAAAAACAAGCAGTCGAATTAGAGCTGCTGAAATATTATGTTCCTCAATTTAACGTTAATTGTTTCATTCTATCATCTTTCTATATTTTGTAACTCTTCTGTTCTTGCATTGTACTCTGCACTTTTGAATGTTTTTTTTTCAGCTTGGTTTTATTCCAAGAATGGTTACATTGTATATATTATATAGCTTATATTTCGCTTAAATTTTAGATTAGTTTTTAAATAAAATATTAAAAGACTGGTAAAGATGGAGAATTTTTTTAACTTTGTTAAAATCGTAAATTATAGATTTACTTACTTGTCTTCTTAATTCTTGTCTTCTGTACACAGCTAAAAATAGTAAATTATAATTACTAAAATTTTTTAAAACTGTTTTATATACAAAAAATGCAAAATAAAAAAATCTTAATATAGAGATTAAAGAAAGACATGGGATAAATAATTGATAATAAAATGATATTTTGTGTGTATACCACAATAATTTTAAAAGTACTAACATTATTTGAAAGTTTTAAATAAATTGAGTACTTTAACAATTTAGTCTTTACTATAATTATCTTTACTAGCAATACATTTTTTATAATTTTAGAACAAGCATGAACATTACATTGTCATTACATATCATAAAAATAACAGTTAAACAAAATCACTAATCATTATGTATATATTTAAGAAATTAAAAGCATTCATAATATACAGATGAGAATAAATTTGGAATTTCAATTTCAATATTATAAACCTAAATTTATTACACAAAAATTTCATAATCAGTGAAATTGCATTTAAAATTATAATTATCTTTTATTATCTAGCAATTAATTCATTGGGTTAAAATATTGAAAATAAATTAAGAAATATATTTTGTCTCGCGAGTGATTTTAAAAATTTATAGTGAATTTTCTCGCGATTTTTTAAAAGAATCCAAAAATCATTCAACCAATGACAAATATTAGGAATAAAAAAAAATAAATCATTTAACTATTATTTATAAATCAATTCTTTTGTCTCAAATATAGACTGCTCAAAATTACATCTTATTTTTAGGCCAAATTATTATTTCATAAATCACCTAAATATTTATATAAATGTTCGAAAAAAATCTATCACCACTGCAAACATATTATTTAATAATCTTCATATAAAAATCAGCCATTCAAATATTAAACCAATGAATTCATAGTCATGCCTAAGAAGTATAAATGAAGCACTTGTGCTTTCAGGTGATATTTAAACATTTTATTTAAACAGAAAACTTTTACAAAAGGTAGGGATATTTTTCTATTTATACATATTTGCGATTTTTAAGGCTATCCTCCATAATTTTCTTCTTTTTATCAATAAGATAGCCATGAAAAACTAAAAAAATTTGTAGCAACATTTTCCCTTCACTTTCTTTATTGCATTATCATATATGGAATGTCAGCTCGAATTTATTGAGTATAATTATCAGAGTGATGAGTTTAGGACATGAGAGAATATGAAAAATACCAAACAAAATTAAAAGTGATCAACATATAACTTAAATATTTTGATTACTAAGAGAAAGCTTTCTCATGTATTTTTTTCTATTTATTTTCCAATTGGTCTTGTAAACTGGCTCATAATATTAGCAATGCAGTGATAGAAATATTAAAATACAAATAAAAGCACTAATTTCTTAAAACTATTAAAATAATAATTCTTTTCCTAAAGAAATATTCCTAATATCTGGTACAGACATGTACTAGGGGTGAAATGTCTATGGGGATTAAGAAATTAAACAAAAAATTGCTTTCTTATGTTTATTTTCTAGTAAGAGCTTTAGATTTCAGTATAATTTTAATTACACGAATCTTCTAATATTACAGCAAATGAAACATGGCTAACAGATAAGTAGGTAGATTGCAGTATTGATATCAGATTAATCTGCCTTTTTATGCTCAAGACATTTAATTTTTACTTTGGAATAAAGTAAACATTTTATCTTTGCATTCATCTTCCAATAAAAATACCAATTTTAATGTGATTAATGAAATAACTTATTATTTACTTACTTATAAACTTTTAGAAATTGTTTAATTCTTGATACATGGAAATAAATGAATTTGTATATAGAAAATTATTTTCAAATGAAAAAATGTATTAAGTTACATAAATATTTAAAAAAATGTTTAATAAACTGCAATCCTTTCAGTATTATTCAAATAAATGTATAATTATTAATCAGCTTAACAGACATTATGTAAAGCATGACAAAATTAAATTAAAATTTTAATTATGCCTCTAAGAGTGTATTTAAGTATAATTTCTATTAATATTTTAAATACTATTAACATAAAACATTTATTTTCATATGAAACTGTTTTTTTTTTTATTTGAGGGTAACCAAGCTTTTCATATTTGAGAACTGCTCATTTAGATATAAAGAAAATCTAAAAAATATTCAATTAATTTTGATAATCTATTTGTTTTCACAGATGTATAATTAATTTAGCAATAAATATTATTAAAATAGTATTTGTATTTTTAAAGAATATGTCAGATGTTAAGAAAATTACTTATTCTCTGAATTTCTAACTCAGTTTTTAATTAACAATAAAAACAAAAGAAAAATCAAAAAAAAAAATAATAATAACTTGTGAATTTGCTTTCACTTAATTTAAAATAAGAGCAAAAATAGAAAACAAACAGAAATATTAAAGGATCATTAAGTTTGAAGTTGATATTTAGAATTAAATATCTTACCATGTTTTTCTGTCTCACCCTCAGACATTGGATGCCAATCATCATCAGAATCAGGAATTGTGTGAGAGTGAAAAGTTTGAGGAGGGGGTTTTTGGGGTAAAGGTGGTGGGGCAGAATTTATTGATACACTAGAATCATCTAAATGGATAAAACAGTTAAAAAAAATAAATAGCTAATCGAAAAGCAAAAGAACTAAATAAATAAAATTGTAAAATAAAAATTGCAAAGGACAAACTTTTCAATTGTATTTTTCCTATTTGATTAATATTTACTTACAACACAAAATCAAAATTGTGTTAAAGTTCCATCAATTTGGCAAAAGCATGCTTTTGAAAGTTTATAAAAAGTATATATAAAAAGTTTTGCATGGAATTGCAAATCCATTGCTTTGCAATTCCATGCAAAACTTTTTTATTGTTACTTTCTTTTTTGACCTTATCAAAATAATTTAAGGAACTTTCATTTTAATATTTTTTAAAATATTTTTAAATACTATAATATTTTTATCTTTCGAAATAAATGTGATTAACATAAATTCGAAATTGGAAGTTAATTTTAAATAACAGTATAATAAAGATTTTGTTAATATAAAACATTTCTCTTTTCAGTTTATTTTAACTTTTCATGTTATTTTAAAATTTTGTTTTCTTGTGGAAAAATATTCAATATGAAAATTAAAAAAAAATGCTGTTTATCTTGAAAAAATATAATAATTTTTTCATAAGATAAATAATTACATGAAGGTAAATAATTGGATAAAAATAGTGATAAAGGTACATTGATTTTATTGGAAAAAGAAGCATTGTTAATAGTGGGAAATTTTTCAGTGCTATTTAGCATTCTTATCAATATAAAGAAAGCATTTAAAGGGGTAAAATTTATAAGGCAAATGTAACTGCAAAGAGGATCATTATAAACTATAAATCCAACAGGGTACTACCACCTGCAGTACTTCTATCTGATCAATCAGATAGAATTACTGCAGCAACAAAAAATTTCAAGAGAAAGTAAACTGTAATTCATTTACATATAAAGAAGGCTATACTATACTATAAAATACTATTTGAAAGGAAAAAAAGTTTGGAAAGCAATGATTCATTCATCCAGTGCATTACCATCATTAAATATTAACTATTGATTGTGTAAAGTCAAAACAGACAAATGAGAAAGGGGGATAATAAAGTATAAAACATTTACCTTTAATAGTTCCTAACTTTTAAAAATATTAAAATTGAAATACATTTATTTATAGATCAATTTCATTTCACTTTAAAATAATTTTAACTCACAAGAAATTAATGGATAATTAAACTATATAAGGTTTTATAAAGCAATTCACAATAATCTTGAAACTTTCAAGAAAAAAGCATCAAGACAAATTAAATGTGCACAAATTAAAAATCAATCTCATCAGTTTAAAGTCAAGTGAAGGAATAATAAAATAAAATTTAAATAAAAATAATATGCAGAAATTAAGAAAAAAGTGAGCACCTGCGTAAATTGGAATGAGAATTTTAACTAAAGAGAAAATTTTTATAAATAAGAGGTTGAAAACAGATTATTTGTTTGAATAGTTAAGCATTTTTCATATTGGTAATTACTAATTGCAAAGTGTTTAACACAAAATAGCAAGACAAATTTAGGATTTATCTACCCCCCCCCCCCACACACACATGAAAACTAAAAATTTAATTTAAGACTAAAAAAATTTCATGATTCAAAGAAAAGAATATCAATTAATTTATATACCTGACTTTTTTATCTTAGCTTTAAACATATGAAAGAGTCTTGTTTTAAAACTAAAGATGAAAATTTTTAATCAAGAATTTTGTAATTAATGTTTTCTGCAACATTTACATATTATTGATGCATTGCAGAACAATTTGTGAACATGAAAATGTATTTTTTTTAGATAGATTAAGAATTTTCAGCTATCTACATTGAAATAAATACCAAATTTTTACATTAAATTTTAATTGCTTAAACAATAATGTTGATTTTTTATTTGTGAAGTTCCTAGCACAAACAGCCTTTGAAACTACATTCCACATAAACTACATTTCTAAGATATTTTTTTAATAAAAAACAAATCATATTAATTAATATAAAGTAAATAAATTAGGCATATCTTTTACAATAAAATACTAGTTCATGAAACATGCTGTAAGATGTGGATAGAACAACACTGGAAAAATAAGATTTTAGAAATTTATTTTCAAATATTAGCGTACCAGTATCATTGTAAGAGTTTTCTTCCATGCTGTTATGAATTTCTTTACTAGTATACATTGATTTACAATTGTTTTGTATGGCAGTACCATTGTGATGAGGATGAGCTATAAGTCAAAATATAACTTAAAGTTAGACATGTTAAAATTTAAATCAAGATGTAAATAAATGTTTACTTCCTAATTATATTCAAACTTAGCTTTAAAAAGAAAAAATGAACTCTTTAAAAACTAAATGTATTTTTGAATTTGATTAAACTTTTTGCACATTTCTTAGCTAATGCTAAAATACATCTATAAATAATCTCTAGAATTTTCTTACATATTTAACTGGTATTTTTTTTATAAATAAATGAGAATAATAAAGGATAAACTTAACATTTACAACCAAAATCAGTTACTTATAACCCTATAGCATGAATCTTAATGCAATGAATATAAATGCAAATGAATAATTTTGGAAAAAAATTAATAAATAAAATTTTTAAATTACTAGAAAAATATTTATGCTTAATTTATCTACATTATGTATGAGGTACACCATTCATAAAGACGTTTTAAGAGTTTCAGATTTATATAAAATTTAAATACTACTGATTAATCAAACTGAAATTTTAATACATATATTCAGTATCTTAACATTATAAACAGAGCATATAAGTAATTCATAAATTTGATGTTTTCTTACAAGAGTTTGTTTTCTATTTCACTATGCAAAAGAAAGGCATACAATGCACTTACTTGTAGGATATATAGCTCTTGGAGCAACTGGAGGTGGAGCAACATGGTGCTGATTTTGGAACATTTCAATACGACTTTTGACAGAAATTGAGGATTCTTGATTATTTGCTTTAATAGGTGGCTGTGGAATTGGTTTTGGTGGAGCATTTCTAGGAGGAATTGGAGGCTTTTGCTTTTCTCTCATTAAAGCCTCTTCATAAGGTGGAGGATAAGCTCTTGTAGATAACATTCTTTCAGTAGTTGACTGGGCAGCTATCACATTTCGCTTGAACTCTGGAGTAGAAGCTTGGCTAGAGGTTGCAGAAGTAGTATCATGCTGATCATTGGTATTTATTCCATGTGTACTGTCTTCACTGGCAACAGAAGCTTTGAGGCTAGAATTTACACTATCTGAGCTGTTGCTTTTATGAGTTTCATATCGCATCAGCTGCATACTGGGAGGTAAAGCTGCATGAAATGCTATCTTATTCATCCAATCATACATAGTTTTCTCATTATGAGCCATAAAAAGAAACTCAGAACAATCAACAAGCTGCAATCTAAAAACATGCTTCTTTTTAGTATAATCTGTGGCTTTTGAACATTTAGCTTGAAGTAAGCTAACAGGAGGAGCAGCAGCATTATTTTCTACAAATGCCTCTTTATCTTTAAAGAAACATAAAAGCTGACCACAGACAACAGTATAATATGTTTTCCATGATCTTATTGTTGCTCTTTTCCCACCACTTTGCAATTCTTGCTTTCTTTCTAAATATCCCTCAATTTCAACAGGAGGTAAGTCAGCAGGTGTTCTTTGCCTACGGAAACTTTGAGTTCGCCTGCGAGTTGTAAAGCTTGGTGTACGTTTGGGTTTCTTTTGTCTTTCATCTAACCTCATGCTTTCAGATCGCTTCATGTGAGCGGGAGATTCTGGTTTCCAAGCACCTAAATTTTCAATTCTCATGCTTTCTCCACGTTTCACTGACAATTTGTTATCACCATCCAAACTCTTTTGACTTGAGGATCGAAATAGTCCAGGAGGATGTCTAATTTCTGGAATATGATTTGGGGAATTTCCAACCGAAGACAAGTTACCATCAACTTCATAATCAATAGGCCTTTCTTCATTTGGTTTCTTGAGAACAATTTCTTGGGTACGCCGCCTTTCATCTTCTTTTCGTCTTTCCTATGGAAATATAATTTGTAATGTCGTTGAGATAATTACATTTAGAAATATTATCGTTTTTGAAATCTACATTGCAATTATTTTAATAATTGTTTAGGTTTTAGTAAACTGGAATCTTTATATAATATTATGTACATGTGTGTGTCTTAATAGAGAAAGATAAAAATAATATTTAAAATAGAGCCATAATTGGTTATAATAATTAAAAAATAATATAGAAACATTAAAAAATTAATATTAAATAAAATATAAATGAAATTAGTATTTATTATTTTTAGATTTAATTAAAATTGTTTATTATTATAAAAAGGATTGATAATTTAAGAACTGACTTAAATTGTGATACATAACACTGTACATGAAGATTTATTGGTCTGTATCCCTAACCTTAATTACTTAAAAGTTTATGTTATTAATTTAATAGTTAATTCCATGCATATTTATTTCATTAATTAAAATTCAGGACTAATATATAAAGTAAAATGACTTAAAAGGAAAGTATGTTTAATTATCAAAGAGTTTTCAGCTTTTACTACACTATAAAAATGAAAAGATTAAACAGCATAAATTGACTAAGACTTATTTTTTTACAGACATGTGACAGTTAATTTAAATTCATAAAAATCAATCTGAACCTTTATCGAAAGTATAACAACAAATGAACATTGAAATTCTAGAAATAATACTGATGAAATGAAAATTTAACAATCTCTTTTTGCTTTATTTAATATATTTAGTAATCTGACACAAGCCATAACCAAAGGTATGTCAATTTTACATCTGTGATGTGCCAAACTAATATACATACAGTAGAGCTCCAGTTATCCAAATCACTTTCAGAATTTTAGAAAAATAAATTAGGCTGAATAAGAGAAGGAAAATGAGAAAAAGCAAAAGAAAATAAAAAAGAGAGAAGATAAGAATGAGAGATTGCACATGAACACTTGATGAATTCAAAAATATTATTTTGAAAATTCCTGGATATTCAGAACTTTGTACTGAAGATATAAGAGAATAGAGAATGAGTGAAATCCTAAATTTTGAATTGCAAATGATGAGAAACTTATCTGAAGTGTTGATTAAGATGATCTTAAGACACTGGACCATCAATTAGTGAAACATTTAGCAACTTTGAAGCTGTATTGAAGTGGATGGGGCATCACTCAAAGTGTGACTGGATGCAACTACTCGCTGTCAAATGTATACGTGACTTTGTTGCCCGAAAACAAATGAAGGCAGAGAAAAAAACTTACTTGAACAAGATGTTTAGCAAGCAATCACTTTCATATACAGCACTGTGTATAGCTATTGTATTTATGTACATCACTAATAAGTTCCTTAGCATGTAAAAGTGTTGCCTTTTCATTTAATTAATTAAAAACTCTTTTTCTTTAAAAATCTCTTTGTAAATTCTTTTTTTTTCTTGTTTAATATTTTAAATTATAGAAATGAAATCTGTGTCATTATTGTTAAACATTATAGTAAAATGTTTAATTCTGTTAGTTGTCAGTTAGGGAAAACTGCCAATTGCAGTGCTTTTGTATTTTTAGTGACAGTTACAGTTTAGCAAGAAAAGAAAATGTATGGTAAGTTTTAAGCTATTGATACTGTAATTGTAAAAAATGTGAAATAGGGAAGTTCCATCATAACTATCATTAATAATAAAGTCATTATTAAAGTGTTAAGTGTAATTTAACTGTCAACTGTTATTCATGTTTTTTACAAGTAATTTTACGAGTAAAACATGAAAAATAATAATTGGAAAATATAAATACATAGTATATTCGTTATAATAAAATAATTGATTATAAAATTTAAAAAATAGTTTTATGATAAAATGTTTTATAGAACAGAAAAGAGAACAACATAATTTTAATGTTGATAAAAATTGATGCAGCAAAATTTTCAATATAAATGTTCCCAGTTTTTGATTATGATTTTTCATAAAAATTATTTCATTGACCTTAATGAGTGAGCAAATTCAAATTAAACATAATTTTCATGGCATTAGAAATAATTAATATGGAAATCAATCACATCAATTAATTGTGAGTTGTCAAAATTACATCATTATAAAATCAGTAGAAAAATATTTTTGAGGTATTGGTAGATATACATACATATTTTATTTTTTAAAATAATTTGCCCTGCAAAACCAAAGTGATGATGTAACATTTTAATGATACCTACTGAGAGATATTTGGAAAACAAATATTTGATAGGGCTTGTTTCTTAATGTTTTAAAAGCATCAAATAAAATGTAAAATGAAGAGTACAATTTAAATATTATGCTTTTTAGCTTTAAAAAAGGAAACATGTTATAGAAAAGCAAAATATCTGTTTAGGTACAGAGCCTTTCATAATGTCATAACTAATCCAGTCACATTCCAATAAAAATAGTTTTAATCGCATATATACTAAATTTTTTGGTATTGGAATTATTTACAACAAATGAGAAGAAAATATTGATGCTAATTAAAAACAATCATCATAACACAATTTTGGAATTGACCTGTTAACAAATAAGTTTATAATAATGATGAACTAATCCAGTTAATAAATTAACCAATAACAAATATCAGTTAATAATAATAACATATAATTTTTAATAAAATAAAGTGGTTATGTAAACATGAAATAGTAAACAAAACTAATAAATCAATATTCAAGTAATTAAGAGAGAAAATTTGAAATTTTTTTTATGGTTTTTCAATTAGGATTTAGTAAAACTTATCTAGTTTTAATTATATACATCTGATTATGTTAACTCAAAGAAATTTGAAGTAAATGGTCTATTCCAACAAACACAATAACTAATTTTTTCCCTTAAAAAGTGATTCTATACATTTGGCAGGACTGAAAGAAATTTATTAGTAGTTAGTACATCTCAGGAAACATTGACAATAATTAAGTTAGTTAAAGTAAGTAATCAAGAAAGCAGTCTGAATTAGCGATTAAGAAAACTACTGCATTACAAAAACACACTATATAATTTGAGTTATATTATATTATTAATTATATAATAATTAAAAGAACAATATATATCATATATTGTTCTTTTGACATTTAGAACAGGTGACTAAACACTCTCACAACTTTATAAAGATGTTTTGATCCATTTATTGTATACTTCTCAATTTTGAACCTCTGACTACCTTTTATCTGTATCACCATAAAAACAGATTAAAAGTAAAAATATCTTGGAAGATCTGTAAAATAATTTGGATTAATTTTTTAAGCTTAAATGTCCAGAACTTTAATAATGTTTTACTGAATAGATTGTGGAGAGATGTAAAAATTTATCAAATGAAGATTAATATTATATTGGATTCTTTTTAGAATACATATAATTTTTATTTTTACAATTTTCCTAAGAAATAAACTAAGGGACAAGCCTTTTCATTAATTCAATATCTTAAAAAAGAAATATTTGGAAAAAACTTAATGATTTTTACTACTTTTCGTTATTTTAGTTTTCATCATGGTTCATTATCAGATAAGAGTGATTTACTAATGGATCTATATTATAAATAATATTATGAATTCAAAATCTCACTTCAAGAATTCTCTTCTGCTCCTTTCTCTTTATGGCATCAAGTCGTTCTTGTTCCTTTCTTTGAGCTTCTGCTTTTCGGTTTTGCTCTTCTTCCTTCTTTTGTTTAGCAAAAGCCTCTTCAATCTAGTCAAATAGTTACAGTAATTAACAAATCATTTGCATGATTGCAAAAATACATTACATTTATAATTTAGATCCAATATTTGTAACCTTAGTTTTGGATAACATTGCATTTGAAAAAAAAATATTCTGCACAGTTCCATTAGATGGTCCTATTATAGTTATTGTAATGGGAAAGAAAAACAATGCAATCACTGTCATAAATATTTTGTGATGTATTGTTTAAAAAGGTTTACACTTTTAGAAACTACTAAAAAATAGCACATTTTTATATTTTATAAACTAAATAATTATCATTTATTGACAAAGCTTTTTAAATGTCAAAGTTTCAACAATCAATTACAGAGGTATAATGCGATAGTACCAATTTTTCTTTACCAAAAATGGTCTAACAATCTTTATCTCAAAAAAACACAGAATTAATTTTAAAAAAAAAGTGAGAGAGAATTTAAATGTGTTAAACTGATTAATTTAGAAATTGATTAAATTAAGAAATTGATAGTTTTGCATTTAACATAAATAATTAATTTATTCATTTCCAGTTTTAACATTAGTAAATAAGCTGGCTACAAATATTACTAGACTTAGTTAAAATCTAACGAAAATAACATAGTAAAAATTGTATTTTAACTTAGCAAAATTAAAAAATAATTAAAAAGGGTTCGAAGAACCAAATGAGTAATAATGAAAGTATCTATGCAGCTGTTCAATTGTAAAATTGATTCTTTCTTTGTTCCATCATGATATTAAATTTCTTCAGAAAGAGATAAATAAACTAAAATTTGAGTAACTTCAATAAAAAATAATAACGATTATTAAAATAAATATTTAAAATTGAATAGATTAATTATTGTTTGGCTGTTCATACATATGTACAAATTAAGCTGAATCAGATTTTCCAAAAATATACTTCAACAATTTTGAAATAATTAAATATCAAAACTATAACTTATAGAAATTATATAACAATTACACAGACCTTTGTAATTCTCTTTAAGGCATGGAATTTTTCTTCTTGAGCTTCAACAGTTTTTTCAAAGTCTTCATGCCTTCTTATTAATTCTTCAACTTCTAGAATTGAATTTCCGCATTCCTTGTTGAAAAGAATAGGTTCCCTACTTTGTAGCCAGGCTTCTAGTATTTCAGCATCTCTTTTGAAAATCTAGAATTAAATCATTATACCAAAAAAAATTACTTAAAGTGAAAGAATTGGATACTTTGATAGAAACACTTTTACGAGTCAATCATTTCAATGATTATTTTCAAGACAAATATTCAAGCTATCAATTCCTATATTATTTTGATTATTCTTCCATAATTGAGGTAAATAAAAAGCAAATTTCAATACATTATCACTAAGATAATGTGATATCTTAGCATGTGAAGTAGTTATCATCGGTAAGTTATAAATGAATGTTTTTAATTGAAAATATTGTATGGAATACAGGTTATGCAAACATTTAAAAATTTTTTAGGAAGATTAAAAAATTTTTAAAAAATTATAGGGAAATTTCAGGAACAATACAGCTACTTTATGTATATATTCCAATTAGAAAAAGCAATTGCTTATTAGAAAATATTTCTGTAACATATGAATATTATTACCCAATGATATAATAATTTAATTGCAATTAACAGCTATTTGATTTATACCAACTGCTTTACTCAATTTATCAATTATTAAAAAACACAAAATCTGATTTATTCCTTATAAATACATACAAAATTGTAAATACTTTAATGAGTGAAATACAAAATATTTAATTAAAATAATAGTTTTCTAAAATTTTATCTTGTGAGTTGAAACCTTAGTTTTAATTATATATATTAAACAATGATTGACTCCCCAAGAATCAAATTGTATTTTATATAAATATTTCATAAGCTGCAATAATTGGCCTTTAAATTAAATAATAGTTTTTTCTACATTAATGACAGTATTTTATTAATTCTAAATATAGTAAATACATCAGTAAAGCAAAATATTTTCTTTTAATTGCAACAATTCTTTAGAAAACTAAGATAATAGAAATTTGATTAATTTTCCAGTTCCTTATAAATTTCAAAATATACCCTACTCCAAAATAATCTTTTCTTATAATCCATTAATTGTATTATTTTTAAATATTCTAAATCAAATTGATAAGGTAATTACAATGAATCTTGCTCCAATTTTTTTAAGATTGGCATTGTAATGAATAATCTAGTGCTATTACCACACATACATTTGATAACATTTAAATTTTTGAAAACATTATAAAATTAGAAATTTTCTGAGTTTTTATATTCATACACATATGATACATTTACAGTAAAATTTTGTTGAACTCTGTTGTTACTTGTTGTAAAATATAATGGAAACCCAATAGAAGAAAACTTAGACAAATATAAATTATTTTTACACACTAAATAAAAAACATAAGCATATTTATTCTAGCCCATATATTATTGCATAAACAAGAATTGACAAACATATTTATGTAATTTTTTGCTTTTAGAGTATTTTTATCACTTATATTCACTAAAATATTAGTTTTTAAAAAAAAATTAAAAATAGAAAAAGTAAAACAAAATGAGATATAATTAAAAGAAAGAAATACAGTAAAAAATGTTTGTATTAACTTAAGAAGCCAAAAACACATTCTTCATATGTTTTTTTTTAAAAATTTTATACTAATTTTTTTAAATGAAAGAAGCGGCCAATTTAGCCACTGTAAAAAAACAATAAAATTTTGAAATCACTTGGTCATCTGATATGAGTGCTATAGTTAGCCAAATTCCAGATTTATACATCCTAATTAAATTAAAAATAAAATGGTGATGATTCTTGGTGAAAAGCAGCAGAAAAAATATATATCCTCTTTTAAAAGCAAATTATTGATAGACAGCTTCATTTTTAAAATAAACATCTCCTTAACAATTTAAAAGAATCAAAGAAACTCGAAAAATTGTGGAATTTGGAAATTTGAAAGGTCTCCAAAAATATCATTTTTAAAACAAATAAAAGTTTTATAACATTATTGCAATGAATCATGGAGGAAACATTCTCATTCAGAGATTATTTATAAATATAACTAAAAGTAATATTTATCTCCATTAAAATTTTTAAGAAGCAACACAGTTTCTCAGATGAACTCTTTTATTTTAGGTTATAATTAAGAACAATTTATTTGAAAATGTATATTTGTCAAACGTTTCTTGAAATCAATAAAATTTTTCAATTTCTTAAAAATAAACAATCTATTATATTTCAAAATAAATGGCCAAATATACTAAGCAATTCCTTAAAAGTAAGGTTATTAAAGTTTTCTCAATTTACATACCTAAAAAATATTCAGAAATTCTATTTTTCATAAACAAACACATTTTAAATTTTTGTAGCATAGATAATTCAGCATCCTTTTTTTTATTAAAATTTCATAAAACAGTTTCGATGTGGTTTATTGCATGCGGATTAGACTGAGTCTTATTGCTCATTAGGGAATAATGATTTTCTTTATTAAATGTTGGAAACATTTATTCAAATAAATAGCATTAATACAATTTGAATACAAATTCTGAATAACTTTTAATGTTATTTATTGCTGCAATTATTTTATCAATTTATACAATAAGTAATTAAAAGTTAATAACTTACATTTATTTTGAACACATTATTGTTGATTTGCAACAATTTTGTGTCATTTTTTAAACATGTATTTTAATTTAATTATTAACAAACAAACTAAATATTTTTTAAGTTTTGAATCTAATTATTCTATTAATATTTCTCATTCCCTTATTTTTAATTTCACATATATAAAAAAATTTAACATTATCTCAACATAAATTCATCAAAATGTATGTCTGAGGACACATTTTAGCTGCAACAATCACAATAAAGCAGATTTTAATTAGTGATATTGATTTATTTTGTTTTTTTCATATACTTAAAAGAAAATCTTAGCATTTTTATTGCTAAAATTTAGTTCCATTTTTACTCTAATTTTATCTCATTCAATTTCAAAACATTTAAAGATTTTCTCATTTGTCTGTCTAGAAAAATCATTACTTTCCTAGGAGATTTCTAGAATGTCTATAAGAAAAGGGAATAATTTTATGATCAAAAATCAAAATCACTGTAAAATAGCATGTTGTACTTAATACTAATGTTTCATAGTTCTTACAAAAAATATCATAAAATTGACTTTAAAATTGTCAAAACAAATGCATGCAAAATTGTTTTAGAGAAAGATATAACATAAAAACTTGTATATCAAAAATATCTTCTTTAAATTATATTTTTAAATAATATGATGTAAATATATAATAATGAAAAACTAGAACCACAAAGGAACTAAAATCTAAAAATTTAAATACACTTAGCTTACTTGTGCATCTAAGTTGTGATCATATATAATTTGTCTCTTCTCCCATGTAGAATTCAGCTGAGAGAGAGTAGTTTTAAGTCTAAGGATTTTGTCCTTGATTTCCTCTGCCATGAAATGACCAGAAGCTATGATGTTTTCACCAGTCTCAAAGAATTTGTTAAAATTTTCTTGTCTAGTGTCAATTTCAGATTTGTATTCCTTATGGCGAGCTAAAAGAGATTCTGCACCATCTACATCTTTAGGTAATTCATGAGATGTAATTAAAGCCATCATTTCATTAGACCAAGCCCTAAATATACACAAGCACATTAATTGCACAAAATAACAAACAAATAACTAATGCTAAAAATTAAAATTTGTAATCAATAATAAATATGTTATCAAAATCAATTCTTAAAACTGTAAGCAATAACTTTTATTAGAACTAACATACAACTAGACATCTGATAAAATGTCTTATTCATTAATTAAAGTTATTAAATTAAACTATTTTGCAAGAAATTAATTAAATAATAACATTTAATCAAACATATATACTTGATTTAATTTCTAAAAAAATAATAATTATAGGTCATTTATTATCTTTTCTTTTTTCTTGTGAGAATTAACATTTGCAACTTTAGCACATGACATTGATTTTAATGCTTTCATAAATAACAAAATTAAATCATTTTTGAAATAAATAAATTATAAAAAAGCATGATTTGATAAAATAATTGAAATAATTTTATCATGTTAAATCAATATTAATTTCAAAATTCTGAAAAAATTACAGATTTGAATTGGTTTACTTAAAAAGATTGTATACGTACATTAACTCTCGATAATCATCGAAATAAGCTTGTAGTTTTTCTGCTTGATGTAACTTGTCTTTCCTCTCAGCAGATTTTTCAAGTAGCTGATTCCAGGTTTCAGCAACATCTTCATGCTTCACATCAATATGTTCTTTTGCATCCGGGAATTGAGTTGCTAGTCTTCTTGCTTCTTCAACTAGTGCAACTACTTGTTCCTTCACAGCTGCGAGATCACGCTTTGGAGGAAGCAAATAGTGTTAACAACAATTTATCTAATTGATATTTAAATAAACGTAAATTACCAACATATTTAACAATTCTTCAGTACCATGCCAATAATCTCTAAGAGAATCTAATAAATGTCTTGACATTTATTACAAAAAATAAATGTTAATTCATGAGGGAAAAAACTTCAAAATGAGTATTTTCAATGCTTAATAACTTAAAAAAATGAATTGCTTATTTGCATCACTAAATAATATTTCCTTATAACATAAATTATAGAATTATTTGACAAAGAATGACACAATAGTAATGTATTAAAAGATTAAAAAATACAAGACTATCAAATTAAAAAAAAAACTTTATCGAAAGACTTTTTTGTCACATTGTTTGCAGACATTTTAACTAAATAAAGTATTTACATTTTAACTAAATTTTTGTTCAGATTTATTTTTGAGAAAACCATTTTCTTTTTAATTTAAAAACTTCCAGTCATTAAATTGCGACAATGGGTAAACATATTTTTGCAAATTTAAATTGTGTGTGAAAGAACGATATTTTTAATAGTATCAACTATTACTTTAGTTATTAATCCCTTTTAAATCATATAGATTTTCAGGGAATAAAATGCTATATAGAATATTATTACATCTTTAATGTTCTATATTTCTAATCTTTTCTCAAGGTTTTTGTTTTGTATAATCTAATTTCGTACTTCTAAAATAATATAGAAATAAATAAACAAAGAGTATTATTCTTAAATGATTATGTGATGGATATATGAAGTTAATCATTCTTTTCTAAATGATCATCTTAAATCTCATTAAAGCTTATAGAAAATCTGTAACATTACAAAAACACTAAGACCTTACTAATTTTAAATAACAATAAAATATTTTATCTGTATTATCTGTGATAAAAAATATACTGGCTCTAAACAAAAAACAAAAAAAATTTTGAGAAAATTATTTCAGTAAATAGCTCAGTACTCAGTATTTCAGTACAACCTGAAAAATGCTTTATCTTCATTCTAAATCATGAATTAATTTTCCTGATCAATTCATTAGTACATTAAATTAATAATAAATTGCGTTAAAACTGAATCTATCGAAAAACTAATCTCAGTATAGTTTATTTACATTTAAATGTAATTTGCTGAATCATTGAGCATTCAACAGTTTCATTTTACATTATATATCTATTATTTATTGCTAAATTAAATTGGTTACTTCTTTTCTTGACTTCAAGTCATTTGATATTAAATTCAAATATTTAAAAAAAGCAAAATAGATAAAAAAAAACAAGTAAAAAATATTAAATGATATAAAAATGACACTAAATGAGGCAAAAATGTCATCAATAGAGCTATATTCAAGAAAAGTATCACATTATTAAACATTAAGCATAATTAACAGAAGTGTCACTAATAAATAATTACATATTGAGTGTCAGTTTTTTTAAGTTTGTAAAGAATTTTTTTTAAAGTTTGTATAGAGTTTTTTAAAGTTTTTATTTATTTATTTTTTCAATTTTCAGAACATATATTTTTTTATTTAGAACACATTATATAAAAAATATATGTTTTGAAAATTTATATATATATGTACTTTATATATAATGTATATATGCTTTTAATATAATCTAATACTAATAAGTGATTAATTTGCTGCTAATGAATCACAAAAATGAATTATTAATAGAAAGCATTATTAATAAGCAAAAAGTAATCACTTAAGTAAATTCACCTCAAAACCTTCATGTCTTCTGACTAAAGTTTGTATAGTTTCCAAATCATGCCCATAATCTTCATTAGATAAAACAGTGTCTTTTTCTAGGATCCAACTAATTGTTTCATCGGCACTTCTGTCAAAAGTATGGACTTGTTTTGCACCAGCAAGGGCCTGAAAATTAAAAAAGTATAAAATAAAGTATGTAAAACTAAAATTTTAAACATTAACATCAAAAAACTAAGTAAAAAATTCCATTATTTCATTTGAAATGTACACATTAAGAAAGCATTAGTACTGTACTTGTAAATTATGAAAAATCTGCAAAAATATTCCTCAAGTGATATTTATATTCATGACATGCATACATGCACATATACATTCATATATAATATAAGAAATTAAAAAAAATCTTTTAATATGATTACTGAAGAAGTTTCAACAGAAAACTCATGTGTTGCATTAAATATTTAAATTTATTTACAGTCACTACATTCGTCAAATGTTCCAATGTTAAAGAAAATTATATACATGGCTGTTTTGAAAAGACCAAAAAATAAGTTTTACAAATTTCTAAACAGAGACTCTCTTGAATAGTTGAAGTATTTATAGATAGGATAATCAACCCGCAGTATAAATTTTTGTATCAACTGTATAGTTATCATTAAAACAGTCAATGAGAAACAATTGTTAAAAGTACTATAAGGAATACAAGAAATCTAGAAAAGAAAAATTGTCAAATGATAAAGAGGACTATCAGTATGGTCAAAAAGCATTGTAGTCAAAAAGTATGAGGTTATAATTTATCTAAGATTTCAATATTGCTTTATGATTCAGGGCTAAATTGAATTTAATCAACAATAAATAAATTGGTGTAACAACTCAAACAATTTTAAATGAAGCATGAAAACTTTGCGATTAGTTAGTAGAATGACTAATATGTCCAATCAAATGCTATAAATAAGGAAAAAATTTATACTGTTTAACAAATTATTTACATTATTTTTCACAACATGTGAGATGAATGCACCATCATCTCAAAAAGGTATACGCAGAAAAATTATTATTATTAGTCAGGAAAATTATTAAATTATTAGTCAGGCTCTATTTTGATGAAATAAAATAATAATTCATATCTAAATTAAGTTGTTAAAAGTATTCTGCATAAAGATAACTTTATTGTTTTTCCTTTACCTATATTTTTTCTAATGTTTAAATATTTTTATAGATATATAACAAGACAACTTATATTCATTTGTAATAACCAAATGAGAAAAGAATTAATATAATTATTGATTTTTTGATAACTATTAAAATCACAATGGAACATAGAAATTCTTTTAATATTTCTCATTTTATAAATTTTTTTTTTTTTTTTTTTTTTTTGTATTTTCAAAAATATCTGTAATACATAGGTTGATGAAAACAGGCTTGAATATTTTAAGACATAAAATAAAGTAATAAAATAGAATTTCTAAGGGCAAGATAGAATTTAATTGCAAATAAATTATAAAAAAAATTATACAATATTCACTATTGATGAAGTTTCATACTTCTTGTCTTGATTGTGCACATTCCTTCAATTCTTCCCACATGTGGGATATTTCACTACTTTTTGCTAATATTCTCTGAGATTCTGGATGATTATCTTTTAATAGTTGTGTCGCTGCATTTTCAAGATTTGTTACTCTATCCTCATTAGAATGCAGAGCATTTAGGAATCCCTCAAATTTCTGAATAAGAATCTTTAAAAAAGAAACAATTAAAACATTTTAATTTATCAGTAGCACATTAATTGGAATAATGTTTAATGAAATATAAGTTAAAGCTAGCTTTCTGAAACTATTAAATAAATAAAAGGAATCTGAAATACTTACTTCAACATGTTCTACATCTTTACCATAATCTTCAGAACTGGCAATGACCATTTCGTCTTGAATCCAGGCAGCTACTTCATCAGCTTCCCTCAGGAAACTAAATAAGCGTTTGCTTTCTTGGAGCCGATAACCTCTTTCTTCAGCTAAGTGTTTCAATTCTTGATAACTGCTTTCAACTTGTTTCTATAAGGAAAGTATGATGAATTAAATAATATAAATATTCATCACATTAATACATATATATATATATATATATATATATATATATATATATATATATATATATATATATATATATATATATATATATATATATATATTCATTGCATAGGCTTTAGGACATCTGTAAAATAATTAATTTAAAGAACAATAACTGAAATATTGAACAAATAACAAATGCATACATACCTCAGAATTTACTTCAGTAAATAATTTATGTGTATGTGTTTTAAAAAACAAATAATCAGAAGTGTTAAATGTTTAAAAATAAAAGAGAGAAGTACTTAAAAATTTAAGGAACACCATACACAGACTAAAATATAATAAATTTGTAAGAAACTGCTAAACATGAAAAGTGTCTCACTTATAATAGTTTTATCTTAAAAGATGAATAGTTTGTGAAAGATAGAGAAGGGAACTAGAGAAGGATTTATTGTACAATGAGATTTAAAACTTTGTCAACTTAGTATTCTGACAGTCTAAACTCACTCTAAATATTGAATTCTCATAATTGATTTGATTTATCAAACACACATTTGTACCAAAAGAAAGAAGAGGGCAGAAAGTAATAAAAGAAACACAAAATTTTGGAGAATGTTTTGCGTGTCTAATAAGAATTTTACTTTCTATTTTTGTTTAAACAAACTATATTCCTTTTTTAAAGCACATATAGAACATAAATTTATATCTGCTTTTTAAGAACAAAATAATCTGATTTCAAATTTAAAAAATCATATAAGTGCAAATGAATTAATAATTATGTACGTGGTATGTATTTCAGCACTTTTCAGAAGTGTTTAATAAATTTAATTGAAATTTTTTATCTTATTTTAATTCATCTAGTAAGGTATTTTAGAACAAATTCATAAGAAAGATCACCATGCATACAAAGATTCTTTTATATCATTAATTTTAATGAAGCTGAATTTTAATTTTAACAACATTGCTTTTATTTTTAATAATAAATACAAGTGAAATAAAAATAATGATTTGTGATTAGATTTTGATATACAATTGTGAAAAGAGAAAAACTTAAAATTAATACATTTGTAAAAATAAATTTATGTGTAAAGAATACAAAAACAAAACATTACATGTGTATAAAACAGATAAGAAATTTTTATTAGATTACCAAATGTAAAAACTAAAATCAGCCGAATATTTTAAAATAAGTTCATTACATGTGTATAAAATAGATAAAATATAAAATAGAACAATTTGAAGTTTATCTCACACATATTAGGAAAACTATTTTGTTAAAATCATTCTATAATTTCTCGAGCAAGAAAATGAATGGAAATTAGAACAAAATAAATTGTAATAATCACCTGTTTTTCTTGGATATTTTCACTATCAAAATGACCTCTTTCTATTAGACCTTGGCTTAGTTTGGAAAGTTTAACAATATTGCTATTGTAATTGTGAATATCTCTTTCCAATCCATCCAGTTTCTTTAGTAAAGACTGAAATATGTACATTTAATAAAAAACACATAAAAAATTGCAAAAATGAAAATACACAGTTGTATACTTCTTAACTGTACACTGTTTTTTTCATAAATATAACTTTCTTTTTAATTAATTACTAATTTAAAGTTCATTTCCAGGGTTTGACAGAATCTTTTATAAGATAAAATTACTCACTTTTTTTAAATACCATTTTTGATACATAAAAAAATACACAAATGTAAGCCATTATCAAAAATTATATAATAATTTCTTATTTCAGTATTAAAATACTATATTATGTAACAGTTATAAAACTAATAAAAACATAAACTTCAAAAGTTAAATTTAATAATGTTTTTTAAATTAACATCAAATTAAAAAATGTCTAAAAATATAATATACAAAAGTAAGAGAAAATAAAATTTGCCACAAATTATAATATTTCCATAGTAAACGAAGTTGAATAAATAGTTCAGAATATGAAAAGAATAAGACTATAGCTAAAATAAAAACAGTATGTCATAAGATATTCTTATAATTTACATATTTTTATAACTATATTTTATTAGAATTTTCAATGGATAAGAACTAACATACTAAATCACTTAATTTTTATATCTTTCAGAAAGAATACACATTAATGTATATATGTTTTGGTACAAAGTAATTCATGTTGTAAGACAAATAATAAAAAACTGAAAAATATTATAAAGATGAAAACATACTTGAACAGAATCTTCATCTTTTCCAAGATCTGAGCTCACAAGGGGAGGTTTTCGTTCCATAATCCAAGATTCTGCTTCAGCTGCTTCTGAATAGAACTGGAGAAAAACATTATAACTTATTTCTTAAGAAATAATAACAAATGAAAAAAAGAATGACAGACACAAATACAGAATATCATATTGTATTCATATTTAAAAGAAAAATTAAATTAATATAAGCAGAATATAAAAAATTTAATATACTGCTTATATTAATGTATACTTTTAATGTAAGCAGTACATTAATTTTTTTTAATCCTACGCCAGACCTTGGCAAAACTGCCATTAGTTTGAGAAAAGCAAGCCAACACAATTCTGACAGACAAACAATATGAGAAATTTTTTTAAACAGAGTTGACTGCTGCTACGTTACTAAGTCTGGAACAAGTGATCTCCAAACATGTCAAAGGCGCTATATAGTAGGCAAGTTGGGGTGTCTGCCAAACCAAATCTGTAAATGTTTCAAAATGTAGTCATGTCGTCCTGTTTTAATTCTAAAGTTGGCGTCACCAACAGCTCTGGGCAGGTCACGAAGAATGTGATTCTCCATTGAGTCACTTCAGCTCTTTTCCTCCACCAATTCCTAAATAAAATCCCCTTTAAGATGTATGTTAAATCTAGCATCAATGATTCTTTTAACACTGTAATAGTCAACAGGACAGTATGGGAGGTTGGAGTCATTCTTGGCCAAGGAGTCTGCAATTTCATTTCCTGTGATTCCAGTGACTCAGGATTCATTGAGGGGCATTTCGTCTCCTATTAATCAAAGCATCAAGCCAGTTGGATAGCATGATGGAAGTGATAGCTTTAATAGTGGACGGTGAATCAACAAATATCCCAATATTTAGATAATCACTCCTTCCAATTTCAGAGTACATTAATATAGGAAATTATTCTTTTACAGTTTTTGTAAATAAATTAGACTTAACGAAGATTTTTATTTTGTTCGAAAAAAGTCATAGTAAAATGATATAATATTTTTGATGCTTGAAACATTATAAATTTGAAATAAAATAATTCAAATTTGCAAATTTTTATTTTTGAATTTGAGAATTTCATCCAAACATTTCATTAATTTTCTTTCAGAACCAAAAAAAGCTGCCCACCCTGTCTAGTGGTCTGAGTGCCTGACTGCAGATATGGAGGTGCTGGCTTCGAATCCCAGTTTGAGAATGGATGTACTTTTTCACTGTGTCTCATCCTGTCTTTGTCCTTTTTTGGTATGAAGGGTTGTGAACGGTTGCTTACCCTATAAACGGGTACCTATGACATGTGTATACTGAGGAAGTTGGACTCCATACCAAAATATGATTCAGTTGGAAAAGAGCAGCACAGCCCATAATGCCAGGCTAGCTGGCACAAGACAAAAACAATAAAAAAACCTAAGATAATATATTAATTTATATATTACAGGGTTAAAATTCACCAGGCGGAAGAAAGAAAATTTTTATCAAATTTTAAGATTTTTATAAAGAATGAAATTTTATTAAGTTATTTAAATCTAATGAATTTTTCAAAGAATATAACGCAATGATAAAATTCAAAAACATTTTATTATGTTAACTGCTATGCATATTGATTGCTCACCACATAAGACAGCATATTCAACTTGGTAAAGTCTCATATAAATTTATTTAAAAGAAAACACATTTTATAAAATTTATCATTTTTAATCAAAAGTTTCTTATTTGTATATAATTCATTTTCTTATAGAATTAAAAGTATTTTTTTATTTCCTGTAATTTACAAAACCATATTTAATTTAAATGGCAGCCGATGAGTGAGTGGTTGGCATTTTTGACTTCTAAGATTTTGGTCTCAGTGTAGAAGTGGTCATTAGGTAATGATAAAAATAAATGGCAGTTTTTGGCCTGAAAATGGATGAAAGCAATGAAACAGCTTACTGCGACAGAGATGTTCAGCAAGCTATGACATTCATTTACAACAATGTTCATAAGTACTGTATTAATATACAGAAATTGTAAGTACCTTATGATGTAAAAGTGTTGCTTTTTCATCAAATTCTTATTATTTAAAAATATATAATTTTTTTCTCCATTTTCAACAGATAATTAAATAAAATGGACCCTTTTTATGAAAAAAATCCAATTAACCAAATTTTTGAATATCCAAATGGGTGCAACTGTTTTGGATAATTGGAGTTCTAGTGTGTGTGTGTGTGTATAAATATATTCACAAATTAAAGTGCTAAATTTTGTCAAACATAAAACAGTTTTAAATTTTTTTTTGAGAGCAAATTAAGACTAAGCTATTTCAGAATTAGAATGATATATTTTGTTTAGTTTGAAAGATAACATTGATGAAATAAAGTTATACATAAATGAACATAACAAAAAGTTGGACAAATTCCTTTAACTTATTACTTACAGTTTGAGATTCAACAGCATCTAAAAGACGTAGCTTTCTTATACTTGACAGATCTTTCAATTGCTGCAAAGAAGACTGCAATTGATTGAGTTTAGCTTCAACACTTGATGAAGCAAAATGTCCAATTCGGATCATCTGCTTGCCTTTACTAACAACAGTACTTATTAGAGGCTCGTGAGCTTGAATTTCTGCTTCTAAAGCCTAAGTAATTGAAAATGCAATATTATTAAATAAGAAACTAATACTATTTTATATAAAAGCTCCAACTGAATTAAATTAAATAAAAATTTATAAATTTCCCCATTCTATTATTACATTATCTTATTGTGATGCTCCTTTTCAATAAATAAATATATTTTTCACCATTGTAAAGAATAAAATTAAATGTTTTTTTAAAAAATTAATATTTTAAATCAAATATTAGTAATATAAATTTTAGTTAAAACAATAACATACACTATTATTTAGACTCCCATTTGATCAAATTTTCAATATAATTTATAATTAAACAAATTTTAGATTAAAGGTGAAATTGTAATTTTTTTGTTTTTATAAAGAAAAAAATCTAAATAGTTATATAAATATATTAGTTAAAGTATGAGATATTTTATACATATCGTTTAATTAGTTTTGAAAAGGCTTGCTAAATTTTATTAGTTCTCGTTATCTTATTACACAGTAATTTAAAATATTTATAGTAGTAATTTATAACATACACATTTTATTTATTTATATAATGATTAATAACATTAATTAATGATTTGTGAATTTTGCAACTACATATATAATTTAATTAATACAAAACTGTTATTTACACAAAAAATAGTACTTTTTGAAGTTTTAACCTTTATACAAATTAATCTTACTGAGAATTTTGAGTTAATTTAAAAGGTAACATAATTTACAGAATTCTTATGAATTGTAAGATTTTAAATGTAATTATTGAATCAGCGTTTTAGAAGAGCGATGTTTTCAAGGCAATCAAAGTAAATTTTTATCTACAGTACATTGCATTACATAGAGAATAGAAACTATTATAGTATGAATTGAATGTTAAATATCTCAATTGTGAGATAAGTAACAAAGTTTTAAGGTTTATAAAACCATACACACATTTTTTATTGTAAATTAAATTGTATATTATGTGCATATATCAATTAATACTAAAACTCAGCTAAATTTTGAGAATCTTATATGCAAAACTAAATATTTTTTACTAAATTCAAAAGATAAAGACTTATAATATAATGAGAGAAGAAGGGAAAAAACAATATGTTGTACTTTATAGCTTAAAAAAATAGGTTACTGAATGAAATCTGAAAAATATATATAAAAATTATTTACTTTCTTTAATAAAATAAATATCTTGAATGGACTGAAATTGGATGTTTACTCAAATTTAAAATGTTTACTTTTGAACTAATTTGATTTGAAATTGAAAAACATATAATTTCCTCCTCAAGAAATCTGGGATGAATTTGAATGTTTATGAAAAAAATACCATTCATTACAATAATTAGTTAAAGCCTTCTTTAAAAAATATAAAAAGCAGAATTTAAAACCACATATTTTGCACTAACAATGCAAAGAGACACAATGTCATTTTTTTAACCATATAATTGAAACCTAAGCCATATTTATCATGCTCAATAAACATTTTTTAACATATTTAGCAATATAATTATATGATTAGTATACTTACTTGATGTTTTTTCTGCAAATTTTGTACAGTAACTAAATTGCTGCCTAGATCAGTGGATGCAGCAAGAGGTTCCTTTTCACAAATCCATGAAAGCTCATCTTCTACATCGCGATTGAATTGATGCAAAAGAAGAGAGTCCTCAAGATTTTCTCTCCTAATCTGAACTGGATCATGCAATGATTGATACCTATCAAGTATATTTATATTTGAGATTAAATACAACCAATGGCATACTTTGCGATAAAATATTTAATGAAGTAAATGCATAGGTTAAATACATTACAGTTTCAAAAATAGAAAAAGCTTGAGGAAATTTTTCATAATGAAAAAAAAATAAAAAAACTTTGCAACAATTAAATAAAAAAAATTGGCAATATTAATTGCTGCTTAGCAAACATAGTTCTTTTTTTATCATTATAAAAACAGTTTACAAAACATTATGCACATCATTTTTATCAAACTTAAATAATAGGAAATTATCAGTTTTCAACATGTATTTCATTAACTGTGAACTTTAGATAATAAAATATTAAAAAAATAAGAATTTGGATCAAAGTATGGATGAAATTTTAAATATTATATAAGTATTCTCATCTAGTCATTTGATGAATTTCAAATCAAATAGCCGAATTTGATATTCTATAGGTCTGTTAACTCAGAATCCTAATAAATTTGCATGAAAACTATAAAGCAGAATATTTTTCATGCATATCTATCATTTCTATGATATCATATAAGTGACAAAGGACATTCAAAACCTTTTTAATAACTTGTTTTGAAATCATTGAATTTATACACAATATTTTGCAATACAAAGCATTTTTAAATTATCTATATTAACTTGATTCTATGAGGCTCATTTTTAAAAATTAATTTTGACATGAAATGATCAATCTCAATTTTCTTTAAATGGGTCATTCAAAATTATTGGAATAACAGTTATTAAAGAATAAAACTTCTTTACCAACTAATAAAGCTATGCAAACAATATTCTACTGTAAACATGAAATTTATCATATTCAAATCCAATTATGTAATGAACATAAAGCTTCTAACTGAGAAATATTGTGAATCATATTTTACAGGTAGGTTTTTTCAAAACTATTACAATATGATTCTTTAGGCTTTATTCTTTCTCAGACATTGACTAGAAACAAGATACAGAACAGACAGATCCAATCCTTGTAATTTAGGGATTCCTGCAAGAGTATTGCATACAAAATAATGTTAAGATCTCTGGTTGAGTGATTCTAAATGATATCAGAAGTATCGAATCGAAATGTATTTAGCAAATTCACTTTTGTTTCCAAGTAATAGATTTTGAAATATTCTTTATCAATAATTACATAAATCTATCAAAATTGTCCACAAAATATTCTTCAATTTTTTCATAAAAAAATAAAAATTTTAAAAGTGAAACTGATATAAATATATTCGTTAAAAATGAATAAAAAATGATAATATTGTTATATAATACCAATATTTAAATAAGAAAATATACAAAAAAAAAATAGTGAAAGAAAATTTTTGGCTTGGTTTGCTTGGCAGTCAATGGTCATTTTTTGCACAGGAGATTAATTAGACTGAAACCTATAGTTTAAAGTAAACTCTGAACTAACACTAATATTCCCTCACAAATCCTATTCTGTAACCTCAAAGTGGTGTGAGGGTGTAAACAGGTAGCACAGGTGATGTACGTCTGGAACCTAAACTCAGTTTGGGTTCCTGGTAGGGTCACCCATGGCGAGAAGGCTGTGCTAATACACCTGGCTAATACAGAAAGGTAACCCAATCCAAGGTGTTAGGCTCCGTGCTGATGGATGAATGGCACCAGGGTTATGGTGTCGCTAACGGGCCCCTCGAGGAACCAGGCAAAACCTCGTTGTATGTTTGCCTTCCACCTGTACAGGGAGGCCATGCAGGTGGTGACCGTATATTTTCCTCCCAGTTTCTTGATCTGATATGGATGAAAAAAATAAAAAAAAACAAAAAGTGAAAATGATAAAAAAGGATTGGATACATCTTCTGGTGTTATCCAATCAGCCAGCGAAACGGTTCCTAAGGAACAGAATCCCGGCAAAAAGGAGAACACTGGCAATCTGGCTGCTGGAGGAAGTGGAGTTGCCGCAAGGCAGCACACTGGCACCACAGTTGGAGAACCAGGAGGTCTCACAAAAACACAAAGACGAAATCTAAGGCGTCGTAATAAAGCAAAGGAGCAGGTGGAGACTGTTCAGAAGGTGGGTGGCACCAAAAGACTTAGGTCCGAGGTTTCAACCCCTTCTCCCATCAACACTGCCTCTAAAAAGCCCAGGGATGATCATCAACCTGGGACTTTTGCTCAGGCTGTTAAAAGCCATAAAGCAGCTATTGTGAAGGATGGTTTCCCAACCATCAAACTTAACAAGGAGGATATTGACCCTATACAGCTGGAGATTCTCACCAGGACAGATGAGGTCCCCATAGGAAATCATCTGCCTAGGATTCGAGGCTTAAGCTTAGTATCTGGGGCACTAATTCTCCAATGTGATGACCTTGAAACTGTGGAATGGATTAAAAAATCCTTCCATGGTAACAAGAGTCTGTTTGGTGGTGAGGGGCTCAGTGTTCTGGATCCCAGTGATCTACCTAAACCGGTAAAGGTGGCCTTTAAGACAAGGGACACACATACCAAAGATCCTGCCATATTTCTGAAACGGCTAAATAGACTCAACCCGGAGTTGAAGTCTTTAGAATGGCGTACTCTGCAGAAATCTGTAGAGACACATTCTATTAGATGGATCTTCGAGGTTGATAAGGAAGCCTCAGAAGCCATCAAAAAGGCTAATTATGGTGCCTATACTGGTTTGGATTGGGGAACTTTCAAAATTCTCCGGAACCCAAACCAGAAAGATATACAGAGCATTGAAGAGATGGAAGTTGAACAAGAAGGTGCAACTTCCTCTCAAGTAAGTAAATCCTCTCCTACTTCTAGTAAGGAAAGTGAATTACCCAACCTTGAAGAACTAGATTTAGATTCTGGTTCTGATATAACCCTGCAACCCAGCTCTCCTCTATCTGAGAGTGAGATTGAAAAGGTTTTGCAGGAAACTCAAGTAAGTAAGTCCCCTACTTATGGAGACTTGGAAGGCAGTGCTTCTTCTTAGCTTCTTTGGGTGCCATAATGGTATGTATCATCAAAGTAGCACAGATCAACCTTCATCATAGTCGATCAGCTTCAGCTATTCTTAGCAAGAAGATGACTAGGGGGAGGTTGATATTGTTTTAATTCAAGAACCATGGACTTCCAATGGTTCTGTGTTGGGCCTACATGTTCAGGGTTTTAACATATTTTATGATAAATGTTGTTTGAGACCAAGAGCATGTATTGCTATTAGCAACAAATTAAATGCCCTCATTCTGGTCAATTACCTAAATGGGGATAATGTTGCTGTAAAAGTATCCTGTTTACTGCAAGGAATCAAAGATGAAATTATCTTTATGTCTTCATATCTTCCCTTTGAAGATAAAGACACATTCAATGAGCAAATTGTTAATCTTTTAGATTATAACAATTTGAGCAAGAAACTCATCATAGGATGTGATGCTAATGCTCACCACACTATGTGGGGAAGTAGTGATTGCAACAAACGTGGTGAGGATCTTTTAGAATACATTTTGTATTATAATCTATTTATTCTTAATAGAGGTAATGAACCCACCTTTATTACTATAAATAGAAGAGAAGTCATTGACATCACTTTATGTAATAGTAAGTGTGCTGACTTTATTAAAGATTGGAAAGTGTCTGATGAAATAAGTTTATCTGACCACCAATACATTAGCTTTTCTGTTTTAGGGGCAAACAGACTAGAGGTGGTAGGTAGGAACCCAAAAAACACCAATTGGGGTTCCTACAAAAAAGATCTAGAAGATCTTATCAAGGAAGGTGACTTCGGTAAGTTATCTTCGGTAGCAGATTTGGAGTTGGCCGTTGATCAAATGCAACATGCCATTCTCCAAGCTTACTATCAAAATTGTGATGTCAGCAATACTTGCTCTCCAAGGTTAGTTCCTTGGTGGTCTAAAGAGTTAAGTAAATTGCGAAGACAATGTAGAAAGCTCTTTAATAGAGCCAAAAAGAATGGTGAGTGGCAGAAATATAAACTGGCACTTACCACGTATAATAAAGCTATCAGGAATTCTAAAAAGAATTCCTGGCGAAATTATTGCACTGACATTAAAACTGTGTCTGCTACTGCAAGACTCGTTAAAATAATGTCTAAAGACAGGAACTGCTGTCTAAATACTCTTAAATTGCCAAATGGTAAGTTTTCAGATTCTGGGAGAGAGACTCTGTCTGAACTGTTCAGAGTTCACTTTCCAGGTTCTAACGAAATAAAGGGTACTCCTAATTTTACACTCCCTACTTCAAATTGTGGTAGAAGTAAATGGGATGTTGCCAAAAGAATCATAACTTATGATCGAACAAGATGGGCAATAATGTCCTTTAAACCTTATAAATCACCAGGAATGGATGGGATTGTACCGGCTCTGCTTATTGAGGGAGTCCAGTGCATTGCTCCAATTCTGTGTAGAATCTTTAGGGCAAGTATAGCCTTCGGACATATACCTATTGCCTGGAGGCATACAAAAGTTATTTTTATTCCTAAAATAGGGAAAGATAATTACTATGATGCTAAATCTTTTAGACCTATCAGCTTAACATCCTTTCTTCTAAAGGCAATTGAAAAGCTGATAGACAGATATATTAGAGAAGTTTACTTAGTGGAAAAACCACTTTCTGACTCTCAATATGCATATCAACCTGGTAGATCCACTGATAGTGCGATCTACAATCTATCCTTCATTTTGGAAAAGAACTTTAAGGCTAAGGAACTTGCTTTAGCTGTTTTCTTAGATATAGAAGGTGCCTTTGATAAGGTACCCATTGAAACCATTTTACAATCTCTTGCTAGAAAGGGAGTTAATGACACAATCTGTTCTTGGATAGAAAATCTGCTCAATAACAGATTTGTCACTGCCTCATTTTTAGGTGAAAACATGATGATCCAAGCCAAAGCTGGTTGTCCACAGGGAGGGGTTCTTTCACCCATCTTATGGTGTTATGTTGTAGACTCCCTTCTAGAGGTGTTAAAAAAACCAGGCATAACCACCATTGGATATGCAGATGATTTAGTTATAATCGTCAGGGGTAAGTTTGGTGAAACAATCTCCAGCATCATGTCCAGCACCCTCAAACAAGTTGAGACTTGGTGTAAAAAAGAAGGCCTTTCTGTAAATCCTCAAAAAACCACTATGGTAGCCTTCACAAAGAAAAAGAATCTTAATCTGAAAAAGATCACTTTTTTTGGTCAAGAATTAACTTGCTCCAAAGAAGTTAAATTCTTAGGAGTATTTTTTGACATGAACTTAAGTTGGAACAAGCACTTCAACTTTTGTATTGAAAGAGCAAAAAAAGCTTTCTGGTCTTGTAGAAATGCATTTGGAAAAACTTGGGGCCTAAATCCCAAAGTTATTCATTGGATTTACACTATGATTATTTGTCCCATCATTACCTATGGTTCAGTGGTCTGGTGGTTTAAAATCAGAAACGAAACTGCCAAAGCAGAACTAACAAAACTTCAAAGGATGCTTTGTGTAGCTATCTCTGGGTGTATTCGTACAACTCCCACATCTACACTGGAGCTTCTGCTTGGTATGCATCCTCTTTATATGCGTATTGAAGCAGAAGCAATACTTAGCATGAAGAGGCTTAAAAATACAGGTCAGTGGAAGGAATACTCTAGATTTTTATCATGGGGAAACCTCAATGCTGACGTAACTAGTCATCCTTTTATAAGTATGCCTACTGATTACACGATTGTTAAGCATGCTTTTGATAAGCCTTATACAATCAAATTTCCCTTGAGAGAAGACTGGAATAATGTTGCTATCAGTGAAAGCTGTATTTACTGGTACACTGATGGCTCAAAAATGAATTCCAATACTGGGGCTGGTATTTGTTGTCCAGCTGATGGCACTAAGTTATCATTCCCTTTGGGTAAATATACAACTGTATTTCAAGCAGAAGTCTTTGCCATTCTTATGTGCAGTAGAATATGCTTGGACAGAAACTATTCTCGTAAAAGAATAATCATCTGCTCTGACAGTCAAGCTGCATTACTAGCTCTACAGAAGTCTACTATAACTTCTGTTCTTGTCTGGGAATGTTATATCACTCTGTGTAAATTAGCTAATAATAACCCCACCACTTTAATGTGGGTGCCTGGGCACTCTGGTGTTCCTGGCAATGAATTAGCTGATGAGCTAGCAAGGACTGGATCAACAACTGACTTTTTTGGTCCTGAACCAGTGCTAGGTATTTCAAAAGAATTGATCAGAAAAAATGTCTTTGATCTCTTCAGAAAACAACAGTTTATGAACTGGCACAATGCCAATGATCAAAGACAAGCAAGGCTATTAAATAGCACGTGCCCTAGCAAAAGGCAACAAGAATTATTAAAGCTCAATAGAGACAGTCTAAGGAAAGCAGTGGGACTACTTACAGGACACTGCCACCTTAAAAGACATCTCACGATAATGGGAGTTTCAGATGATCCCACTTGTAGAGGTTGTCATTATATGGAAGAAACTTCAATGCACATCTTATGTGAATGTGAAACCTTTTCTGCACATAGATTTGAACACCTGGGTCAGCACTTGATTGAACCTAGGATGTTACAGGAAATTCCTGTAAAATGTCTGCTGAACTTTGCTTCAGCAACTGGTCTCTTTAAATAGGGCTTTCTGAGGGGTATAGTACAATAGACCTATGGTCGCGGTGCTAGGTTCTTTTGGACCACCCTAATTTTAAATCTAATCTAAATCTAACACTAATATTCAAGCCCAAGATGAGATTCGAGCCCACAAACTATTGAACTAAAAGGCAACAGCACTAACCATTTGGCTATCAGCTTGGCACACATTTTGCATGTTTGTATGTTAGAAATATTATGACTGAAATAATATTGTGTGTGTAAATGACAGCTACAACTGAAAGAGGAAAAAAGAAGAGTTGAGAATGTGATTTTTCCTAAATGATTTTACTGAACAAGGTTTTGTTTTCTAACTAGAATTTATAGCGTAAAAAAACATAAAATGTATATAAATTGTTTATTTACTGTAACATAAAAATTGTATACATTATTAGAAATTGCTATTTCAATAATATTATAATTATTTCAACTTAAAAGCGATTTGAAATCCAAAGTATATTTAGTAAGTTAGCAATGATAATAAGTTTTTTTGAGCAAACAATTTTGAATACGTAAACAAACGTATACATTAAATTTCTGGAAAATAACCATGCCCAGCTTCAGTCTACAGATAATGATGCAATAAGAAGGATCAAATATATTAAGCTGAGGTTAATTTTATAGATAGCCCTCTTCTGATTAGCATAATTCATCTACATTTCTTAAGAAGTTGTGTTTTGGATGTCCAGCAGTTACATACATATATACATACATACATGCAAGCATGCACATACACACATACATATATTTGTATATAGAGAGATATACCTCTTATACACTTAAAAACATGAATATTGATAAATACATAAATTTTCATGTCACTATTTTTTGTGACTTATGGAATACATAAGACTTTTGATAATCTTTTTTATTGGATTATAATTCTTTTCCACTGAAAAGGATAGAATTTGTTAGAAAACATTTATAGAAACATTTATTTGCATGTTAAAAGTTTAAAATTTAAGAATTTTTTTTACCTGTGCATAGTTTTATACTCATAAATTCTGTTGTAAATTTGTATATATATATATATATATATATATATATATATATATATATATATATATATATATATATATATATATATATATATATATATATATACATACATTACCTGACATAAAAAATGAAATAGCAAAAAGTTTTAGTCATATAAATATGATTAATTCCATAAGACATAGTGGAATGCAAATGATTTAGAATACAATTCAGTCAGGTGGTTATAGTAAGAGCTAAAAGGCAAAGAAATGCAAGATAAGTGAACAGTTTTACCATTTTACTGCTCACTATTTTGTGCCATTAAACATTGCTAAAAAACATTTGTAGATGAAAGAAACCAAAAAATTTTTGCCATGCTTTGTTGAAAAGTTGTATTGTATACTTATATATAAGTAGTAGATATTAGTGCTGTTTTGATGCTAAAGCTTACAAAGATACATCTGCAATGCATAGAATTCAGATTAGATGGTACAAATGATCAAAATACAAATGATGAATTAGAATGATCAAAGTACAAATTGTCATGAAAAGCCAGACTTTGCAAATGGAGAACAGAACGAATAAACTGAGGTACCCAAAGACAAGCTATGGTCTCAATCAACTTCTATTGCATAATGTGAAAGGGAAACACCATTATCCAAAAGGATAGTTTAATGAAAGCTAACTGAAAATGGCTTGTCCAGATAGCAACATTTAAACACTGCATTAATATTAAATCACGGAAGTGAAAGGTTATGCTGGTATAGAATTGAATAACACAATGTAGTGTTCAGGGATGAGTCTTAGTTCTATTTGCTAATGACCAACCCATGAGGAGATAAACATAATTTGACAGCTATTATTGTACTTCATATCACTGGTCATTGGGGATATGTATGAATGGATAATATATATTCACATTATGGGAGCTATATCAGCCCAAGACAACCACAAGCATATTATTAATAGCACAATATTTTAATGAAAGGCTGCAACCATTGTGCTACCTTACTTTCAGCAGCTGCAAAATGGTATTTTCCAATTGGATAACGCACTCTTCAGCAGATAAGCTTTGCAGCACATCAGTTGCATTTTTTTGGCCAGTGATATCTTCTTATTTTTCACTAATGCAACATAACCAGGATGTGATTGTAATTTATTTGATATAGCTCTGTTTCTATTAAAGGCTCAGTCATGGAGATTGAGTTACAGCAAATGGATTTTACATCTCTCAAAACATCATTTGCATATTAATAAAATCCCGATTTGTCTCACAGACAAAGATGGTCATACTTCTTAATAATTATTCTATATATTTCATCAATGTATAAATTTATCCTTTTGGAACCTCACATTTATTTACATATTTTTTATAATTTAATTTTTATCACATTATACCTTTTTAAGTCCATCAGATACTGTATAGAACAAAAGACTATAGAAACACAGATGTATATATAGAACTGCATTTTCAACAAAATATTGCTTTATGCTGTTTTAGAATACTCCGATTATAAAAAAAATTCATTAAACTAAAAAGTCCTACTTTTTATAAAAAATGTAATCTATAATCATTAAAATTACCTATTTACAACAGCAGTAGCTCTTTCTTCAATTTCTTCTTTCAGAAAATGATTACTATTCTGGAAGCTTAAATTTAGATCTTTAATTTGTTCAATATTCTCAGCATGGTTGTTTATATCTGTTTCTAGATGCTGTAAATAAAATCACATTTTCATTAAGAAATAGAAAATTTATGATATAATTAAAAGAACATGTTCTTAAAAATTCAACTAAATTCCAAACCATTTTGTTTCTCTATAACTATTTATAAGATGTTATGCATAAATCTGGATGTAAATTGCATTTTTATATTTAAATGAACCAAATGGCAGAGTGAAATATAGTTACACTACTTTTGATAATTTTCAAAAATAATAAATTCCAGAATTGTGATTCTCAAATGCAAACGTTTTTATTCTTTTTTTCCATGAAGAAAGTTCAGAATTTGTGCACTTAATAATGAAAACAAATTGCTTCAATCATAGTAAAAATAAATAACACCCTACATAAACTTTAACAAAGATATAAAAATACATTACATTTTTGATTTGCTTTTATAAGATATATGTGAAACATATATCTTATAAAAGCAAATCAAAAGTATAAGTTATATGTGAAATATAAAAAAATACAGAATGATTTTTATAATGTACATCAATCAAAACTATTCCAATTAACTCATGCATACATTTTCTAAATTTTTGTTAAACAAAGTAGTTAAAGACATTTTGAAAACCAATACTTTTTTCAGAGAAGCTAAATATGCTATTCTGACCAAAAAGTGGGTGGATCTTTGTAATTTAGTGATAAGGTCCAAGTAGAAGATTCCCAGGCTGGATCTACCACCCCTAGAAACATCATTTCATTTTGAAAATATTGTAACCACAGTCTTTTTAACATGCTCCAGCTGCCTAAAGTGAACATAATGGATCTTTGGTTAAGTCAACTTGGATTTCAGAATGGATCTTTGGATTTCAACTGATTAACTCTTGATAATAAAACCAATGCCTTAATCAATCAGGCCATTATAGCCCCAAAGAAAAAGTGATATTGGATTTGCAACTATTTTCTATTATACAAAAATTGAAATTAATAAGATCACCTATATTGTAGTAAAAATTAAAACCAAAAAATGTTTATAATGTATAAACAGTAATAAATGGTGGTAGTAGTATTTTAAATGTGTAACTAATCTGTTTTAATTTTAAAAACTAAATTTTTGAAAAAATTTTTTAAAGCAAATGTTAATTAAAATTTACAGGAAATAGGATTTGAAGTTATTATTTGGCACAACAGCCCTTAGTGGGCCTAGGCCTTCTTCAGTAGTTCCTGCCATTCTACCAGAAATTAATTCAGTTTTTGACTTTAAGTATGGTAAAGTCTTCCTCAAGGCAGTCATTCCATTTCTCATTTAGCTTTCTTTTTAGTCTTTTACAGAAAGGGGTGGCATTGAAGACCTTAAGAGGTATTCTCTCTGCAGTCATTCTCAGAGGGTGTCTTGGCCATCTCATTCTAGACAGTCTTATTGATTTGATAATGTCCTCCTCTCTATAGATCTTGTATAACTCAAAGTTATACCTTTTTCGCCTGGTGTTATTTTTCAGAACAGCACCAAAAATAGTTCTCAGGACCTTTCTCTCAAAAATTGCCAATGCTCTTTCTTCCTTCATCGTCAAGATCTGTCTCTTAGCACTTGTATAATATTATCTTAATATATAAATAATGACTTGTATAGCATTATCTTTGTCCTTCTTTTGATTAGATAAGATTTTAGAAGAGGTCTTAAGCCACTGAAACAACGATTGGCAGCAATGATCCACTTTCTGATTTCAGAATTGATGTCATTTTGGTAGTCAATTTCTGAACACAAATAGCAAAAGTTTCTCACAGAGTTATAGTTTGTGAGAAAATATACATAATTAAAATGATTTATTATATGCTTACATAACAAAAGTAATAATCATTTGTTATACCTAAATATACAACACAAAACATTAACAGATGCTGTACTGATGAAAAAGCTTCACTTATACATAAACAACATTTCAGCCTAAAATTAATAATTCATTTTTAATAAGTGATTTGCGATAAAATTGTGCACAAATAACTAGTTATTTAACACAAATACGATAAAACTGTGCACAAATAACTAGATTAAAATCTATCACTTTAGAATAAATGCATCAATTTTAAGTTGTTTTTTTTCACTTGAGAAAATTAAAAGAAATGAGAAGTTTTATGTTTTAGCTCAAAAGCAATTGAAAAGAAATTAATAAAACATTAATAAACAGCATTTAACAAAGAAATTGCTTGTAAAAATTCTTATAGTTGAAAGAAAATGTAAAAAAGTTGTTACAAAAAAAGTACTTTTTAAACTTAAGGAAACAACACCTATGATAAAAATCAAGATCATTTGATTTGTTTGACATTCAATGCACACTTTGTATACAAAGTTTAATTAAAACCAGATCTACAGTGTAAAATATATTCTGAATGATTACAAACATCCACACTTAAAGAAGAATAATAAGGAAAAAGTTGAAATTAAGGCTAAAGCATAAATATTCAGCTGCCAGTTCAGCCTAAGGAAGCCAAGAATTATTTTGCTATTTAAAGTAGTACATTTGAGTAAGGTATGTTCCTATGCCAAGACAAGTTGTTAAAGACACAAATAAAAATAAATTGTTTTTCCCTCAATTTTTATTTAACCTTATTCTATTTTTATAAAAATAAATCAAAACTATGGGTATATATGAAACATAACACACCCATTGAATTCCACTCAATAATTTGAAAAAAATTGCAATAGTGAAAACAATGAATAACTATGAAAAATATATACTAATAACTGTTATTTCTCAAAATTAAGTAATAAAAATTATTTATTACTTAAACAAGTAATAAATAAAAATTATTTATTACTTGTTATTTATTTATTATTTATTATAAATAAATAACATTTTATTCTAATTATTTATTATAAAAATTTTATTCTATTATTTATTATAAATAAATAACAAATTATTATAAATAAAAAAAATTATTTATTACTTGTTCAAAAGGTATAAAAGAAGTAGGACATAATAAACATTAATAACAAGCTTAATTTTCTTTTAATTATTGGTTTAAATTATAAAAAATATATTTTCAAATATTGTACCAGCAAATAGTGTTTCATTCGCAGATACTGTATGTGCAAATAAGTTATATCAATATTATTTTTTTCTATTTTAAAAATATATAAAGTTTTAGAGTTTTTATATAATTTCATACCTGATGTTTTTTCAGCAAATTCTGCACTGAGGTAAGATCTTTTCCATGATCTTCAGATTGAAGGTGAATTTCAATTTCATCCATCCATGCATCTAATTCATCCAACATTCGATTAAACTGTAAGGCCTAAAAATACAATTTTAGAGAACTTTAAAATAAAATATTTCACAGTATAATGATAAAAAAATAAACTAAGAGTTAACCCTCAAATAGAAATTTTACATCTCTCTCTCTTAAACACATATATATAAGAATTTAGTCAATGGATATAAAAGAAAGACAATAAAAAAATTGCTGGTAATTTCTGATGAATTACAAATGATAACACAAATAACCATTTAATAAAATAAAATATATTTAAAATTTACAAACCTGATATGCATCCTGTAAACGTTCCTTTTTAAGAGCAGTTTGGTCAAGAAGTTGTCTCCAATGCATTTCCAGGTCTTGTAAGAGATTCTGAATCTGATAAGAGGCATAATGCCCCGTATTTATTAACTTTTCACCTTCACTAATTACTGCATCAACTCTAGCTTTATTAGCAGCCAATTCTGCTTCAAAAGCTGCCTGTTTCTGAATTTTGCTTAATAGGTTAGTAGGATCTCGATAAGATTCATCCATTGCCACTTGCATTTTTTCATTGATCCAACCAACAACCTATATAAACAAAATTTGAATATATTTAAATAATGTATTAATTAGTTGATAAAAACTGATTTAAATAATTTTGATAGTGAATTTTGTCATAGATGTTAGTAAACTATGAATAATTTTTAATGTGTGTTAGTTGAAAATATTGAAAACTTTTAATAACAATAATAACTAATATTTTCAAAAGTGATAGTCACTAGATTGAATATCTTCATACAAAAAAATAAAAGTTAGATTCTCAAAATTAAAAACCAAAAAACATAATAAAATTGATTTTTAACAGCTATTTCATTGGATATAACTGATTTAATAGACGAGTATATAAATATAGATATGAGATTTTTTTATAGATGAGTTTATTAATATAATTGCTAAATTATCAATAAATATAATGATCAGTTGCTGAATAAAAGTGGATAAAAATATTCCATGTAATATGATTTTTGATATTTGAATCTCACTGAGAAGATAAATGTGCAATGTCTATAATATTGTCTTGATAAAATAGGGCATCAGATGATTCTTTATAACTAAAAAAATATCTTATCTTGAAACTAAAGGAAGTAATGATCCTAAGATATTCATAAGGAACTGCACTTTATAAGATTATCTTAACGTGATTCTGAGAATTAGTAAGATTATAGTTTCTACAGAAAAGGTAAGTGGTGTATTATGAGAAAAAACATGATAAATATATCAATATAAAATTTCCACAACTTTTAAAATCAGGCAGTACTTTTAAAAATATTTTAAGATAATTATGAATAATATTTAACAAATAAAATTTAGAGATTTCTTGAGTATATTTGATTAATTTTTTAATTCTCAATAAAGATTTTCTCAAAAATTAATATCAATACAATGAAATTTCCACTACTTCTTATTTTTATGCTAAAATCATTTCTACTAATTATCAGTTTCTGAAAAAGCAGATTCTTTTAGTTCAAATAATCATAAAATCAAACAATCAAGGTAACTCAAAAAATGGTGATTTTTTAAATGATAGACAAGATAAAAACAAATAATTTGAGGCAGGTAAATAGAATTAGAAATAGAGAGACAAATAGCATTGCTTTAAATTAAATGTTCAATTTAGAAATTAAAATAATCAGGTGAATTAAAAAATAAAAATATTTAATTATTCAGAAGTAAATCAGCTATTAATTTCAATTAAAATTTTTTTTAAAATTAAACAAAGAAAAATTATTTTTCCACATTTTTTTATGTTAGATTTGCTTTTAACAACAAAAATTTTGTAAAATATTGAACACAGGATAATTATGAGTATTTTAAAATCATCACAACAATTAAAGTCAAAATAATTTGGAAAATGGTTTATAAAAATATAAGAAATTTTTTTTTTTTTTTTTTTTTTAATAAACCTGGAACCAGGGGGTACGTGTACCTTCCTGGGGCTTGAGCACAGCCACCAGGCGCGTCGGCAAGTGGTGGATAGCCGAATGTCCTGTAGGAATGACAGGATAGCCTTGAATATAGAATCAGAGGCCGCGAACCAGCTCCCGTAAACCCTGGTGTTATGCGATCCGTGCCTAGGGCTAATTGGCACCGCGGTATTGGTGTCTTAACGGAGCCTCTAGTTGCTTGGCGAACTTCTAGAGTAATTTGCCTTGCCCAGTAACTCAGGCAATGCTGGGTGGACTTCTATTACCTGAGCTTTTTAATTGTTATCTTGTGGCTGAAAAGACACAAGAAGTAACAAATCTTTCTGCATTTGCAGGTGAAGCCTCTAAAGTAGACCTTGCTGAAAAAGACAAGGGAACTCAGAGGCAATCTTGTAAAGGAGCAGCAATGAATCTTTCACTTGAGGTAGAAATGACCTCTAAACCATCTTCTTCTGGTGAAAGTCAGGAAGCTATTCCTAGCATGACTGACTTTCTGACCAGATGGGACTATTTCAGCAAGACCTTATCTGCTGGAAATGTCATGTGCAAGAGGAAACGGCAGAGCATGTCATTTACGAATGTGAGGCTCTTGCCCTCCCTAAATTAACTTCTTTAGGCTTCATCCATACTAGAGAGTTACACCTAGACTCCATTAAAGGGTTATTGGACTTTATTAGTAAAGTGGGTGACCCGAGCAACTGGAACTAGGAAACATTGTGTTTGGAGTTAATGGTACAAAATGCTGATAAAAGCAGAGGTGCCTAATGACATACAAACTCAATTTTAAGAAGAAGAAGAAAAAGAAGATTTTTAATAAATAGTCACACCTCTTATTGTTTTCCTAAATTAAACATATAAAAAATTTACTAAATAAAATGTTTTTGGGCAAATTAACAACTGTTTAACATATTTTTATTAACATTACACACAATAAATTGTTTTACATTTAAAAACAACCTACAAATTTTTGTTCAATTAGCTCTTCAAATAATCAACTTCTCAGCTACAAAATTGATTTGTTACAAAATAGTTTGATTTGTTTGTTGCTCAACAGTCACATTCTGCACACAAGGGATAAACTTAAAGTGGAATTTTAATCCATGAACTGTTGAATTGAAAGCCCAGCACTAAACATTCAACAGTTTGGCTAATTTGTTAAAGAAGAGCTCCAATAACTCAGTTACTTCATTCTGCTTTCTATTAAGATCAGCAAAGTAAAGCATCAATTGCCTTATGCAATGCTTGGATCAGTTGCCATATTCTCCCTCAGTGGTTTACAAGAGCTCCATGGATTTATGGTGTGTCCATGTTAATATGTGATGTCCCAAGTCCTTCTGCATTTAAAAACAAATGCTGGTGTGACATGGATATAGAGAGGAAGATGCCAGCTCAGATGCAAGCGTGTCATCTAGATTTGGCTCAAAAATTAAGAAACACTTAGTGAGGGGTGAATATTCCAAACCCATTAATCTTAAGTTATAGTCTATGGCTCATCTGTACCAATACGTATGTTACAGAATAAAGTTTCAACATCTTACATATTTCATATAAATGAACAATTTTTTCATGCAATATTAAGAAAATTATTTAACTAATTAAAGACAAACCTCATAGATATTACGCAAAAATTTTTGCAATTCTCTAGATTCTTCCAATTTTTTCCTTCTTATTAAAGAATTTTCCTTTAACTTGTCAAGTCTACTGCAGACAGCTTGACAATGACTTTGAATGGCCACACTATCATAATGATTTGCTGCAATTAATTCAGAAGAAAATTCCTCTAGTTCCTTAATTTTGTTACTTTGAGCACTCATAGTTTTTTCAAAATTATCATGCTTCTTAATCAATGCTTCAACACTAGACATAGAATCCTAGAAACAAACAATTTAAATAAATTTAACAATACTAAATATATGGATCATAATGTGCATTTTTACAGCAATGCTAAAGTAGGTAATATAATTTCCTACTTCTAATGTCTGTTTTATTTAATAAGATTTAATATATTCTATCAACTATTGCTCACATGTGAGATGTAAAAATCAGCATCAACAAATATGAGTCAAGGAAATTATATAGCAAATTTTATATGAAAAATACATGAATGATTGATATTTTAGATTGACAATATTTATTATAACAGACATATTTTAGTTTATATATTAACAAAAATTAGTTATTTTCTGTGGAAAAAGTAATTTTTGTGGTCACTTTTTGCACTAACAGCATTTGGTGTGAAATTTTAGTTTAAAGTGAACTTTGAAATGTTTCAAATATTTCTACCAGAAGTTGAAAACAAATTCATAATCCAAAATAGGAAACAGAGTTGACAAAATATTTAACTGAAAAACAGAAAATTGATAAATAAGTCTCCAGTTCAGCATACATATTTTGCGATAAATCTTTATATAAAATATTTTAATTACTTAAATCTAGATTTCATGATGCAATAGTAAATAACCATTCTATACACATCTTATGTGAATGTGAAACCTTTTCTGCACATAGATTTGAACACCTGGGTCAGCACTTGATTGAACCTAAGATGTTACAGGAAATTCCTGTAAAATGTCTGCTGAACTTTGCTTCAGCCACTGGTCTCTTCAAATAGGGCTTTCTGAGGGGTATAGTACAATAGACCTATGGTCGCGGTGCTAGGTTCTTTTGGACCACCCTAATTTTAAATCTAATCTAAATCTAAATAACCATTCTATCACAAAAATAATATAAAATAAATCCAAATATATCTTAAAATTTTCAATCCTTTATTTATTTATTTAGGTATAATTATGAAAAACACTAAATTTTTTACTATCGAGGTATTAACTGAAAGAATTCATTTATACTGTTTACTAGCATTACATTTAAAGAAAAAAATGTTTTTACCAAAAAAATTGTAAATTACTTGGTTCTATTTCATATTTTATAATTAAACTGACTACAGTCAACTTCTAAAAACTCTGAGTAACAATTTTGACACTTCTGTGTAAAGGTATTCATAACATGAGCCAAAAGAACAGTATTTAAAAAATGTATTAAATGAATTTTTAATGTATTTCTATGAGATTGATAAAAAAAATACATTTGTTTATTTTACATTTTGAAATTATTTGCACAGAAAAATGAATAACAAAATAAAAAACTTTATAATTAATAAAAAATGGGAGGATTTCATTACACAAATAATAATTTTATTTACCCCTAAATCTTCATTATTCAAAAATGCTTCTTTAGCAGAAAGCCAGGATTCAGCAGATTCTATTTGTTCTTTGAAAATCTATTGAGAAACAAAAATAATTTTTTTTAAGTTGACAATCAAAATATTTTATAAAATGTATGAAAAGTAAATACTTTTTAACAAATTTGGATTCTGATAAAAATTTTTAATACACAATACATTAATACAAATATATATATATATATATATATATATATATATATATATATATATATATATATATATATATATATATATATATATATATATAATAAATATGATAAAAGAAATCATTAAAAATGAAATTAACTGAAAATTTCCTAAAAAAAATTCAAAATTATGAAATTTTAAGTAGAAAACTCCTTGTACCTGCAAATCTCGGCATTGGGTAAGATTATGTAGCTTATCTTCCCAAATTTGAGAAAGATTTTTCTTCAAATTATCTAAGCTATGGAGCTTTGTTTCAATTGTTTCCTTTGCTGGATGGTTTTGCTGTATCAGACGGTACCCATATTCCTGTAAACCTTTTATTGCTTCCTGGCGGCCATTGATTTCAGCCTGTAAAGCAACTCAAAATAATTATTTTATAATCAGGGATAAGAAAATATATAAAATAATATTCAAGAAGAAAATTTAACAGTACGCATGTAGTAACATATGTAGAAAACATTTATAATCTTAATCAAAATACTATTAATTATATTTGCATTTAAAATTTGTCATGTAATTTTACAAATACTGTTAATTTATATTCCAAAAAATAATCAAATTTGTAATGAATTTTTGATTATGTTGATGTAAATTTTGAAACAAAATCATAAAATTATGAGAAAATGTAAAAACAAAATGCATGATTATTCTTTACAAACAAATATATTATACAAATAGCATTGATTGATATTATAAAATAAATATTCTTCTGTAATAATTAAATAATATTTTGAGTAAAATAGACCAAACAATATATTTGAATAGATTAAAATAAATACCATTGTTATATCAATGATTTAAAAATTGTTAAACAGTTACAAAGCTTAAAAATATGAAATTTTTTCATGAAAAAAATTTACTTGATGATGCTGATAATTTTAATTGGAATAATAGCTTCAATGCAAAATAATTTTTTTATCATTTAAGGTAAAATTGCTTCAAATCGGTGACATGTCTACATGATGTTTTTTTTAAGTAATATGTCAACAATAATGAAATGAGAAAGGTGAAGAATATGTGCAAACTGAAGACAAGTTTTCTTTCAGTTAGTAATTTTTTGCAATTTGCAATTCTTTTTATGTAAATGATTTGTATAATAAGATTTAGTATTTCTTTAGCCATAACCAACAGAAATGTGAATCAAAATGTGTAAATTGCTTATGTGAAGCAACTTAGTCCAGCAGTTCCAAACAAAACATTACATTAGATTTATTTTTAACTTATCAGTATAATTTAAAGAATAATAATACACATTTTTGAATATATTTAGATAAATAGAAATCATTAGACTGGTAGAGCTTTCAAAGTAAAAAGTATGCTTTTTTGAACTATTCTGAAATTAACATATTTATCTAATATTATTTATTGAAAACTGTTTTATTAATATTTTCATAGGTGAAACTAATACTTTCCAGGTTACTAACTATATGAGAAAAATTAATTTTAATATCTAACTTTCATATTTTAAAAATGACTAAAGTTTTTTGGCAGCATTTCATGTGACATTTTTAAAAGAAAATTTCTAATTAAAAGCTAATTGTAAATCTTTTTTAATTCCATTTATAAAAATATCTGTTGATTTATCACTGATGTTTGGATATTTGAAACTTCCAAGTATTACAATAGCAGAAGTACATTAATTATGTATACTATATTAGTTTAATAAAATTGGAATTTCATAGAGATATGAAATTCATAACAGATGCATACTTAAGATATTTTGATCTCATTTAAAAATATACATATAATATGTCACAAATAGGAACGTTAAAGAATACATATAAAAATAGCTGTAAATTAAAAATCTTTTTAATAAATTGCTTTATTTTTCATAATTTAATGTAACAGTAAGAAAGCTTACTTTTCGTTCCTCATGCAGTTGTAACATGTTTTGTGCTTCAGAACAGTTTGCTGCTAGTTCATCAGAATTCATTCTATTAGAAATATCATTTACCCAAGATTCCTAAAATGTAATTCAAGTATTTAAAAATAAACCTAGTCAATAAATGTATGTGTATTCTTTCAGTGATATTCTGATTAACTTTTTGCTATCACATTATTTATAAACGAAATTATTATTTTTAGAAATAAATAACTATATATTAATAAAAACAAATATTAAATGAATGAAATACCATACAGTGATTCTCACAATGAAATATTATAATAACTATAAATTTTTTAATAAATCTTCCAACACACACAATATTAAATGTATGTGAAAAAAAGGCATTAGAACATTTGCAACTTGCACAAACAACTCAAATAATTAAAATAAAACACTATTCACCAGGCATTAGAAAAAAATTTATAGATTATAAGAAATTGCAGCATATTTGTGAACACTTAAGTCTTCACCAAACGCTTCATTAAAAAAAAAAAAAAAAAAAATATATATATATATATATATATATATATATATATATATATATATCCTTGAACCTCTCTTTTTTTTTTTAATCAAAATTTCATCTTTGATTATTTTATTAATTATTGCAGCAGCAGATTCTATTTCTGGTTCTTTAATGAAACCAACACGTGAAAACGATTCTTGATGCTATTATCAGTCATATCATTCTGTGTGTTGTTTCCAAAAGGTACAAAGCCATAAGAATATCTACACAACCTTCATCTGCATCCAATGCAAAAACATTCACAAAAGGAAATTCCTGAAATTACGTTTGAAGCACATAATGACCCTTTAATCTAGAGACTTAAGAATCAAAGTAAAGTTAAGTAGAAATTATTCAATGATAACTAATTTCAAATCATTTATTTGAGGATATAATGTACATTTATCAATTATTTGGACAATTTTTCTATATTTAACTGTCATTTGTTCCTATTCCTCAAAAATAGTAAATGTCCTCCAGAATTTAGGATTGTTTATATAGGTCATTGATAAAACTTTTGATAACATAAAAACATTGGCTTTTTTGATTTGCCAACTGCTAAGAGAAGAAATTGTTCAGTGACATACCATGTCTTATTTTACACTTCTGCAACCATTTGCCTGATGCTTTAAATGTAATTTCATCAACTTAGTGCCATGAACATCTATTGGGATATTTTTTGATCACATTATTTTTAAACATTTGTATATAATCCATTTTCAAGCTTCTAAATTTTTTTCACAAGATCAACTTCTAGATAGTTTTACACTTAATTCTCCTTTCAAAATCAAATCCCAGCAGTTAATTATATCAACAAATGTGATTTCTTTAGGGATTTTAAGAAATCTTGCAATCTGACACATTTTACTTTTTTATCAACATCTTTTAAGATTTTTATTGCAGTTTCTAGCAATATCACAGTGTGTTTGCTTGAAGCTGCCATTTTGCTTGATGGTGAAAATAAAATTTTTGTTTGTAAGTTTGATTTGCATTGAGAATAAAACAAATCGAAATGTTCACTGTACTCTTTTTTTCATCAGGAGACTAAGAAACCCTAGCCTCCACAAGCTGTAATATCTTATTTCTGAAACAATAAATAATGGTATGCATATGATCATGTTTTAATTTTTCAAGTAAGGAGACTTATGTTTCTATCTATCCTCCCATCACCAGAAGAAGAATTTCAGCAATAACATCTGGATGAACATCAAAACTCCTGTTATTTAAAAGAACATTTTGTATTTTTCATTAAGTCCTTTTATTTAACAGAACGTTTTGCATTGTTGACTAGGTAATTCCAGCCTCACTGCCATTTGTCAAATCTGAACAGAAAAAATGAAGAATTTACTCACAAATCATTTTGGAAAAATATTGAGAAGAATATTTGCTGAATTCAGATGTTGTATTGAGCTAAAATGGTAATAGTGAAAGCAAAATAATGTAGAATGAATAGGAAAAAGTTAGGGATTTAATTGCTATTCATTATTTCATTATAATGAAGGTTCTTTATAACATGGAATCATTATAATATGCACATATATATATATATATATATATATATATATATATATATATATATATATATATATATATATATATATATATATATATATATAAGTAAACAGATCCAACATTTTTCAAATTCACAATAATGCATATAAGATGAACTGATCAACTGATATGTTTTTTCATAAGAATTATGGATATTTAAACTGTATTTTTATGCATTTTTTTGTGTATAATATTTATTTTTAATCACGTCTCCATTGAATGTAAGCCCAAGATAACAATATTCAATCAATTCTTTAAACCCAAAACAAAAGCAGTGTTATTTTTTGTGTTTTCCATTACAAATTTGTATTTTTTAAATTTTATTGCTCTTTACTATTTAGAAATTAACAATTTCTAAATTTTCATATTTAATTTATTTTACTTTATAAAAATTTCTTGTTAAACATTTTAATATATAAAATTATAACAATTTGATTTATGGAAATTCACATTACATATTATTATATTATATTATATATATCACACACACAAATATAAAGAGATTATTAATTATATATAAGAGATATACAATTTAAAATATCTAAAATTTATTTTAAATCAGACAGATTTTGAGTTATTTAAAAAACAAATTGAAAATATAAATATTAAAAAATACAAACAGGTTACACAAACAACCTGCTTATTCAGACAAATATGAGCAATAATAAAGAACAAAAATTGTAATATATACATACAATTTCATTGAAGTCAGCTAAAAATTTATGAAGTGTATATGCAGATGAAAGGGATTGTTTCCTATAAAATAAAGTAAAAAGGTAATTAAGAATAAAGATAATTGATATTTTTCATATATTGGAAGCAAAAATACACATAAATTAGAACATTTTTCTACATAATCTTTGAAGCAACAAATTTATAAAAATATCTATATAAAATAAATAATATTTCCAAGTAGTTCTTTTTGTTGAGCATAGCTGCTACATTTGATGTTCATATTTCAAAACATATCTCTATCTTTAAAAACTCAAAATTAAAACACTAGCATAAATTAATTATAAAAAAGAACTAATGCTCTTCACAACATTGATCTTTTACACCTTCACCGTTTGGGTTTGAAGGACTCTCCAATCCACCCTTTTTGTGGACTAGAGGACATGACTGGTGACCACCTTTTCACTTGCCCTGGACTTTCGGACGTCGCAGTTAGAAATTCTGCGGAAGATGACTTTTCATTCACCTCAAGATTGTATTGGGCTGCCCGACAGAGACTGATGGTTGAAAAACCAAGGTCGGGCGTAGGATAAAAAAAACATTGATCCTTTGTTTAGTGATGATCTTTTCATTTTCAGGGCTAGTCTTTTTACAAACAAAAATTACTAGACTAGATTAACCAAAGCACAAATGAATTAAATCTTAAGCCAACATACATGAAACTTTGTGATGTATTTCATTTTGTTTGTGCATTCAATATTTTCCCCTTCTCAGTAAACACAAAATGTGTCTTTTGTCATTAAGCAAATATATAACATGTAACAAATTCAGAATGCTATATGTTCCATAATTACATACATTTTTCATTAATTTGAAATTTCTAATTATTTCCATTATGTTCTCATTCATTTTCAATTTACAATCACTGATTGTTGTAAGATTGATATATAAAAATGTTTTACAAAAGCAATTATTTTTAACTAATGTATGCTATATGTTTACATTTTAAGTGCAAGGTAGAAACAGCATTAAAGTATAGAATAAACTCAGCAATTGAACTTCAGATCTTTATAACTTAGTAAATATTTTTCTAGATAACTTTTAAGTAATTAACATATTTAAAGAAGGTTTCATTCACATTGTTAATTTAATTGTTCATGCAAGTTAAAAATGACAATATTTTCCCATAAAAATAAGTATACAGTAAAAAACATAAATGTAGAGGTTCGATAATCATGAGTAAATTTTTGTTGAGAATATACAATAACTAGAAATTGAAACAGATTTCATGTTACTTGATAATTTAATAAGATGTTAAGAGAATGAATAAAAGTCATTAAATAAAATAATTTGGAATGAAATCTGAATTATTCTCCAAATTTGAAATTCAAAATAATGAACTTGAATATTTGTGTTTGATTTATAATTGAACTTATTTTATTTTAAACTTAAAAAAAGCATGTAATTATGTCATTTATATATATATATATATATATATATATATATATATATATATATATATATATATATATAGGTACATACACACTTATATATAACCATATACTTTACCAATCATTAATTTATTTTTTGTTTTTACAGTTTTCTTGATCAAATGCACAACTGTCTACCAATTTTTCCCTATTGATTCAATTAACACTTTTCTTTTTGGTTTCCCTTCCAGAAAATGCATAATTATAAAATGACATCTATTTTGCAGAAGATAAACGATAAAAAGAAAAGTGTTAATTTAATCAATAAGGAAAAAATAATTGGTAGATAACTGTGCACTTGAGCTAGAAAATTTTAAAAGAGAAAATTAATGATTATTAAAGCATATGATTTACAGGTTATTAATTATTATAAATTTAATGTAACTAGATTGAGCATTATTTATAAGTAAAATATCATCATACTGTATTCAATGTGCATGATATTCTATTTATAAATAATTATTATTTTACAATAGTTGATAAGTTATTTAATTTGCAACACTAAGAAAATGTTGGATTCTGTGGATAACTTTTCAATAAAATACAATATTTAAGATAAAAGACAAATACTTTACCTAGTTAAACACAAATTGGTTAATCTGCTCCAATTTTCTTGAACTTCAGATAGTTTTTGCCTAGTTTGGGAAGATAATTCTGTATTTTTCTGAATAAGACACTGTGCAGCGGCATCATGCTCCTTTATAAAAATAAAATAAAGGAGTTAAAAAAATTTTTTCTTAATCACATAGTTACATAGCAAAGTAAAACTGGATTTTTAACTTTCAAATTTAAATTATTTATTATGATTCTTGATACCTTATAATGATGGATACACAATAAACTGGAAATAAATGGTATATAGGCAGAAAAAAGCCAACAGTGCAAGTATGAGTGCAAAATATTCATCATTTGAAACTAAAATTCATTTTTTATTTCCTTTCATGAATTAATTATTTTAATAGTGATATAACAAATTTATTCTTCCTTACTTATTACTAGATATACTATTAGATAATTTTTAAAGTATTAATTACACATAGTACAATCAGTCTACAAATGTTATTACTGTGATTAATTTAATAAATAAGATATAAACAGAGAAATTCCTACTTTTAGCTTTGCTTCAATAGCTGTCAAGTCTCGCTCAATAGTTTCAAACTTTCGTTGGGATGCTTCCACAGACTGCAAATCTTTTGTTTCTTCTTCCACAGAGAGCGCTACAGACTAAAAAATATAACCATTACAATCAGTCATTTGAGTAAATAATGAATATTTTTAGCCACTTAAATGATATAATCACGTGTTTTATAATTTTATAAGTAGAACAAATTTTGATAAAACCAAAATGCAAGATAAATCACAATTCAAAGTTGTAAAATATCATGTTGTATTGTTGTATACAAATAACTTATATACAACTTAATTACATATTAAAAAAAATCATGTTTTTATAAAAATAAAACAGTAAAAATTCTGATGTAAAATTTTAAAAATAAATTAACAATTACAGATTATATATATATATATATATATATATATATATATATATATATATATATATATATATATATATATATATATATATATATATATTAAATAAAGTTGTTTAAAAAAATTGACATTATATTTATGAGCATTAAAAGAGTAAAAATAAAAGCTTTTTATTTTTGAATTACATTTTTATTTTATATTTACTTAAAGTTATCATCACTTCTCATTTTATTGAAAATTTGGGAAGAGATTAAAACTTGCAATAATTTTATTTTATAACTATTAACAAATATCTAAAGATTGCATTTTATTAAATATTGACTGTTTATCAGAAAGAATCTCTGTATTTGCATATGTTATAGGCTTTCTTTTGAATTACGTAAATTACATTGCTGAAGGGCAAGGTTGAAAAAAATAAGTTCAATTTTTGAGAAAACATAAAAAAGCTGATTAATACTTTTTTAAACAATAAATAAAATTTAAATTTATACTACAAGGCAAAATGGTAAATTTATGCTGATTTTTCGGTTGCTTACAAAATATAAAGATAGTAAAAATTACTGAAGCATAAAGATTTCATTTACACTCATTCAAATTTACCATCTATACACATAATGTCTATATAAAATTTCATATATGACAAACAGAATTTTTAATTATTATTGTTTACATTAATTTTTATATTTGGTGCTGATTATTCGACATAAATTGAAGATTTTTTTTAACTGTGTTAATTCATTAAAGAGTATTTCTATATTACCACTTCTGTGAATATATTTTTTCAATAGAAAAAGTACTTTGGAAAAATTGAATTTTCATTTTTTATTCCGCAAATAAAACTAGCCCCTCCTTGAATATTGAGAAGATGGTACTTTATAAAAATAAGTTTGTTCAGTAAAAAAAGTTAATTACAGTGATGTGATCAAAGATAGAATTCTTCCTACCACAACAGATTGCTGAGAAGCATGCAAGAAAGAATCCATAAAGCTCTGGAAATATTCACAAAAATGTGTAATAATGCTGACCCACACACTTGCTGACTCCAGAAAGAGTCATTTTTTCATGCACAGTATACTTTTACCAAAGCTTAAAGCGAACAGTTCATCAATTTCAGAAATGCTTCCACATTTCGCAAAAATTCCTTATGTCAATGATTATTGAAAAATTATTATGTCAAAAAATTATGTCAATGACATAAAAATATTTTCACTGCTGTAATTTTACATCATATTTATCATTTTTTGCAATGTGCTGCCACTTGCATTTTGCAATCAGTTGTTTTATATTGACATGAAAATGATTTGGAGGACCTATTTATGCACAAAGACACTGAACCTTGATCGTAGTTACAAAATGAATTTTTATTATCTTTTACATTATAAACTTCAAGCTTGATTAATCTCAAATGTTGTTTAACTTTATAATGAATTGATCAATCATATTTACACACATTTTTGTATTTTAGGTTTCATTGAAACAAAATAGAAGTGCTTAAAGATTTTTAAAATAAATGCAGTAACATTATCCTCTAATTAATTTTGGTACTGTGTTTGTGATTGTGATTGACATAGGACATGTTAATATAATTTTTTAATTTATAAATGACTTACATTAATGAAAAAATTTATAAAAAAATAATTTTAATAACTTTTCCATTATTTAAGCAAATATTCACTATCATTTCTTTAAAGTAACAGTTATATTTATAGTTATTTTAGTGCACATATTTCAATTGATTTATATTAAATTTACAATTTGTTGATGACATGAAAAAATTATAAAAAAACTAATTTTTAATAGCAACATTTATATGGAGCAAAACATAAAAACATAATTACTTTTTCATTTATTCTGTCGTTTGTATCATCTACATCTCTATTGAAAGCATGAACATCAGAAGCATTTGAGAGTTTTAGTCGATATAATTCCAAAGCTCCTTGTAAAGCTTTCCATCTAAAAACAAAATTTATGAAAAAAAATTTACAAAACTAGAGCAAGTATTTTTGCAAATGTCAAAAGAATAATTACTTTTTGTTCAATTCTTCTTGTCTTTGTTGAATAGCTTGTGTGTCTGATCTTCCTTGGTGCTTGAGTTTATTAGCAAGGGAATTAATATCTTTTATTCTCAATTCATCAACTCTCATATCCTGAAAAGCATTTTTTAAATTAATGTTCAATAATATTTTAATAAAATCAATACATTTAAGCAATAACCTTGTATAAATTAAATAATAAAATTTCCAAAAAAAAAATGCTTTAAAAAAAAACGAATAGCTGATTTCATCATGTTTTGCAATGTACAACTAGATATTATTAAATAAGCTCAGTCTTACGATAGACAATTTGAAACTAGAGTAATATATGAGTTAAAATGTTATCAACAATGAACTATTTATATTTATATAAAATATTTAAAATGAGAAACTTTTTAATTGCACAACAAGCAAAAAAATCATATATTATTTTAAATTTAAATTTCATTTACATAATTAACAATTTATAAAATATACTTCTGGACAAATAATTACAAAAATAAAATATTTACAGAATCCACATCATCTAATTTCCTTTGAAGTGCTTGACAATGCTCAAAATCTTTTCCGGTTTCACCAGCTTGAACCATCATTTCCTATATAAAGAAAATTTTAATTAATAAACTACAATAGCAAATGAATCTTTAAAAAATGATTTTATTAAACTAAATTGATAATGCATTTTCAAGAATTATTATGTACAAATATTGTTTAATTTAGGAACTTTTTACAATCCAATATGTTAATAATTATAATTTAAGGAAATGTTTGAAAAGCAATATCCATTGGTAAATAAATTTGTTCTTTGCTTTTTATAAATATTCAAAAATACAGGGAAGAAATATATTTCAAAAATTTTAATTCATTTATTGAACAATAACAATAATGAAGTAAATATAATATTATGAAGAAAAAATGTTTTCTGCAATATGCAAAAAAGTCATAATTAATAAGATATATCTAAGAATAAAAAAAATCAAATTTAATATATTTATTTTTAAAAGCAATAAAATCTTCTGAAAGAAATAACTTTTAAAAAACATACTTTATCTCGTATCCATGCTTCAATTTTCTCTGCTTGATTGTTAAATTCCAATATATCTTGAGCCTCTTCTAAACCATGACCTAAGCTAGTTGATGAAGCAATTAATTCATGCCACTGTTTCAAAAGTCTTTCAAGTTGTTGACTGATTTGAGTGGAACATTCATGGTTTTGAGATAGCAACAAATCCCCTTTCTGCAACCAACATTAAAAATTTTTTAAACACATTTATCTATTTCATGAGTCATGATAAAATAAAGAGCAAAGAACTATATGAATGTACTAACCAAGCACATTATAAGGGTGAAATGGTATTAAATAAAAACAAAATTCAAAAAACTTTATTAGTTAACTATGAAGATTATAAAGTTTCAGAAAATGCAATAGGATTACAGTTAATACATAAAATAACTTAAAAGAATTAATTTTTGCATTGAAAGTAATTAAAAGTGATTTGCTTTTAAAAACATTTGTGATTATATAATGTTGAGCAAAGTACTTTCACAGGTTCAGTAATTAAACAGTTTCATCACTTTATTTCTATCAAACAGAGAAATAATGAATTCAGAATTAATGAAAAATTATATGAATAAAACGCTATTTTAAATCAACAGCCACATAATAAAACCATTTTAGACTGAATATTAAGGTATGAAAGAGTCATTCTTCTTTAAAATAAATATAGTCGGATAATTAATTACTATAAAAGTATTCTGAAGTTTTTTATGGCAATTGAATTTAAAATGATTTAAGACACATAATGAAAACTTAAATAATCCTGATTTCCACCACAGTTTTGGCAATTGTTTAAATATGATGTGACATATTTGAAAAATGATTTGTTTCTGTTTTTAATAAAATTATATTTAATGTAAATGCTTATTGTTAATCGCAGCTATTAAAATAACTATAAATAAAAATGAATCATGAATAAAAATGGGAAATAAAAGAATTAAAACTGGAAAATGAAAGACAAGTAGACGTGTACCTGTTTTATGTTTTGAATATTGCTTTCATGAGCTGAAAGCTCAGCTTGAAAAGCTTGGTGCTTCTGCAATTTTCTCATTTTATCTTCTAAACTAGCAATTTGACTCATATCTTGTTCAGACTCCAAGTATTTCTTTTTGTCACCAATCCATGCTTCAGCCTAAAATATTTCCAAATATATTTACTAATATTAATATTGAAAATTCTTATTTAATATTCTTTGTAAAACTGGTTAAACAGTTCTAAGACAGTAAATACACTTTCAAATTATTATAAATTCTTTTAAATGTAAACTTTTTATAATCCTTATATTTCATTCATAATATTCTCACCTGAATGTGAAAAATTTGAATACAAAGATTTTTGAAAAAATTACAAAAAAATATTTTAAATTAATTAAATGCAAAAATTACATGCAGAATTTAGATATTTTGATATAAATATAAATGAAAACTATACATAATAAATAAAAATACATAATTTAAATTACTATTACTATACATTTAATTTAGAAAACATTGTTTAAAAGTAGTAAAAAAATATCATGTCTACTTAACTATAATCAATAATGATTTTATATAATTAAAGAAAAAATTTCAATTTGAAGAGCAAATGGAATAGAATTTTAAACAAAAAAATATAAAGTAAAAATGCAACTTCCTTTCGCATTTATATTTTGTATAAATAAATATTTTGAGATAGATGTTAAAGAATTATTTAAATATAATTCATTGGATTACATAAATTTAAACTGTTATAAGAAAACATTTCTTTCAGGAAATAGTATACAATGGATGCAATGTTGGAGCAACTTCAATGTATGAACACTTAACATTCCTTTCAGTAATCCTGTTTTTTAAATGCAAACATCATTTAGATAAATATAAGAAACAAACCTTGCAGTATTAAACATGAAACAAATCTTAGAATAATTCTCTCCTCCTTTTACAATATGATCTTATGAATACTATTATCATTTGTTTTTTGGCTAAAGTTCCATTTTTTTTTTCATTGTAGAAATTTTATAAAAATTAATTTTCATGCTTAGACATACTGTTAAAAAAATTACTTAACATTAATAAAAAGGCAGAATAAATTTTTATATATTTATTCAACAATTAAACAAGATTTGAAATTATAACAAAATGCAATTGAAAATACAAAATTTCTTGTAGAAAAATGGACATGAACAATGCAATAAATACAACAATATTACATATTTATATTTTATTATCTTATATTATCTTGCACTTGGCTGACATTTCATTACCTACTGATATGTTTAAGATTATGCTAGATACATTATTCTAGACATGTGTATACAATGGCAACTTTTACAGAGTTCTTAGTGTGTAGATAAATCTCATAAGCCAATAGCAATATATATAAGTCCAACATAAATGCCCTATAGTAATACATTTAAATTAATTTTTCTTATATCTTTATAAGTGGATTTTGTGAGAATGCTTATGAAAAGTACTAACTTAAAATTTACTTATCTCTGACATTCTGAGTAATGTTATTGATAAATACATATACTAATGAAGCAAATGAAATATTCAGTTTGGAAGTCAAATATTAAGTTACATAAGCTGCATGAATAATTATTCAAAATTTTTGTATTTTAAAAAGAATTTGGAGTTTTTAATAGTTGTTTTCAGAGATATCCACATAGAATAATAAATAAAATTCATATTCCAGCAATTTAAATATATTTACTTCAGTAGCATCTCTTTTGAATTGAGCATGAAGAAAACTGTCAGCAAGTTTCTGTTTTCTTAATCTGCTAAGATCCCGAACTTTAGATCTCCTACAAAACAAAAATAACATTCTAGAATTTCTACAGAAACAAAAAATATTTTTCATTTGAATAGTTATCATTCAAAGATTCATAGATCATTCATTCATTATCATAGCAAAGATTCATATATCGTTTTTAATGCATGAAACAATTACTGCATTTTCCAGTACATATTTTCTCTCGAGGCTTATTATCTGCAAGACCTTTTTTTTCAGGTAAAAGAAAAAAAAAGCATCGCATAATTTGTGGCAATTTTTTTCTGTGAATTTTCTAATTCTGCTGATAATGTGGTACCAAATAAAATTTTAAGAAATACACTATGATTAAAAAGACAATGAATTGTACAGAAAAAATATTTATTATGAAAAAGATTTGTCTAGATCCATCTCAATGTAAAGTGCAATAAACTGAGATGAAAGGGCGACAGTGACAAAGATCTGAAAAGATTCTATTAAAACTCATAGAATTTTCGTTCTTAATAACTTTTAAAACGAGGTTAAACATATTTTAAAAAAGAAATATACTTATTTCGTTCATAATTAAACCAATTGAAATGGATTGTATTCAAACTGCACATTGTGTGTGTGGATACATTTTTTTCTTAAGTACCGCATGCACATACTTTGTTTTTCACCTTACATTAACACATTTGTCAATATTTTTTTTATTTGCCTTTCTAATAGCTTTTAGTTTCAAATATGTTGTGTCACACATTTTTGCATCCACATGAATATATACAAGTTGGAATGTGCTTCCAGGGCTAAACATCTCAGGTGAAGAAAGAATGCAAAATGACATTTGCTCATTGCATCTGTAATATCATTCTGAGGAACCAAATTCATTCTAAAACATAACTGGACAATTCTGATTATGGTTAAAATAAGTCAGCTGAGTTGTGCTTCCATTTGTTATTTATTTTATGAAATATAAACAGCATTTCTTTCAAAACTTTATAGTAAGCTTTTTTGATGCAGAATGTTTTTTATCATATTATACATACTGGCGTATAATACATGCTGTCATATAATATGTGCAACGAAATTCAAAAATTTGCAACACATAATCTGCTGATTATAAATAGGATAATACGGTACTTGGTAATTTTAGATGCATAAATCATTGACAATACTGTATAATGTATCATCTTGTCAATTATTTCAACAAAGTAATACAGTATTCACAGCAGAAATGATTAAATTACCATTGGCACAATACATGGAAACTGAAAGAAAATAGGCCAATTGAACAAAATATTTTATTTTTACTTTCCTGTAGTTCATTTATAAAAAATTACAAAACGTAATTATTTAAAATAAAATTTTTAAGAATAAAATTCATATCATCTTAAAAAATATTTTAGTAATTAACTATGAATCAAATACACAATAAATTAACAGTCTTTTTGCTCAAAACTAAAAACCAGTTAATTGTCCCACAAACATAAAATAAAAAGCAAGATAAGTATAAAATTGTCCTATTTTTGTCTTTTAAAATTATAATTAATTACATACAAGAGTATTTAAACTATTAAATATGACGTGTACCATCATGAGTTAATTTATTAATACAAATTAAGTGAATAAATGTGTTACATTATTTTGCAGCATATGGCTAATAATCAAATCAAGAAAAATAAAAACTAGTAAATTAGAATTTTTGGCATAGTCAATTCAGAGAAATTAATTAAATCTAGATTAATTAAAAGTCAAGTCTTCATTATAGATCAATTTGTGTTCCATAAGGTTTTGAAACATCATGCCAAAGGTTACAAGTTAAAAAGCAATGTAACAACCAGTTTTAGTTTTTATTTAACAAATTTATAATTTGAAACTTTAATATTAGCATAAAAGGAAAATTATTTATTAAGTTTTTGCTAGCACCCATTTTTCGTTTAGAGTTTCTATAGGAAATTCTACTTAAACATTATTATTAAAAATTTAGCAAATTTGATTTAAATTTGACCAATGAAAAAGTAGATACATGGAAAAGGTAACATAAGATATGTTATCATACAATTAAGTTACCTGAATAAAATATGTGTTACAAAATAACATAATATTATATAATAACAAGAATCAATATTATAATTTAAAATAAATCAAAAAGGTAATATTATCCAATATGCTATCTAAAAATTGTTTTATCCTCTAAGCTATCCCAAAAGTCTAATATCTCATATTTTAAATTTCAAATAACTAGAAAGATTAGATAAAAAAAATCATATGCTTTTTCAATAAATATGTTATCAGTTATTCAACAAATTGATAATGCTTAAGATTTCATAATTAAACTGGATAAAAGTAGTTAAAATACTGACTTTTGCTGATCATGTTATTGATACCAGTATTTATAATGAAGAAAATTAAGACAATTTACCTGTTTGTTACTTCTAACATCCTGGTTCGAATAGTTTCACAATCAAAATGATTTTGTTGTAATAGTTTTGCACCATGTTCTTGTAATGAAACCAGCTAAAACCATAATGAAATAAATAAAAAAGTGATGAAGTAAAAATTTTAATTTGATTTTGCATATGTAAATGCTAACTCAAAATCAAAATAATTCCTAAAGCAAATTATTATCATAAATTAATTTATATCAATAATTACTATAGTTTGAAATTTTACAATGCTTTGAGCTTTGATGATTGTTATGAAAAAAATTGAAATATTTAATAGATAGAAATTTAATGAAAATGAAAATTCATAAAATATGAAAAATGACACACAGCAGAAACTTAGCTGTCTAAAATATATATTGTGTATATTTCATAATTTTATTTGAAATTTAAAATATATATATAGATGCATACACTGCTCCAAACATTTAAGTAAAATTTGAATTAATCATTGTTAGTCAAGACATAAAATGTTTTGAAAATATTCATTGTATTTCTTGATTTATTAAACATACTGGTAATGACGTTTAGAGTGTCTCAGTTATTACAAAAATAATTTTCAACTTAAAATTTAACTTTTATCTTTTTTTTCTTGCCACAAATAAAAATGTGATTTGCAGAAGTTTATTTATGATATAAACACTAAGCACTGAGCCATTGAAGTTATAAAAATATCCTTTATAAAGTTTATTCAACTAGGATAAATACTCAATTCATTAAATAAAATTATGAATGTAATAATAATGTAACATTAATAGTTATTTGTCTGCAGTTGCTATTCTTATATTTGAATGAAAATTTCTGCAAAAAAGGCAAAATATATAAGTATAATTAAATGAAAAAAATAATTTATAAAAATATATTAACGTAACATGGGAACTGACAACAGAGTTTTAACTTAAAAAGAAAAGCTATAGCAATGAAAACTTTGACCATTTGCATATGGTAAAGAAATTTTGTTTTAATTTAAAATATTGATAAAATAAAGAAAGATTGTAAGCATTTTTATGAAAAAGGTTCTTTTAAAATCAAATAATGTAATCGTCCCCCCCCCTAGATACAACTTTAATAGACATTAAAGAACGGACGAGAGAAAAATGAGTTTCAATGGAACAATTGAAATTTCTATTATTTTATTATTTGGTATTAAATCAAGATATTAAGATAATGAGAAATAACTGTTACGTATTTCACACAAGGATTAAAACTTTCTTGAGTTAATTTTACTAAATTACAATCTCTTCAATTTTTATTTTAAATATAATATATAAAGATATTATAGAAATATGATCTAAAAGGATATGCTTCAGAGATTCAGCTGGGGAATTTTGGAATATTCATCTTATAATCCAAATTTTCTCCTTTGGAATTTCAACATTTTTGGTGGTTAAAAGAAAGACATTTGTTGTGTCGATTTCAGTTGCAAAGAAAAGAGAAAAATTAAAGGTGTGGATAAATAATCAGCAACCTATCTATTTCTAAATGACTGGAATTGAAGTCTTCACCTTCCAGTACAATAAATATACTAAAGCTTGTGATAATTACTTCTTAATATTTTGTTATATGTTTTAATATTTTGTTCAACTTTCACTTAATTGCCTCTTATATTCTAAAATAATGCCATTTAAAGTGGTAATATTAAGAACTTGGAGAAGAATTTCAAATATAAGTACAGTATTTTTAATTTTGTACTTATATTTGAATTACTTATTTTGTACTTATATTTAATTTACAATCTATTTCAAAATTGAAATCAATGCCTTTTTTATCAAAACAAATTTAGATGATCACTTTATTATGCATTGCTTAAAAAATAATTTACCTTTTCATTTTGTGTGGCCAACAATTTTTCAAAGGCTTCATGCTTTTTAACTAAAGCATCAACTTCTTCAACTGTGTTTCCTACATCTGAGCTTGACAGATAGACCTGAAATAATCAAACAATTTAATGAAATAAATGAAAAGAAAATTCTACTTTCATAAATGTGAAATAAATAAGTAGTGATATACTTCTTGTTGACTGCTAAGAGTATCTAATTGTTTTGCATCCCTTAAAAAGCACTGTAAATCGCAAAGTTGATCTAAATAAATTTTCTTTTTATGCCAGGCAGTATGAAGCTCTCCTCTTACAGCAAGTAGTTGATCGAGCCGTTCACGTATCTGTTACAAAATATTTATTCATACATTAGAAAATTCGAAATTACAAACTTAATGACATTTCTGATAGTTTAAAAAAAAGAAAAGTTTATAAATAAATTTGAATTTTTTTATAAATTGTAAAATATTCAAAAATTTAAAGCATTATAAACTGTGTGATGTAAATATATTATTATATAATTTTTATCTAATATATAACACTTAAAACATAGAGATATTTATTTCAAGTAAATCCAAATTCTATTATTTAAAAAAGTATTGAAAGAAATTACGAATTTACTTCATGAAAATCATTGTTAAGCAAAAATAAAATAATAGTGTAAATAATATCACACTACTTATAAGATGTATTAAAAAGATAGTGTTTTATACTTTACAATACATTTTGCAAAAAAATTTTCTCTCTTTAATTACATATGGGAAAGTGAATATTACTTTACATTTTATATTTTTATTCTTTTAACAATTTAATTATTGTTAGAGTTATTATTTTGATAGACCCACAAAGTTGTTAAATGAATAGTTTATTTTTTATCAAAAAATATTTTACTTCATCCTGAGAATAATGTCCAAATTCAATCATTTCTTCTCCAGCATTTACAATTGCACCAAAAGTACCCTCTCTTGCTTCTATTTCGGCTTTCAAGCGTTCATGTTCAGCTTTCAACATCTGAGCACTTGTAACATCACGCACCTTTTCTTCAGTTTTTAAGGATGAGCATAAGCCCACAGCCCAATTTTCCACATCACGCACCTGAAGATATAATTAACTTAATAAGTACATGACAAAAAGAAGGTTTTTCATATTTTAATAAATATAAACTAAAAGAAAATATAAATTTTTTTATATTTTCTAAAAGAATTTTTTTAAATATACTAAAAGAAAATATAAATTTTTTTCAAATATAATGTCAATAAAGTAAAAATGATGTTATAATGTAATCACAATATTATAAAAATATAATTGTTTCATCCAAGTCAATAAAAGCAATATTTTTTACACAGAATATCAAGAAATACATGTTATGCATTTCATTTATATGCTTGAAACACTAAAAAAATTTTTTATCAGAGATTAAGGAAAAGGAAAAATAATAAATACATACATAAAAAACAAGTAAAAAAAAAGTTAAAATAAAATTCTTCTATTGCATAATATATATATATATATATATATATATATATATATATATATATATATATATATATATATATATATATATTCAATATTATTAAATGTAATATTTTTTACCTATGTATTGTTAAGTATTGGTTCTACAAACTTTTATTTATAAAAAATATACTATTTAAGTAAAATTTTATCTAAGAATAATTTAAAATGGCAGAAATCATATGAATTATAAATTTTTATAGGATTTTCAGATGCTGTTTGGTAAAATGCTGCATTCATTTTTGACAGTAAAGTTAAAAATAACATGATACAATTATTTTTCAAATTGACCAAGTTTTAGCTAATATTTTTGAAAACATATCAAAATTGATTTGAAAATTTATAGAAAAATAATTAAAAGTCATAAGACATTGAATGAAAAAATATTGCATGTAGAACTGAAAATACATTGGCAACATTTAAAAAGTGACTTAAGGAAATTGCAAGATTACTTATTTGCAACACTTTAAAAATTATTAATACAATTTTGTCGTTCACACACTTAGGTTACTTTAATTTAAGGTAGAATGTAACATATTACAAAACTGCATGAAATTAATCAGCTGAGGAAATCAAAACAATATATTTTTCAGATGGATAAATAATTAATTTAGAAATTATCAAGTAAATTTATTCCTAAATTTTATAATTTATAAAGTGAACATATAATTGATGATTGTTAAGATTTAATTACAGAATAAAATCATTTTATACAAATTAAGATAAACAACAAAATTTATTAAAAACATGTAAGCTATGTAAGAGAAAGGATTTATTTATACGGAGCATTCTATTTTATTAAACACACAGTTACCAACATGGACTAAGGTAATAATCATTAAAAAATATTCATAAAAAATATTAAATGTAAGAATATTTCATTAGCAAAGTGTTTCTAAAATTTTCCATGTAAAAATCTTTAAAATGTGAAATTTAAGTTTTTATAATCATGCAAAGTGTGATTTAAAATAAAGAATTTATTTTCTATTTTTTCATCAATTTTAAAAATTGGATAATTGGATAAAACCTTTTGTATGAAAAAAATATATTACATATCATGATAAGTTTGAAAGTTGAATTTAAATATCAGCTAAATAATAAAAAAAGAAGAAATTTAATATAAAAATATCAATATTTAATAAATATATTCCCTCAGAGGATTGGGCTTTGTTTAATTAGTAGGTATAATATTAATCCAATATATTTTGACTTCTCCAAAATACTTCAGAAAAAGTTTAAAGATGAAAACACAAAAATATAAATTACTGAAAAGTTATTTTTTTTAACTTTTAAGGGAAAAATGAATTACAATATAAGAAAATTCTTATTTTATAAATCCCAATTTGATTCCAGGAAATTTATATAACACTTATTGCATTACTTCATTAATTATCACTTGATCTGTCATTAAAATGAGCCAATTAAAATTTTTCTTCAAAATTTATTTTACACTTACAGAAGCTAAGAAACGATGTAATTGATAAGATGCTTGCAGCTCGATTTTTCTTTGGGCAGCTCTTTCCTGAAGAGTATTCCAGTTTTCAATCACAATATTTTGTTGCTCCAGTATATGATCAGCATTACCACCAGGATAAGAACCTTGCAACCGAGCACTATCATCTACCAAAATTTGTAACTGAAGAAACAAAAATAAATAGAAATGTAATTCACAAAACTATTAAATAATAGTTTATATATATAATATGAAGCTATATATTTAATCTACAATTATAATTTCAAATTTGAATTAATTATTTTATGTTTATTTTTTACAATTTCTTTCAGTTTAAGCATTATTACCTTTACATTACATTACATACATTATATAATTATTTTTTTATATAATACACATATATATTATGACACATATCACTCAAAATTAGTTATATGTGAAAACATACAATTATAATCGCAGATAAAATGTTAAATACAAGAACTTCACAAATCATTTTCATTTCTAAAATGCTTATTTCATTACATGAGAACAGCTTTAAATAAACAGATTATAATTTTATCTATTTAAGAAAAAAATACGATTTACTGGCATTAAAAATATTTTTCTTTTTCATCCCAATAAAAAATATATAAATCAGAAGAAATGAGAAAACAACTATACCAAACAAGAAAATCAAAAGTGAAAACACAAAACCTCTCTGCAAATATATTAAAAAATAACTGAATAAAAGCTATAACTATTTATAATAAATAGTAAATAATCTATACAAATTAGAATCTTACAATTTTAATATTTTAAAAAGTACCGACTACAAATTTTCAGAATTTTAAATAATTTTGAACATTTTTTTTAATTCCAACTCTAATATGTTCCATGAAACAATTGTAAAGCAAACTCAATTTAGGAACAAAACTATGTGGAAGTTTTATTTGTATATATAAGAGTTTGTATATATCAGAGTTTTACTATTTTTACTTTTACAGATTTACATTTACAGGTCTATTTACATTTATGGATTACACACAGATTTACACATTAACAGGTTTATATTACATTACAGATTTACATTTGCAGATATTTTTACTTTTTTAATGTATTGAAAAAGCTTATCTAGCTTATATAAGAAAGGCGTTTATTATATTCTATAAACCAGATTAGAATAACATACCTGATGTAAATGTATTTGGCTAATAAATAAACAAAAATTACAAAATTTCATATCTTTATCAACGGAATTATTTTTGTCAACTCTGATTATGAGTATTCATAATTTTACCTGTTCAAATTTTCATAAAATTTACAAAATATATTGCATCCTGTTACGTAGTTTCATCAATTATAATTACAACTAAATAAATAAAAAATATTCAAAAATTTATATTCCAATAAATTTTGTAAAAATATGAACTATTCAAAACACCATTGATGTAAAATATAAATATGACTAAGAAATTAAAAGCCTACTACAGTACAAATAAAACAAGCAATTCAGTTAGACTGTTCAAGACTGTATTAGATTGTTTAAGAGGTAGAAATGCATAGTTAGGAGAGAAAAGTCCTGAGTTTGATCTAGCCACTTAAACAACAGATGATAGACATAGATTTGTTTTCTGCATGCACATTTATCAAAATGAGAACTTCTCTCTCTCCCTCTCTCTTTGTTTCCTTTTTGCAACAAACATACAGTCCAATAAAAAAAATTCTTACGGAAAAAAGTACACAGTGGATATAAAATGCTTAGCAACAGCATTCAACTATTTTGTACATAATATCAAATAAATGAACAGAACTGACTTCTGTATGTAAATTTTGGTGTAAAATTTTCTGGTTGCTCATCAAAGTAAACAAAGAAAAAATTAATTTACCTTTTTATATTCAAAAATAAATAAAAATATTAAAAAAGTGCAGCTCATTCTTACAATTTTAATTAATTTTCTACTTTAAAGTTTCACTTAAAATTGATAGTAAATACAATATATTAGAGAAAAAAATTTCCTAAATGTAAAATTTCCATCATTTATAGAGTCAATTCAAAATAACACTTACCTGGGCTTCAAGTGCGACCAAATCATTTTCGAATCCTTCATGCTTTCTAATCAAATTCTGGACACTGTTTAAATCTCTTCCTAACTCATCTGAGATGCTTGCATATTTTTCTTGAATTCTTGATAAAGCATCTGCCACATCTCTGTTAAAGCGATGAATTTCACCAGCTGCATGAAGTTTTTGATCTCTTGCTTCAATTGTATCAAGTAAATCAGACCAGGCTTGTCTAGACCAAAGAACAATTCATATTTCAAACATAAACAATATAAAATTTTATAATGCAAAAATAATTTAAATTTTGTCTGTATTTGAGCTTAATATGAGGTAATTTTAAATACATGTAACGAAATAAAATAGAAATGAACAAAAAATATTTTTTTAATTTTCTTGCTTATCATTTTAAATATATTATTATGAATGCAAAATACACTGCTGGCTATTAAACTTGCTATACCAAAATGATACTACAAATATAATTAAATGTCACATGATGAAGATACTGAAGTAAGCAAAATTTTAGTTTTTAATGCATTCCATATAAAATAGGTGTCAGTAATGATACTTATAACAGATTTAAATGAAAAATGGCACTGTGGGTGTTTGATAAAAATATCTTATTTGAATGCTGCTATATGTAAAAAAATTGTTACATGCATCAAGCTAGAAATGCTTACTAATAAGTTTCTAACTTTGAGAGTGGTTGAATTGTAGCTTACTGGAATGAAGGTATATTGCCTTGATTTACTACTCCTAATATCAATAAAGACCTCATGATTGCCTCCAGAATATAGAATATATTAACTCTAAGATCACATGGAATTTTGTACTGAATCTCAGCAAGTCGATATCTCTAGTAATTAAAAAAAAAAAAACATTTTATTCAATATCCTAAATAATTTCAGTCACCTTTGATACTACACCAGACATAAAAGCACATTTAATTTTGTGATGAACAAAGAAATTGGATGCCAGAATGTGATGGTGTAATATTTCAGATGAATCACAGATTTGTTTGTAAGTTTTTATTGTCATATTGATGTAAAGGGGAATAGTGGAGAATAAATATTGCAAGCGCAACCCTATATACAAGTCTTGAACCCCTCTTGCTTACACTAAATGTGCTCTGAATAGTGGCATTTATATTTCTGTTGTGTTAAATCTTGCGCCTGCACCATTCATGCCCAGTGATACATCATACACTATAATATATGCCCAATATATGCACTACAATATTTTCAGTATTATATATTGCTAATATATATAATCACATATTGCTGATATTCACATATAGCAGAAGAATCTTTAAAACAGAAAATACCTGGTGAATCATTACTAAGCAACTAACTCTCACCATATGCTAATCATTACAGTAGGTGAACTGTGGCAATGTACTGAAACTGCATATGCAGCACTACCTGTACATAACATCCATTTTCTATTTGACACAATATCTAGGCATGCAAGTGATGTTATTGATGCCAGAGATGATCAATTGAATACTTATCATTTCCAATATATTATTCAATAAATAACATTTTTTATTTGCATTTCTACCTAGTGTAACACATTTAAAGGGTAATATTGTAAACACGTGAAGAATGGTAACAGTTCTTAAAACATAATTTCAATACTATTTTTATTTTTATTTCAAAATAAAATTTTAATGTGTAGTATTTAATCAAATTACGTGTAAATATTTTAGAACTAATTAGATTGAATTTTAAAATGATTTCTTTTACACTTCAGTAAACAATAAAACACACTAATTCTCACTAACCTCAAAAGTTGTTGTCTTTGTTCAATTTTACCAGAGTATGAGTTTTCACTAGCAATCAATTTTTTAGCAAGCTCTTCACATTGATTAAATCTTTTAGACCCAGCTTCTACTCGTAATTTGAAATCATCAAACTTTGATTGTAGGAGCTAAAATTAAAAAAGAATTTTTATCATTAAAAATTACAAGTAAATGCAATTAAAAGAAATGCAAAATTTTAGAGAAGCACTTTAGAAGAATGTAAAATATTATCAATTTACACAAGGTGTCACTTCAATTTTTCAATTTCAAATTGAGAAATACCAGTTCTTTCCTCTTATATATAATAAAATAAATAACAAGGAACTTAAAAATTTTATTTCCATTAACTATATACAGTTTGTATCTTTTTCAAAAATATATTTTATGAAGGCCTACTCATAAATTCAGATTGACATGAGATGAATTCCTGATTTTAAGTCTTTTTCTCTGATCAGATTTACAAATGAAATTTTGTGACTCTAATCAAAATTTTATATACTTTTCTACAGATAATAAATTTGAATTTCTTTTATTTATTTTATTGCAATATTTAAAATTCAAAAATACAAAGAAATTGAAAAGAATTTTATAAATTGAAATTTGATTTTATAACATGGTTTTTAAAACATTTTAAGAATTCATGTATGAAAAATAATGTAATTATTACAATGAAAAACAATCAAAGAATTATAGCAATAAAAAATTCATGCTACTTTTTAAAATAAAATAACAGGGAAGCAAAAAGTAATTAAATATGAATACAAAATGCAATAAAACTAGTGGAAATTTTAAAAATGTGATATTTTTAATTAATTTAATAATAAGTACTATTATTGAGTTATTAAACTACACTAATATTTATGGATACATCTTACCAACAAATGTTCATAATCTTGGCCATAATCTTCAGAATTAGCCATCAACATTTGCTCATTAATCCAATTCTCAAGTTCATCACTTTCCCTGTAATATTCATGCAAATGTTTAGATTCCATCAACTTTTGTCTTCTTGTATTGGCCAACTTCTGTAGATTTTTCATTTGCTGATTCACAACTTGCTATAAAAGGTTAAGAGACTACTTAAAGTACAATGAAATCAATAGTAAATCAAATCACATTTTCTCAAATAGCAGTGCAAATAACATGCATAATAGACATTATTTATGAAATAACAAAAATTTTGACTGCATTTAAAAATTAAAAAAAAAGCATATTTAAACATTATTTCTATGAATTAACATCTAGTACTTTTACTTTTCAAGTGTTTTTGAACTTAGTATTTCATTAACTTACCAATCTATTACTAATTATTTTTGAATCAGGATGGTCAGAATCTATCATTATTTGAGCCTGATGACCCATCTCAGTTATTAAACTGGAATATGTATCAATTTCAAGTTCAATTGCCTAGATAAATAATAATTTAATTATATAGTTACATTTATATGCAAGAAAGTAAAAAATAATAAAGATTTCACATAAATTATAATAATAATTGTATTAGTCCATTCTAACATTACTAGATCTGAAATTATATTCATGTATTATAAGAGTAATTAGTACAACATGAAATATTGTAAGTATTAAACTAATGACATATTTTCTTAGAAATGAAATTGTTTTATCATTTTTATTCATGAATTCTATGGCACTCATAAGATTTTGTAACCAGTTAAAAAAAGTCTTTTAAGGAAAAACAAATAGGATATTGTAACATCAAACACAGAAATAGAGGGTGCTGCTTAGAAAAGAATGAAAAAATATTTGGTTCTGGAAGAATCAAGATTTTCAAGAGGAAATATAATATGAATGACTGAATATGTGCTATTGTTATTGTTTGTTATGGCTATGTGTCTTATGTGTAATTATTATTTCTTTTCTTTTATTATTCATAAAATTAAAACAAATAATTTAAATTAATGAAATTCTGCCATCATTCATCTCAGTTCATATGCTACAATAGAAAAGCATATTTAAATATTCTTTAATTCAAATTCGAAAATATGAACATAATGAACAGAAATAGATACAATTTGTATGTATGCAGTTGTATATGTCCTCTATTCTCCTGATAAGTAACAAGTTTTCTCTTATTTTTTAATATATTTTTGTTTCTTGTTTTTTCTCAATTCACTTGTTTTTTATTTCTTTTTTTACTTATTCTATTATTACCACTATTTTCCTTTGTTTTCTTGATAGTTCATCCTTAGAATTAGAATAATATTATTTGTTTTCATTGGAAACCTTTTTCTAATCGCTTAAAAAATCTTTTCTAATCTGAGTAATTCAAGTTTTTTTATTTTTACATTAATGCCCCAAAATTACTAAAAAAATTTTTTTTCACTATTTAATTAATTTAGCTTTAATGTTTATTTCATGAAACAAATATATAATCAATTATACACCACCAAAAATTATCAATAATATATTTATAGTCATTTGAAATATATTCATAAATTTATAATAATTTAAAAAGATGAAAATATATTTTACTTTATGTTTTGTGAGTAGTTTCACTGCAGCATCTTCATCTTTCCCATAATCTGTGCTTTCTAGCATATCAGTTTTTTCATTCATCCATATTTCAACTTCATTTGCTTCTGAGAAGAACTAAAAAAATAGCAAAAATAAAAATGGTCTGAAAAATATATACATTAAAAAGTACACATTCATAACATTTAAAATGAAATATCAATTAATAAATTTATATATGCTTACAGATTGTGATTTTAAAGAGAGCTCTAATTTTTTCTTCCTTACTGCTGCTGATTCAAGCAAGGTTTTCCAAGAATCTTCAAGCTCTTTACATTTAGATTTTATTGATTCAGATGCATAATGCTTTTGTGCTATCAAATTTTGACCAGAAGATAAAGTTTTATCTATCATTGGCTGGTGTCCATGTATTTCTCTTTCAAGTTTCTACACATAAATAAAATTATTAAGCAGTGAAAAAATTAATGTACATGCATAAATAAATAAAGCAAATTTTTTATTCAATAATAACAAAAACACATTTTTACATTAACAACAAAATAAAATTTCTTGCTCTTAAAAAAGTGTATCTTTAGAAAATATAATTCAACAACACCAATTGAGCCAAAAATTTCTGAACACTTTATTAGAAGTTTGTAAAGCAGTAAAATTCCTTTCAATGAGCACAAAAAATTCAATGATTTGAAACAAAATAACAAATTGATAAAGCAAAATTCTAATTTAAAAACTAAATAAGAAATACAAGGAATAATGCATTTCTCAAAATAAAATATATATTTTTTACTATAAATTTTAATATGAAAATTCTTAAAAAATTTAAGTACATTTTTTGTTTACATAATTAAAAAAAATAAGTGAACAATTTTTTTTATATAACTTTCTCAACCATTAAAACAAAGGATCAATCAAAGTCTAAAAGAAAGCAAATCAGGAAAAAAAAAAAAAAACTCTTTGGATACATAAATAAAAATTAAATGTTCCAGCAATATTTTCAAATACAATAAAATAAAATCAATAAAAACAGTATTCAAATAATTTTAAAAAATTTTCAATTTTTAAATGCATATTGAAAAAAAAATTGAAAATGGATTTTATTATCAGTGACACAATAAAGTTCATAAGCAAGGATAAAATTTCCTCAATTACTGAACAAACAAGATAGCCTACTTTGCTTGTCAAAAAGGTGTAAAACTATTTAACAAGCAAAGTAGGCTTAAAACTATACTTTTAAGGTGCAAAACTATTTTTAAAAATATCTTTTTTTAATTTAATAGGTATGAGAATATATACAATTTAATGCATTTTAAATTAACTGCTGAAGTTCAATAAAGATATATTCTCTAATAACTAACAGAATTTTAAAATTTTCAGCACGAAATTAATCTAGTTGTATTTTTAGAGTATTGTGGCACAAATTTCAAAAATGAAAAATATAAAAGATAAATGCTGTAGTACAACAAACACATTGCATAAGAATTCATTAAATTCTTTGATTATAGATATAAAAAGAATAAGAGAAATTTATTTCAATTACGGGCAAATGTCAGAATTAAAAGAAAAAAAACAAAATCAAAAATAAATTAATGAAAAATTCTAATATTAATTCTAATTAAAGGAGAAAGCTTATTATATCTAATGAGTCTAAGGATGCGGTCAGTGTACAGTAAAACAAAATTTTGGAATTTCTTGAGAAAAAGCTTTTCTTTTTCTCAAGAAAAGTTCAGAAAAATCAAGAAAAGTTCTCAAGAAAGAGTTAAGGCACATCTTAAATCAGGGGTTAAGATGTGCATTAACATCTTAACCCCTGATTTGCTTCATAGTAAATTTTCTTTCTTTTTTTTTTTTTGATATGCATGTACCCCACTTCAAAACATTTACTATTCATTTATCCTTAAATTAACATCAGAAGTGTTCCATCAATGATAGTACTATTTTTAGAATAAAAGCAAATTTCAATGATTCGGCAACTATACATAGAAGAGTTGCAAATCTTTAAATACAGGTCACCTAAAAACTCAGAGACATTCTTAAGATATATATGAGTTATAACAACTTTAGGAAACTGAAATTTAAGAACCAATGCATTTTAGGAAATTGAAATTTAAGAACCAATGCATTTGTCAATCTGTGTTTGAAATTATATTTAAAAGGAAAGGCAGTGTCTAGAGCATTTCAATGTTCAGGCTTTATTGAAAATATCCCAATAATGAAAAAAAAGAACATTTGTCAATTTAAATAAAGATAAATAACTTATGTGTGAATTTTGACAAAGAGAAAACCATTCTTAATTAAAAAAGAAATTTTTCCAGGGTGTTTGAATATGGATTTAGAAGTAACTTGTACAGAAATCATATCAATTGAAATTATTACAATCATAATGAGTAGGAATAAAGAAGAACTTTAAACTGTTGAACAAGGAAAAAATGAAATAGTGCAAAAATAGTCAGTAGAGCAAATAGTTGAATAGCTCATGATTGTCACTTTTTCTCATAGAAATAAGCAAAATTCTTTTTTTTTACATCCAAGAAATGGAAAAATATCTATATAAAAGTGTAGTTTGAAAACAAGAAAAATGAGATTATTTTGCAAATTTTTATCAGTAAAATTAAAAGATAGTTTTTAAAATTATATTTTACTCTGCATATATTTCTTACAAATGTACACGAAATAAATTTTTCAAATAATATTTTATTCACTAAAAGAGAACAATTTGATGAAAAAGTTAACATTAAAGTCTTAAAATCACATGTTCCAATTTTAAGAACTACTTTTACTACAGGGGCAAGTTCAAAAAATTAAGCGAGTATTTCCTCTTCTCCCCACTGTTGAAAGAAACATTGCTAATAGAGAATATTTTCTTCTAACAAAATCGATCTATCTATAAAATATTTATTTATAAAACTTCAATAAAATAGTTTCACTCCTCATTGATATCATCGTTTTATTAATTAAGACAAGAAATCAAAAGAAAGCATTTAATCATGGACAAAAATAACTACAACAAATTTACTTTTGAATGGAGTTTTAAAATAATATTACCTGATGCTTTTTGTATATATTCTGAGCATCTATTAAATTCTGACCTAGCACTTGAGAACAGGTAGCTGGCATATGTTCTTTTATCCATTGTAATTCAGCATCAACTTCAAAGTTAAATTCATGGAATTTTAAAGATTCTTCCAGAGTGCGACGACGTTGAAATGCAGGAGATTTCATCTTATCAAATCTACAAAAAATAATTTTATTTATGCAAAAAATTGGAATTTTATCAAGTTATTATAACAAAAATAGAAAACTCTGGGGTAAAATATACTTTTACTGAAGCCTAAAATCTAAATATCTGATTAATTTTAATTTCAAAATGAAAGAGAAACTATTATTATTTAAAAAATTCTAATTCAAATAAAATTTAATTCCATTTATAACAATTATTTTAATGTATATCACAAATAATTCATCTGTTTAAATTTTGTAGAAATGTTTATTATATATAAATTATTAAACTATTAGAGAATTCTTTCCATAAAATTAATATATAGTTTAATCTCATTCATTAAAATGAAGAAAAAATATTTCAAAAGTAAAATTTATAAAAATAATTTATTGTCAAAACTAGTCAAATGATAAAAAATTACCTATCAGTAACAGATTTTGTGCCTTTAAGAATATTTTGAGCATCAAAATGCCCTTGGCTGGCCATTTCTTCTCCAAGAAATACAAGCTCTGTAACTTTTGTCTCCCATGTTAAGAGTTCATTTTCCAACATCTGGAAATCAAAATAAAGGTTAAGATATATACTACTGCACAATATTTTAAATTTAATAATATGAATATAAATTTAGCAAAATTTGAAAAACAAGTAAAAAAACTCATGAAATTAACTTATAAATCAAAACCTAAAGAATTTCAATATTCTCAGAATTGATAATTAATCTTAATTATAGTTTAAATATTTATCAACACAAAGACTAATAAAATAATATAAATTTTAATTCTCCAGTTAAAATTTTATCCCATATATTATGAGAAATCTTATATGAGTAAAATATATTATGGGAAAATTTTTTCGATATTATTACCACATGAAAAGCTATCATAATTTCATGAGAAATCATATAAACTGATATTAAAAATAATATTTACATGTGTAGAGTAAATCCAAATATATTAACACAGTACAACAATATATAAAAACAATTAACTAGCGTCTATTTAGCTATTTAATTTATAAAATATGCAATTCTTTGCAGCATTATAAAGCTCAACTATTTAAATATTTTGTTAATCATATCTTATAAACATTCTAACAGATCACAGAATAGGAAGCTTCTTTGAATAACAACCTATAAAGAACATTTAAAGAAATTGTAAAGTAAAAAGCAAATTAAACAAGATTCATTTATGTAAGAGAAGTTAGTTTATATTTATTTATTAGTTATTTCTTTAATAGAACCATCAGTGAACTTCAGCAAGAAAATTAAAGAAAAATTACAAAATAATTAAAACACCTACAAATTTACTGATAATTTATTTGAACTGCATAGAAATAAAGTTGACCTTGTAAATAATGGAAAAAAAGAAAAGATTAGTAAAGTAGATTTAAAGAAACAAAAAACTGATTTACACTGAAAAGTTGATTTTTGCTGCAATAACTGCTAGCAATATTCAATGAAATTTATTTTATTTTTAAATAAATGTTAACACATTGCATTTAAAAAAATCAACTATAACAACTATATAGATACAGAAATATTTATTTGGCAATGCTTAAAACTTAATTTGAATAAAATTAAGAGATACCTGATGACGTTTTAAAAGTTTTTTAACACTTCTTAAGTCATGGCCAAGATCTTCAGATGCTAATGAGTTTTCTAATTCATCCAATTTTGACTTCGCATCTTCTAAAGTTCTATTATAGGTATGTTGTGCATTTGCTTCTGTTAATTTTTTTCCTTTTTCTAATGTTTTTGCACACAGTTCCTTCCAGTGATTATTTAATTGCTCAAGCAATACTTCTATTTTATCTGCGGCATAGTGACCACCAGCTAAAAGATTTTCCCCAGTCTAAAGAAAATAGTTATTAATTAAAATATTAGAAATAAAAACTGTAAGATAACTAAGCAAACAATAGTATTTTCATTGAAAAAATGAGAAATTGTAAGAAGAAAATATGGAGAAGAAAAAAGTTATAACAATTTAACATTACTGTAAATTTATTATAAGTTAACTCACATTGAAATCAGAAGGATCCATTAAAAGATTTTATCATGTGCATTTTCATATTAGTTGCCTGAAAATGTACACTTTTAATTGAATAAGAATCAAAATAATGAAACTGGTATGACATTTTCATAATGCACACCTTAAATAATAATAATTGCACTATTATAAATGTTATTAGGTTTTGAATAATAACAAAATGGTAAAAAATATTTAATGATACTTAAAGATATTCCCTTCATGCATCAACAGATATCAAAACAAAATCATAATATTGTTTCAAAAATTGATAAAAATTTGAGACATTAAACCTGATTATAAATTCTCTTTGTTTCTCTTGTTGTTTTTCATCCAAACAAAATTAAAATTTAATTGATATTATCTCAATCAGATTCACATAATTTAGCATGTTTGCTAAAATATAAATTGTGATACTTGTAAGTCTAAAGTATACCATAGACTGGATTGTTTCAAATGTAATATTGAGAATGTAAAAAAACATATAAAAGGGGTCATAAAAATGAAAACACAAAAATTATATTCTAATTTACATAATTTAGAATATAATTTTTGTTTCTAAATTATGTAATTTAGAAGATATTTATTTGATATTCAATGTTTTATTTAAAACATTCAAAATACAAAGTATAATTTTTGTATATTACTAGTGAAATATAATGTAATAAACTTTTTGAATATAATAAAATTAAATGTAAATGAACTATGTAATACAATACTTATTTCATATTAATAAAATTACTTTAATTTACATATAACAAAAAAAGGATTATTGTGATAGTACTATATAGGTAAAAAAGTTATATTTATGAATAAATCTTTACAGAAAGTAATTAAAAAATATTCTTTGTATATCGCACAATTTTTATCCAACTACACATTTGAAATAAAAACCAATTTAAAATCATAAAAATTTTGAAATCAATTGATTTTTAAATAAATTAAATCTTTCATTATTAATAGGAAACATGTAGAACAAAATTTGACAACAAAGATTTAGAGTTCCACTAAAAATAAAGATTTGATATTTTACACTGATTTAAAACAAATATTTTAAAAAAATTAACCTCATTTGATATTTTGCTCATTTAGAACAATAAAAGAAAAATTATAATTTTGTGAAAATATAGGTGGCTAAAAGCTTTTTTAGAAAACTTGCATATAATAATTTAAAAATTATGTTTTGTTAATAATAAAAAATGCATAATATTGTATGCTAAATATAAACAATAAGAAGAATTATACCTTATTAATGGAATTCAATCTTTCAGAATTAGCTTTAAGTTCTGCTTCAAATGCTTCATGTTTTTGCAATTTACGTTCAAGATTAGTCAAGTCACGATAAGATTCATCAGAAGCTGTTTTAAGTTTTTCTTGAATCCAGCAAGATAACTATTTTTATTTTAAAAAGAAATCAGCAATGAATAACAATTAAAAGTATTAGTCCTATTAATTGAAATAAAATCCTAAAATATCTTAATTTCATCACTTTTAATAAAAATGCACTATTTAATAAAATAAAAAATTACTTTTTAATGAAATAAATAAAAATACATGTTTAATAAAATAGATAGTAAAACACTTTACTTCATTGACATCAGTTCGAAACTCCTGAAATGCATAAGAAGATAAAAGCAAAGCTTTGCGTTGCTCAGCTTTTTCTTTTACTGCTTGTCTTTGAGATAAAACACTTTTTCTTTTTTCATCAATACTGTTAAAAAAGATTAAAATTTATAATGAAAATTGAACAGAAAGTAAAAACTTACATTCTATGCCTTAAATAAATGCTCTTATATCATTAAAGTTTTGCAAAACTAGAAGCTTTTTCTGATAAATTTAAAAATGACTTTTAAGATGAAATTAAAATCCATATGAATATAATTTTACCATGTAAAAGTTTATTTGCAAACAATCTATTATTTCTATTATTCTTAAATTAAAATAATTTTTCTAAAAATTTAATAATCCATTCCATGCAAACATACCATGATACAACTAAGTGTATCCAGTACTTTATAACTAGTTTATGTTAGAAATACTTAATTTTGAATGAATAAAAAGTCCCAAATTCACACAAGAGTTATTTATATTTTAAAATAAACAAAAGTAATATGTAATATGTAAAATAAAGATATCAGAAGAAACTATTAAATTTTCTATTTATGATTGCAGATATCAAGACAAATATTTAATAGCCAGTAAAACATAAATAAACATTTAACTTTTAAACTACAATTCTATTAATATGAAATTGAAAACAAATTTTGAATTTAAAATTAATAATTGAAAAATTTATTATCAAAATAAGAAATAGAAAGAAAAATATACAAGCATAACTAGATATTTTTTGTTTCTATCATTATCCTACAGTTAGAGAAAAATAAACATCAAGATAAAAATCAAGATAAGATAAAAGTTCATCATAAAGTATTACTTACTATTTACTTTCATAATGCCGTGCTGCAATGAGTTTATCCGCCATTTCACTGAAAGTGCGAAGTCTTTCATCTTGCGCCAACAGGGTATTTAAGAAATTTTCATGCCTTTTCAGTAGAGTCTCAACATCATCTAAAGTGGTCTATAAAGATATAAGCCATCATGAATAAAATCTTACAAATATGAATGCAACAAAAGAAATATTAAAAGAACACAACAGTTCTAAAGACTTATTATATCTTACACCAAGGTCTTCAAATTCCAAGAAGGCATTATGGCTGTTTGTTATACTATCAATCTGATCAGCTTCCCTATTAAAAACTTGCAAATCCATGCATTGTCTCAGCCAATCTCCTTTCTCTTGCCACCCTCTGTGTATTGCATCTTGTTCTTCTTGCAGCTGAACTAAAGAATCTCTGATTTCAGTTGACTCAGGATTTTTTTGCAACAAATTCACACCTAGTTCTTGGACATCTGTGAATCTTTGACAAAAAGGAAAATAATTATAATAAATTAAAACAGGTTTACTTAAAAAATAAAATGCAAATATAAGATATTTAAAGTAAAATTAATGTAGCTTTGAAGTTAATAAAAAACCTGGCAAAACAGCATGAATACAAATATAAAACTGTCTTTTCCCAAGAAGTAGAAAATAAAAATATAGATGTTTAAAAGTCTTAAGAAATTTAAAATGGTGTAAGACAATTGGTAACTTTTAATAACTATAAAGCAAATTAGTTATTCAATAAAATTTCTTTACTATAATAATGTGAATTATAATAATAATTATTCTTGTGAAAAAACATTGCTAAATATTAATTCTTTTTTTATTTGTATTTAGAATTAATTTATAAAATTATATTATTTCCTTAATTCACATATAATAAATGTCAGCATCTTACTGAACATTTTATAGTGACAATGATATTTGATTGCATTAAGTGGCAAAACCCATCAACTGTAATAAAATAATTAAAAATGTCCTAGTAATTTATCAGAAAAAGGAGACTAATACACATTATTTGGTGTTATCTTACAATTAGAAAAGAGCTATTTTGGAAATGAACCTCAAATGCAGATTTCTCATTTTTTAGGACACAAAATTCTATATTGATATTTTATCCTTTAAACATAAAATCAATTAATAACATTTCAATATTTTGATTATTGTAAAACAATCTATTTAATTATGTATATTATTTAGATAAAAATGCTATATGGCATTTATAAAAATTCTAATGCATATTAAGCAGCAAAAATGAATGCATATATAATCAAAATCTTTTTCTAAGCATTGTATTGACATCATATTTCATTAATGAGAACTCCAATGACAGCTTCAAAGGATAGCATTTCTATTATATATACATACATAGATAGCAGTACAGGCGAGACTCAGATTGTACCTTTAGGTAAACGGGTTTCGAATACTCGCCCATCCCCAAGTGCCTCGCAATTTTGAACCATAGTCAGGGACAAGGTCACACCTGAGCTAGCACTCTTCTTTCCACATCCATGCCGCACCAGGCGAAAGACTTTGGACATCACATATTAACGTGATTATGTCTCCAACTCGGGGAGCTCCAGCAACTCAGTGAAGGATAGTACGGCATGGTCACCCTCCCAACCAATGGCCTGCGGCAAATGCTTCACTTTGCTGATCTTAATGGGATGTGGCATAAAGCATGATGTAAAATGAAAAAAAAAATTGCTGTTATCCATTGAATTGAAACCAGGAATTGTAATGAGAAAATTATGCATGATAATGGTAAAGTTCATTCTAAACAAATTTTGATTGTCGAGAAAAATGTTTCCAAGACTATATAAGTATAAATTACCTACTGATCAAGAAGATTTAAAATATGCATATTATTCAACGATAAATTTTTTTAAATATTTATAGGAACAGCCAGTACAATGAATAAAATTTAGAATAAAAGGTAGGGTTATAAAATGAAAATATTTGGTATTTAATTGTGTAATTCATTGTTTATTACCAATCATTTTAAGCTCTCTATGCATTATAGAAAGATTACAATTTTCAAAGTGAAAAGTCACATGTTTAATTCTGGATCCATTAGACTAACAGAAAATGGATATTACATTTCATTCACATCTATTAAAATGGCCCCATGAAAGTTTTCCAAAGTTTCTTACTTTGATATTTAAATATGGCCAAGTATTTATAAAGCATCCTCCTAGAAGGCTTAAATAGTGAGTGTTTTTAAAAGAATAATGAACATTTAACAATAATAGGTTGTTTTTTTTTAATTTCTAGTTTTGAACTTTTTAGTTTTAGCTGAACAACAAGCAGTATCACTGTTTCTGAGCCACACCACTTGTGATAAGGGAATATAGTTCACTATCTATGAAATATACCAAGAAATAATTTTAAAGATGTTTAAATGTTTTACTTCTCAGAGTTAGCAAATTTACTACTTATTATCTATTTTACTTGATATCCATAACTTTTTAGTAGCAAGCATCAGCATTTACTTACTATTTAAATCTGTTATGTTCAATGCAAAAATATGAAAATTATTTGATTTCATTAAAAAAAAGCATTTTATCACTTTAAATTTCAATTTGATACACAATGTTCTACAAATTTTTATATTATTCATTGTCTGAAAATATTACAATCAGGACTATCAGACAATTATAACATTTTAATTATTACATTATTAAAAATGTCACAATGAAGTTTTTAAAATTCTTAATCCTAAGCAATTAAAAAACTCTCTTATAATTTTGAGTTTATCTAATTTTTAATTATGACTATAATTTAGCAGAATTGTTTTAATAACATACTAATTAAATTTTTTACAAATAACTTCAATGAGTATGTTAAAAATATCAAGGAATACTAAGAAAATGGAAATTGATTCAAAATAAACTCCTAACTATGATTATAGTTTATTTTACTTTTCATGTTTCTATTTGCAACAATACTAAAGTTTAGCATTAATATATTTTAGGATGAAGCTAGAATTTTCCCCAATTGAAAACAAGAAATCAAAAACATTAACAAAATAATAACAGATTTTTAATTTCATGTGTTTTAAACTACCACTCCATGTTTCACTGACATCCAAGAAAATGTGAATTATTTGCATAACAATTTAATTAAATTATATACTAATTAATAAAATCAGATTAACTGATATTTGCAACAAAATTTAGCTTTATTATGAAAATGAAATCATTAAAGAAAATTAAATGTATACTTATTTGAAAATGGGAATTTTTTTGAATAAGTTTTGCAGTCAAAAATGAAGAGGTAGTGTCTAAGAAAAAAAATCGTAAACCAATAATAACATACTCATCTTGATGCGCTGCTATATCATCTCCTAAATCTTGGTGTTTCTTTAGTAAATTTTCGGCTGTAGCAACATCTCTAGCAGGCTCATCACTATTTAGCAACTGTTTAACACTACTAACCCAAGTTAGCTATAAAAGTTGAAACTTCTTTTAATTGATTGATGGACAATAAATAATTCTAAGTGAATTAGATATTAAGATAAGTGTATTTGTATGCAGATAAGGTATTTAAAAATATGATAATTTAATTCTCCTATTTGATTTAAAGAAATTTAAAAAGTGGTGAAATAAGAAACATACCAAATTTTTAACACTGTTTCTAAATATAACTAAGCCAAGTGAGTCATCCAACCTAGAACGTCTTTGAGCTGCTTTTTCCTAAGAAAATTCAAAAGGTAATTTCAAATATTTTGTTTAATGAAGCATTTAAAAATGAAAATAAATAAAAAAATCACATCGAATGAAAAGTAAACATGCTCTTAATTATTTTCAGTAGTCCAATCATAACTTCATATACTTTTAATAGTCTGCTTGCTTAACTATAAATTGATTAAGGATAAAGAGTGACACAGGAATAAAGAGTGAGGGATCCTTATGGATCTATAAAATTTTGTCAATATATTATAATATGCAGGATTTTTTCCTTTTAGTTAAGTCCTGCATTGAAACAAATTTACATCTATTTAAAGCACCACATTATGCACTGAAAGAGTTTATTATTCTTAAGTATTAATTTTAAGTAAAATAAATTATTTATTAACTATAAATAAGTATAAATATTTCTTTAAAGTTAATAAATTGTGCAAAACAATACACAAAATAGCATACTGATAAATTGTAGCAAACAACATGTTTCATAGAACTATATAGACACTACTATTATATAAATATAATCTATTGTCTAAAGTTCTATGAAGAAAAATGATAGAATTTTATATACCATTTAGTTACAAATATTATGAACAGACAAAATAAATAAAATTTTATAATGGTAATAAATGTAGAGAAAGCATTAAATAACTATTGATAAATTTTTATATTTTATATAATGTATAATTTAAAATAAGTAATATCTTTCAGACAATAAGATACACATGAGAAATTACATGCAATAATTTGAATCTATAACAAATGTATTTCATTAAATTAATAACCACACAAAGACTAAATATTTTATGTGAAACAATAAAATAAGAAATTTCCACCTCAATATTTGAGATGCTTAAAAAATAATTTACCTTAACTTTTATCCAAAGGTTATTTAATTCTTGTTGACGAGCTGTTACATTAGCCTTTTCTGTTGGGTAAGATGCTTTTACACTGTAACAAAATGATGATTTCAGAATTCTCAGCAAAAATATATTTTAATAATTTTTTCAAACATTAAAATATATGAAAAAGGATACATAGATAAAATTAAAATATATAAAAATACTAACGAATCAGCCAACAGGTTAACTCTATTAAATTTCTCTTCCACTGGAGCTAATTCTCTTTCAATATTCTAAGAAAAATGTATGATAAATTTCTCTTTAAATATCATGATTACTCAACATTAAAAATCAAAATCAAATTATTTTATGAAATAAAATAATAAGCAGTTTTACCTGATGTTTGCGTTGTAGAGCCTGAACAGTTTTCATATCACGTCCAATATCATCTGTTTCAATTTTTTCAAGTTTTTCTAGCATCCATTCATATGCATCATCACATGTTCTTTCAAATAATTCTACACTATTTTTAAAAAATAAATAACGTCAGAAACACCTTTGTTATAATTAAACATAAAAACAGATTCTTGTAAAAAATTTTATATTTAAGTAATAAAAACATTTACCTTGTTGCACCTTCTAAGCTTTTTTCAATTTCTGTTTTTAAATTATTTAATTTACTCCACCTAATTTGAGGAAAAAATTGGTAAATAGAATTTACAGGCAACAAAAAAAAATACTATTATTTAAAAATAAAATAATATAAGACGATTATAACTAATATTAATGCAGATTCTTTTTAAACATGTAAATTTTCAGTTTAAAGTTTTCTTGTTTATTTTATTAATAATAAGTCAATTTATCAATAAAATGAGAAAATGAAAGTGAATCTAGAACTTTTTTAAAATTAAAGTATATTTGGCTTTAAAAAATAATTGTCTAAAAGAAACATTTTTTTATTATAGTTTTTATTACTTTTAAATTATATTAATAATGTATATTAATACAAAAGAAGAAACATTAATGTAATATTTATTATTTCCCACTTTACAATGTATTTTAAAAAACTTATCAACATACATACTGAGTAGAAAATAAAAAGACAAGATAAAATATTTATATAAAATAAATTCTTTAAGGGTCAGAATATCTGAATGCAGCAAATAATTTAAAATTTCATGAAGATAGTTACAAAAACAGAATTTAATCACAAAAGAGATGTCAATTTTTTTTTTTTGATGCAACATAATCTGTGCAAAATATTTTTAAGAATATTATTTTTAATTCTGGTCAGAATTAAATGCAAATTTAACTATTTCATCAAAAGGAATTTCTTAGAAATAAAATGCAGATATATTTATTAAGCTTCAATTCAATATCTTTTATTCCAAAACTGCTCATATTTATTGATAAATGTTTAGATTTATAATATATTTCTCAACATCTTCACATTCATCAAATTAGCTTCAAAAATAAAGAGAATGTAGTATAAACCCTTTCCATTTTTTTATTTCAAAAATTTGTATTTAGTCCATTAGACTAACATTTTTTTATAACAACAGCAGACAGAAAAACCAAATTTTTAAGCATTAAAAAGTTGACAGATTTTCAGCTCATAACTACATGATAATACATTATTTAAAGAAAAGGATAAAATTCTTTAAAAAAAATTACTATCATTTCGTATATATAAAAATTTTAAGGAACAAAAGACATTTTATTAACATTTTTTTTAAATTTACGAAGTCAAAATGAAACATTTTAGTGGTTTAAAAAACTAGTTTTTTGTGTTTAGCAAATTGATATTAAAAAAAAAATTAACATAAAAAATAATAATTATCGCTTTCATTAATATTCTTTAAATTAGATGAAACTTTACAAGCAAATTTAGTAAACAAAACTGCATACAATGCTAAATTTATCCAATGATACTTTGAAAAAATTACTAACTTAATTTGTCAAAAAAAATATTATTACCTTTTTTTTATTGAGTCAGAACAAAATTTTTTAGAAAATTGTAAAATAAGAATTTTGCTTGAATAAAACATTTTGTACATTAGAAGTACTAAATACTATTTCAAATAATACTTTTTAAATCATACATAAATTTTATTAAGCATAAGGAAAAAACTTACATAAATTTAGCAATTACACTCAGAACTTACTATAACCAATGTTATATTTTTAAAAAAATAACACTGAATAAAAGGGATAACAAATTTTTAAACTCAATGGTTAAAACTAAAACATAATTACAAGAGGAAGAGAAAATATATGCACAATAGCAAAATTAAATTATAATTCATAATAATAATTTCATGATAAAAATTAGAAGATTGCCATTTTGAATATAGAAATTTAAAGCAGGTAAAATTTCTTATGTTTTATAAAAAATAAAAATATTTTCTCAAATTATATTTTATTTACATATTAATAATTATTAAACAATATTTCAAATGTACACATTCTCAATGAACAGGCAACAGTAGCATTAAATTATAAGTCAATATTAGTAAAGAAATCAAACAATTTATTTAATAATTTTATTTTTAAATAATATTTAATAATTTTAAATAATAAAAAATTTAAATAAAATAAAAATTAAATACCTTTCATGAATTTGCTTTTGTCTAGTTTTGACTGCTCGCAATTGACTGTGTTTGGTGCGAACAAAACCTTCAACACATTCATCTATCTCTTCTATTCGTCTATTACTAGCAGAAAGATCAGTGAGAAAATTCTGAAATATTACAATGTCATTTTAATTAACTTAAAGTTAATTTTTAAATCTGTATAATTATAAATAATTGATTTAATTTTAATCATTCTATAAAATAAATAAGTAAAGTAATCTGCAAAATTTATATAACAAAAAGTGGAATAAAAATGTTTCACTACTGCATATATCTTTATTTTTATCAAAATATAAATAATTACCAGATATCGGAAAAAAATTATGAGCCATTTATTCAAAAATATATACTCAAAAAGTATTGCTTTTTATAGATAATACATTAAATTAAAATTCAGTTTGCTACTGTTATACATTTAAGAACACACTAAGTAACAAACCTCAAATTTCTTTTTCATTACTTCAACACCTTCCTTTGGATCCCTTGTAGTAAGAATTCTGTCCTGAAAAAAAATTTACTAATATGTTAAAAACATTGCTTACTAAAATAAAATAATCAGTTTCATTTAAACATCTAAATTTTGCAGAAAAATTCAACAAATTTATGAAGCACAATTTACTATAGATATTTTATATCAATGTATGAAAGAAAAGGTTTATGAATGTGTGTGTTCATAGATATGAAATAAATATAGTTTAAAAATCAAATCAGCAGTTTGTATAAAAATAGCAATTTAATTAATAGAATAAAATAAAAATTTACGTTAATGCATATGTAATGATACAAAACTACAACAAAAATATTTGTTTTGCAATAGTAGTACGTTTAAGAAATAATATGTTTTGTTCACTCATAATTCATAACAAGGTTTTATCTTTAGAAAGAATTGGAAACTTATAATGTAAATAGACATTTTTAAACTAATTAAATATTTGTATTATTTTTCAGAGTAAACAGAGCATGTTTTCCAATCATGTTAAACAACTAGAAAATATATAAAGTTAAAATGTAATAACAACATTTTCACAAACCAAAAATCCTTCAATACATTCTCAAACCAACAAAATGTGCTCAAAGAAATTTTGTAAGAATTTAAAACTTTAATGGCATCCAGAATTATTCATTTTGTTTTATAGTTATTATTATAAGCAATTATCTGATATGTTGACAGAAACTTATGTGACTGTAGTGGAGAAAACAAAAAATTAAACTAAAATTAATAAATAACAGAAACATTCAAAAGCATAAGATATTTAAAAATTACTATAAAAATTAGTGATAAGTAAATAAAATAAATTGAAAGATAAAATTTTCAAACTAAAAAATTTAAATTATTAATAAAACAGTTAATTAATTCACTTTATGCTGCTAAAAGAAAACTTATAGAATATTACACAACATATTCCAACATACTGGCAAAATTATTAAATCTTTTTCTTCTAGATACTATAATTATTTTGCATAGCATATATTATTTTGCATAAGAAGGGAAAATTTTTCCCTTTTCATCTTCTGTCTGATTCCATATGAAACTTTTAACTTATTGTTTGTAATATATTTCAGAAATTAGTGTATCAATCCATAGAATTCATTTGCATGCGTTTTCCCTGTGAAGTGAGACTTTTTTTCTAATAAGACACTCATTTCTTGAGAATTCACATTCAGCAATAACTATTGTGATGTAATCGATGTATAAATATTGCATTCAATAACTGTAATTATTTAAACTGTACCTGGCAAACTGTTGGTACTCATTGTTAGAGAGTTGGTTGTTATGAAAGGTCATTAGATAGCTTATATAGAATTCATAACTGATTATTGTAGTTGTAAATAATAAAATTAATGGCTTATCTCCTGATTATGTCTTTTTGATAAATAACAAACATTGCAATTATCAAGTGAAAATGAGGCATTATAGCATAATTATTCAATATAATATTGTTGATTAAAAAGAGTTTGAAAAATTCGTAAAATTGAAAATAATCATCATTTTTCCATATAATTTTTTTAAAAAAATTTTTCCTCCCCGTCTTGGCGTGCATTTATTCTTTTGTTCTGATTTTCCCTTCTGTTTAGAATTATTTGGGTACTAATTTTAGTACAGAAACTGTTTAATAAAATATAAAATTTCATTTTTCTCTTATCTATCTGATGGAAGATGACATTTTGATGTAATGTTGAAAACGAAGAATGATTTCATATTATTCAATTTCAATATTTTTAATGAAGATTTTTTGTTTATTTTTTCAATTAAAGTTGCTTATTAATATTTATATTTAGTTTTTTTTTTCAAAACAAAAGCTAAATACTCAAATGAGCTTAATGTATTGAAAATTTTAGCATAAAATACCAATCTTAAAGCAGAAATTAAAAATATAGCTACAAATTTTCAAGACATTTGTCAAGATATACATACTGCATACATTTATAAATGGCAAAATCAAAATGTTAAATTTTACTATACAAAGTTAATAAATAATTGCAATCAAAATTGAGAAGTATTCAACTTAGAATTTTTAAAAAATTGGAAAAAATTCTTTGCAAAACAGGAAAAGCAAAAAAGTTTAGGAATCTTTCACTGTTACTATAGTTATCAATGATTAGCACAGTTCTGAATATGATGATACTACAATACTAAATTAATTATCTTTGAACTTTTTCAAAAAATAATCCACATAATATTTTAAAATTTTAATTTTGCATGATAAATTTCTTATATCAAGAAATAGAAAAGAGTATAAATTACACATGCATAAAAACCTGGCTAATGAATTTTTAAACCCATTTTTTTGGGATAATCATTAAATAATTTTTATATAATAAATTGTATTTTTAATAAATGAATAAATTATAAAATTGTATATTAATGACAATTAATAGGTATGTCATAATTAACAAATATGATAAGAAAACTTATAAAATTTAATATTTTTGGAAAAACAAATTAAAGGTTATTTTTCATTTTATAAAATAAATAGAAATTAATCATTGTAAAATAAGAATAACATGCATATTATAAGAATACCTTTAAATATATACATCTAAAATATTTATTAAAATACGGTTCAGTAGTAAGCATATTTTTATAATAAAAAAATATATGCCATACACAAATTTTTTTTACTTTAAATCGACATTAATAATAATAATAATAATAATAATAAAAATATTTACTTTATCTTTCATCCAAGTTTCAAAATCGTCACATTCTCGGTAGAAACTGAATAAATGTATGGCATCTTCTAGGAAATGTCTTCGAGCCTATTAAAGTCAAAATGTATTAAGATACATGACATCAGGATTATAATTCAATACAATTTCAATTATTTTAAAATAAAACTTATCAACACAAAGAAAACCAACAAATAATGAAAAACTTTCAGAAAATAATAACTTGTTTGTCTTACTTTTGAAATAAAATAATTATGTGAAATAACTAGAAAATATAGATGCCTTAGATAATAATTAATAAAAATTCACAAAATTCATTTTCACTTAAATAATGTTACTCAACAATTTAAATTTTCAAAATTTGATCAAAATCTAGCAGAATTCCATCTGCAACAATTCCAAGAAGCAGAAAAAAACTGAAGGTTGACAAACAAACATGAAATTGATGTATAGGTAATAATAGCAATATAAGCCTAAATGCTTCATAAATCTTTGCCAGAAATTTTTGGTTTCTTTTCAAATTCTCCAAAAAAATGGTAAAAGCCAGAAAAGTAAATTCTCAAGAAATAGTATACAGACAAGGGTTTTTAGAGCTGTGTGATATAGGGTTTAATTCTGAAGTTAAATTACTGCTGCAACTTGAAAGCTTATGACTGATTATTAGTTATTTCAATAAACTTGTTCTATTTTTATAGCAAGTGTAAAAGTATTTTGAAGTTTCACTATGTATTTCTGAATTGCTGGTAATTTAAATGTGTTTGTCAACCACCTGTAAAAGTTTATTGCAAATTCCCAGAGCTTATACAAAATAAAATAAGTATACATGCATAGCAAAAAACACCTAATATTCAGCAATATTGAAAAATAAATATTATTTTCATTTATAAGTTAAATTGATTAAGTAATCAAGTAATTTTTATCATTTATAAGGATTATAATATAGTTAATTCATTGCTATATTATAAAATAAAGACCATGAAAAGTGATTGTCATTACAGCAAATATGAGATTCATAAACACATTTCAAAATTTAACCAAATAATCTTTCTAAATATTATAATACTAATATGATTTAATCAAGCACTTCTTTAGATAATATTATGAATAACTGAAACATTAAAAATTGAAGGGGCAAAATAATTTTTTACTTTCAAGAACTTGTTGAGAAAGATTGGATTGAAATGTGAATAAAAATTTTAAGTTTATATAAACCTAAAATAAAAATATGTTTAATTTTTCAAATTTTTCTTGAAATTGATAAGTAAAATTATATTTTTAGAAAATTTATCCTAATGGTTTTCTTTAAATAAACGTATTGTATTATTTTCCTGCATTTCATATATAAAAAAACCACAAAAAATGCTCTTATATTAAAATTATGCAATTAATTATATTAAAATAAAATGCAACATTTTAGAAACTAATAAAACAAAATTAGAGAAAAACAACTTTTTAAATCAAGATATATAAATCTATACAAAATTTTATTAAAAAATTTTCAATTACAAATTTTAATGAATTAATGTGTTATAAAACTGTTTTTGATAAAGCTAAGTATGTGACATTCATAAATGAACGAAATTACTAGCATGCGAATTTTGATGCAACTAATTGAATATAAAGTACTAAAATCTGCAGATATAATTTCTCCATGCAGAAAAATTCGTTATTTAATATAACGGCTTCATCAGCTGCAAGCAGTGAATAAGAATTTTCTCTAGTATATACAATTATTTTTTATATTCATGCAGGATGAAAGGGAGGAATACATAATTTCAAACAGTAATATGCAAGCAACTTACCTACTGCATATTACAGAGATAACATCACTACAATGCCATCACCCTTCAAAACATAAGCATTCTTTTAACAGAATTATAAAAACTGTAGACATAATGATATAACATAATGTAGCAAAATTTATCCAATTCTCGCATAAGAGATTATTACCGCAGCTCCTTAAATCATTTTCATGATAAAATATTTCACTTATGGCACAAACCATTTATTATTTGGTGTTCACCTGAATTTTTTAAATTATTTTCCACTTTTTCTATTGAGAAAACTCATTAAAAAATTCTGTTTGAATAAAATATACTTCTAAAATTTTCTTTGGGGAAATAATACCTTATTAGTGACATTTTGCACATTGTTAAATAAATTACCACTTTCACAAATTCGATGTGTTTTATGTGTTTTTTACTCAATGCAAATTTCAAAAAATTTAAAAATACTTAAAATTTGTTTTTAAAACAGCTAAAACAAATAAAATTCTAAAGCATTTGATTGTTATAAATTTAATGATAGCAATCAATCTAAAATTTTGAATTGATTACAAATTTGAACAAGAAAATTTTTTATTTGTCTTCTTTAAAATTACTTTCATTTCAAAGAATTTAAGAACAGAAAAAAACAATAATTATTAACAACTTTACAAAAACGAAATAAATAATATTATATTTTAAACCAATAAAAAAACTGTCAGCTATCTAAATTTGCTTAATTAAAAAAAAAACATGTTTTTCCAATAGAGTTTCCCTCTTTATATAATTATTTCAACTGAAATTACAACAAATTATGATATTTCATTCTTTGGATAGAAAATAGTTGGAAACAATTCACACAATTACAACAAGTATTTGTATCTTACAAGTAAACATTAAGAAACTTTTTAGAAAAAACATTATATATGTAGCAATTTTGGAAATCAAAATTTAAAGTAAAATCACAAAGTTGATATAAATTTTTAGTAAATGCTGTATACAACTTAATTTAACATATTTATATAACTTAAAAATACATTTAAATTTTTCTAACTTAATATAAATTGTAACAAAATAATTAAAATTTTTAAGCAATTCATGTATTTCAAAAAATGTTTTTCAACACTAAGCAAATGAACATTTTTTAAGAAAATACAAGAGGAAATTTTAAACATTTATGTATGGATGGGAAAATACAAACTATGTTTTTACATTTCCAGGAACTCATTAATAAGTTAACTCTCTAATAATTAGCAATTATCTTTATACAAAAAACAAGCTACAATTTCAATTCAAACCTCTTTTTTAAAACAACTATTGAGAAACAAGCATAATTTCCCAAATTTTCAGTAATTACATTCAAATTCAAAAATTTTCTTTTTATTCATAATATTTGTTACTGGGACACACATAAATTAAAAACAATAATTACCAGATTAAACCATTAAAAGCCTAAGAGAAGTAATATTAATGAACTAATTAACCAAGTTTTTGCATATTTCATCATTGCAATAAAAATTATGAACAAGTCAAACTGATGAGTTTAAACATCTTTGAATTCTTGCAATCTATTTTTAAAATAAATACAGTATTTTACATTTTATAAGCAATACTTTGATGTACATGAAAGAAATTTAATATATTGGAGCAATCACTTAAAAAGTTGTCTATACAAAAAATACATTTATATCTAACAAAAAAACTAAAAATTATTTATTTCCAAAATGTATTGAATTTCTCACTTAAAAATTTAAAATGGTAATGCAGAAATATTAATAAATTTCTTAATTATCATTTCAAAATTTATATACAAGAATAATTTAACAATTCATAATTCATAAATTTATAACTTATAAAAAAGAAAGCAAACTAGAATATCCAAATTTAGAAAACATAGAAGAAAATTAAAAAGTATAATGTGTACCATATATATAACTTTGCGACAGAAAAATTCCTGTTTAATTTGTATGATGCACTCTAAGCTCTTTGTAAAATTCATAATAATTTTGGGTTTCAGTAACAAAATAATTAATTCCCAATTTTCTTTAAATGATACTATACACATATTAAAAATAGTATTAAAATATTAATGTGTGAATGAAAAATTCTTATATACATATCTAGTAACACTAAAAAGATATTTTACCTTAGACAAATCAATAAGTTCTGCAAAAGAATCATTTATATACTTCTGCCGCTTTTGTATAAACTCTTGAGATTTACTGGGAGAACGAGAAAGTACTTTTTCTATCAATAAAGAAGAAAATTATTCATTTAGCATTTAAAATACATTTCAAATTAATATAAAAAAAATAGAAATCAAATTCTTGTGGAAACTATTACATCATTTATACAAATACATTTTCATTTATGAACTAAATTATATTAACTGCAAAGATTGTGGGTGAAAAAAGTAAAATAATGTATTTAAAATTAAATTAATATACATATATATATATAATTATACTTACTTTTAATTTGTAGTTTGCATTGTGAAGTTCATTAAATTAAAAAATATAACTTGCCATTATCAATTATGTGTGTGTGTGTGTGTATATATATATATATATATATATATATATATATATAAGTACAACTATTGTAACAATATAATTTAATTGTAGTAAAGTTGAAATATGAAAATTAAATTTATTTTAAAACAAATTTTAAAATATTAATGCCTAATTTTGCTTAAATAAGCTTTTATGCAAAATTTTATACTAAAGAAAAGAAAAAAGAAAAAAAAAAAATCTTAATTTTATTTTACTTAAATATCTCAAAAAAATGCTTGGTGGAATATTTTTAAATGGTTAATTTAAAAGGTTGTGTATTATACAGCTTTGCTAAACTGGTTAAGAAAATATTTATCTTAAAGCTGAAAATGCAGTTATATTATTATTTTAACTTATTTATCATTCAATTTAATTGTTATATTAAAGTTTAGCAAGGAATAAATATTAATAAAAACACTACATCTAGATTATCAATTAATCCTGATTTTAACTTCATGAAATCACTTCCTTAACATCTTCATGTTTGAAAATAAATTTCATTAAATTCAATAATTTCATAGAAATAAAATATAAGCAAAAAAATTCAGAGTTGAGAGCCACATGAATGAATTATATAAGCAATTTTAATATTATAAGTTGTGTAACACTTTCACATTATTTTGTTATCAACTGAATGTGAAAAAATATAGCTTTTACATACCAATTAAAGAAAAGTAGTATAATCTGTAAAATATTCAGTTGAAAATAAAATAATGTAACACAGACAAAATTGGCAAAATCATAAAATATTATATTTTAACTTAACATTTCAACTCCTAGATGTTTGAATTGTAATAATATATACAATAAAATTATAATTAATAAATTTTCTTTTACAAATATTGTTTGATTTTTTTAGCATTATTTTGATTTTGTTTGGCAGTCTAATATCTTGATCTTTGCAAAGGAAAGGAAAAAAAGTTCATTAATTATCAACATATTTTGTATTTGTAAATCAGAAATTGAACACTGGATATCAAAAGGAATGTCACCATCCTGCTCTTATAGCCTCATCACATACACATTTCATTTTAAAATTACAGCTACTATTATATGCAGAAAAGTTGCCATGGTAATCAGCAAGTAAGTATCCAATATTAATCATACAGTGCATGTTTGGTGATAAAACCCATCACCAATTAAGAATAATTATCAATTGTAGTAGGAAATATTATTGCACAAAAGACAAACTTACTGAATGGCACAGCTTGCTTTTTCTTTTTGACACATTGTTTCTTCATGACAGTTTTCTTAACTTTTCTTTTTTCTGGAACTTTAACAATTTTTTGGGCTCTCTTGCGCACAATTTTTGGTTCTATTTCACTCACATAATTAGCAGGAACAAATCCTTCAAGACCATTGGATTTACGAACATTCCACCAATCAGAATTTGTTTTTTGTAGCAAAATCATAATCTAGTGATTAAAAATATAATAAATATGCAACAAAAAGACTATTAAAAACATTAAATAAAATTTTAAAATGTTTATTTAGAAATTAAATGCACTTTAATTATTAAATTTTAGGGTACTGAAAAAATAATGTATTTTAATTTTTAATCAAGTTGTGAATTATTTTTATGATACCCATACTGGTGACTTCCATAAGATAATATAGTCTTAATTCCATGATAAGGTTTACAGCAACAAATTGAATCAGAAAATGTTTCTTTAAAATATTAGCTTGTCTTATTTTATTACAACAAATGGCATTTTTGAAAATACAAAATATAAATATAAAAATTTGCAATTTCATTCTACTTTTCACATAGTTGAAATATAAAAACAAATTTCAAAGTTAATAAAGCTAATGCATTTTAACAGATTAATTATGATTTAACTCCTATTCGCAATTTTCAACTTTTAAACTTTTCTGAAAAATGAAAATCTACAGCAAAAATATAAAAATTAGAAAAACATTCAAAGATACAAAATTCTGAAAGTTTCAATTTGTAAGTAAACATATACATAGTAATACTCAAATATTTTGTATAAACATCAGTTTAAAGAATAGCTGAATTATTTTTGGTTAATTATTATTTTAGAAAAGGTACAATTTAGTCAGATTTTTAAGATTAGCTATAATGGTAATCAAATGTTTTAAAAAGTTTCAAATTTTTTTTTTTGTACATTTGTTTGTTAACATGTAAATATGTAGGTGTGTATATATTAACAGAGTGCATGTGTACACATGTATGTGTGTATATATGTACTTGTGTGTTTATTACTATGATGCCACACAGTGAAATAGCCAAGATCGTCACTGACATTTAGAATATACTTATAGCTAGCATACAATTCACAATTATAATTCTATGATGTTAGAGATGTAAAGATAAAAGACCTCTTCCACAGTTAAGTACCTTCCCATTAGAACTTCCTGACTACAGGTAAATTGATATTGTTAGATATCTTAAAAAAAGAGCTAGAAATTTTAAAAAAATGTTACAAAGAGATAAACAAATCACTACAGAAAATATTTTAATGAAGTTGAAAATAACCCATTAAATTATATGGATTCTCAGTACCTACCACTTATTTTGATTGATGGTGACTTTTTTCCTTCTTTCTTAGTAATTTATTGTGGGTGTGATTACTCTACAAGTTTCCATTACTATTGCACAATTTTCTTTTTGGTAAATTAATATCTAAAGTCTAAAAACACAGAACAGTTTCAGCTTCTAAGGTATTTATGTATCAAAAAATGGATGGTGCCACATTTCATCACCAAGTTTATTGTATAAAGTAAAAACTCAACTTAAAAACTTGAATCGTGAGCTATATTATCCAATAACAAACCAACAAATTCTACACTTTTTTACTCTCTATTTAATGAAGCTTCAATAGGCAGATGAATAAAATAATATTGCAGCAGAACTCCAAAGAAAAAAATTATACAATTTTGATTACAAAAAAAGCACACCTTGTTTTAAAAGAATATAGATGCTTTTTAAATATTACATAAAATAATGTGTTCATTTCTTTTTTTGAACTTCAGTATTTTTTTTAATCATTAGCATCTTCAACATTAGAAAAAATATGTAAAAAAAATTATATGTAATTTTTCATCTTAATTACCTGCAAGTTCCCATCGCTTCTTATAAATAAACTAATAAAGAGTAATTGAATCAAAGTAAAATGCTTAATTACATGAAACTTTTAATGAGGAAATATATATTGAGCTTATGAAGTTCATTTTTTGGATAAAATGGCTTGGTTTGGTTTTTTAGTATCAGAACCACACACTGTGGTTCTAATACTAAAAATTAATCAGTACAATATTTTAAGATTTTCTTTTTTTTAAAAAAAAACTCATATACTATTTATTCTAAAAATACATTCAGCTTTTAAATTTTTATATCACAACAAATGTTTAGTTATACTTACTTCTCCTTTATCAATATCAAACTCATTTCCAGAATATTTATACATGGCTCGGACTTGAGGTATTTTGCGGTCCTCAAAAACTTCTTTAACAACTTCTTTTTCAACTATTTCTTCCACCCATTCATCCACAGGGGCAATTATTACTTCTTCAACCCACTCATCATTGTCAGGTTCATCAACAGCTTCAGAGAGCTATGATAAGAAATACAAATAAAGCATTATAAAATAGAAAGAGTAGTTTATAAATAGTAGAGTTAAAGTAATTATATAGTAAATGAAGTGGAGTTAAAGTGATTATATAGTTAAATTTTTCATAAATTAAAAATTATGAAATTAAAATATCAATATTTGTAATGTCTCTTATAAGCGCTTTTCCAAAATAATTGGTAGTATATTTAATGAAATTCCTAGAAATAAAAATAATAGATTGTTTTATTAAACCAACCTTACAAAATAAAAGCAAGAAAAAATAGCAAGAAAGATGCAACAAAAGGAACAGAAAATATGTTGACCATCACTTAAATTTATGCCTAATATCAAACAATTTTTTTTAACATAATTGGACAATTTCAAATGTAATATTATGGTACAAAAATAAACAAGGGGTATAAATCAATTTTTCAGTCTAAACATTAACAATAAAATTTAGCATATTATATTAATTTTAGGTATTTCATAGATATAATATTTCAATTCAGACTAAAGATTTTAAAATTAAGAATTTTTTAAAACTTTAAGTATTTCACATCAAAGCTTATAATTTTATATTTCAGATTGTAAAGACAGCTAAACTTTTTTGAATAATATAACTTCAGACTCAATATTTCAAGAAAATTTGCCATTATATTCTCTAATTATGATATAGTGTAAGCTCTTATTTCTTAATAACTTAAGATATATATCAGAGGATAAAATATATTCTAAATTCTATCGTAAATATTCTAAAGTATATTTATCAAATAATGCACTACATATTGTTATTTGCATGAATGTTATTTGTTTATTAAAATAAACAATAAACTAAATTCTAATAAGAAATAAGCAAAATTCACTTTCAAAGAAAGCAACTAAGCAATGTTTTTTTAAATAACAGAATGAAATTAGCAAAGCTATTTTGCCAATAAAAATAAACTTAAAATCCAAGGATTTTAAGTACTTCTTCAATAACCTATTTTTTTCAAACCAAAACCAAAGCTAATATCACAAAACATCTTGAATAAAGCTTTTTATGAAAGTTAAAAATTTATTACTTGCAAAGTTAGATATCTAGGAGATATTTATAAAAGGAAATAAATTTTCATTTATTTTAACTAATGCTTCTATCTTACAAAAATTCAAATAAGATATATATTACATGCGATAATTGTGCAACTTTAAATTGTGTATAATTTAATTGTGGAAAAGAAAAAAAATGAATGAGGAAAAAAAGTTTAACTCTTTTTCCATGGGGATCACATATTGCTTAAAAATATCATTTATGAATTTTAAAGTAAAAGCTGAATTTTCAGAAATAAACAAAACAAAGCAAGATTTTGTTTGTTAACAGAAAGTAATTTTTACTATAGCTGAACTTCTTTTAAAATTTAAAAGTTTTATAAAATAATTAGTTAAATAAAAACTATTAAGTAAAAGCAAATTCTTACAAAATAAGTAACTACTCCAGATTTAATCATTGCTTCAGCTTGTTCATTTAAGCGCTCTATGTCTGAACTGTATGCTTTAATTTCACTTTCCAGACGTGCATGACGTTGCAAAAGAGCCTAAAATAAAAGAATAATAACTTGGATTTAGAATTTGACCACAGAATTCAAATTTACATTATTAATCTATAAGATAAAACCCAATTCTTACCTGTGCACTAGGTTCATCCTTTCCATAATCAGTACTTGACATAAGTTGCCTTTTTTCTTTCATCCAAGATTCAGCTTCATTTGCATCAGTCTGGTACTGTAAAAGAAATTAAAATGTGATGAATGAAATAAAAATGCAAAGCAAAGCAAAAATAATATATAATATCAATGTTTGTTCCATTTATGAAAAATAAAATAAATGGAACTTATTAAACAACTTATATTTAATTTAAACATTTTCAGCAATCATATACACATACATAATGGAAATATTTCAATTGAATTACAAATTTTTATTATATTAGATCTTGTTGGAGAGAATTTTTGTTTATATGACAATTTGTCTAATTTATTTGCATATTGTTTCTTTATTTCTAATTGTAAATTATTTTATTTTAAAAACATTAATTCTTTACTTTTATGTGCTATAGTTTTAAAAATTAGCTTAATTTATGGAAAATGACTTACTATTAACAATTTAAGCAAATCTCTGATAGCAACAATATGTGCTTTGATTTCATCTCCAGTTCTTTGCATGAAATTTATTTCAATACAATATAATATGATTATAATATACTATAGCTCTTGATGAAGCATATAACTTTCTCTACTTAAGGGGGATTAGTTGAAGAGAAATATTTTGCGAATGAACACCCAAGAAACATCAAAAAGTTACTGTATCACCTACAATTTTTTAATCTCAATGAATTTTGTAAATCTCCATCAATCTTGTAAAAAAGAATTAAAAATCATCAACAATTTTTAATCAAATAAAAATTCCAGATGATTTTTAATTCTTTTTTACAAGATTGATGGGCTGAACTTGTTTGTCAATAATATTTTGTTGATAGTATTGGCCAAAATGTGATATTAAAAAATTGGTAATGATTCTACATCCAGATAATTATAAGCACAACTAATTCATAATAAATATTGAGTTCTTGGTCAACGACTTGCCAGAAAATAAATAATATAATTCCTTTTCTTTTAATTTCTCTTTTTCTTTGTGAAAACCCTCTTTTTTTACTAAAGCAAAAAGTGCAATTAAAGCATTAAAAGTAACAAAATATGAAAACCCAGTTTAGAAAACAAAAAAGAATGTACAAAGAGAATTATATTCATTTTAATTGCAATAAAATTTTAACAAATTGAATATTTCACTGTTATAAGACTCATTTTTGATTACTTAAAAGATGTTATAAATAAGAGAATTTTGTTAAATTTGCAATAGAAATATTTTTGTCATATCATTAACGATTTAATGAAACTTATGTCTTCATTCTTTCATTAGTATTAAGATTTGTTGAAAGATTCCCATGCAATAGTTAAGAATTAACAATATGTTTACAAATCATGTGCCTTTAGGTTTTATTGTCAATATAATTTAGAACTAATAAATATTGCAAGAGTGAAGTAAATCATCAAATCGCGTAATATAATTATTTAATTCACATATAAATGAAATTTATTTACTTATTTTATAAACTATTTCAAAATGTATTATTATAAGCATAAAATACAAAATATTATTAAAATATGTAATAAAAATATTAATTTCTACTATAACAAAAAAAATTTCTCAAACTATTGTTTATAAAATTCAAATGCATAATTGCCACTAGATAGAAAGTGACTATACTTGGAAAGCAATTGAAGCATCCTCTAACTGTTTAGCTTTTAATGTCCAAAGCTCATGCAGTTTATCCCAATTTTTCTGCAAAGTTTCAATTCGATAAGACACATTTGAGCTTTCTGGGTGTTTTTGAGTTTTCAGTAAATTGCCTGCTTCAATGACTTTAGTAATTTGAGGCCACCTAGCATTAATTTCAACTTCTAATGCCTGAAAAAGAAAACACGTGTGAAGATAATGATAAGCATTTTACATTATTTATTTGATACTTACAATTTAATTACCTACTTGTTTAGGTAAGAATATGTTATAAATATTAATAATATTAAGGACTTAATGTTTTTAAACCAAACAGAGGAAACAAAAAAAGTTAAGCTTTGCTAGAATATTTCTTTTGTATTTAGGAATTTAAAGAGTTTTTCCAATTTGTTTCTTTTTAAATAAGATAAAATAACTTTTGTAAAAATCAATAGACTTCATAATTTATTTAATTTTTTAAAGAAACTTTCAGGCATGGTATAGTTAAAAATTAAAAAAATTACATTTCATTATTTTTAAAATATCACTAAATTAGTCATTACCTTTGTTTAAAAATGTTTTTAATATACTTGCAATAAATTAAAGCATATTTTTCTAATGTTTTTCTTTGATATCTAATATCATTCATTATATTTCATAGTTCAATAATTAAGTATTCTTACAGATTACATTGAATTTTTTTTAAATATTGATAGTATAAAGAATATATAATAATATATAATATTGACATTAATATTGATGATAATAGTAATACTCTGATAATTTTAAATAAATAGTGTACATGATACAATACTAATGAAATTAAATAACAAGTTTTAAAAAATTTCTTTTAATATTTTTCTTTGATATCCAATATCATTTAATATATTTCTTTAGTTCAATAATTCAATAATTAAGTATTTTTACAATTTCAATTGAAATATTGAACTAAAAAGCATACACTTAATACTATGCAAATAGATATAAAAATTTTGAATAAATAATTGAAGTTTTTTTTATAATTTAAAAGTTTGGTATCTCTATTATTAATAATTATCTAGGATTAATTCTTAAATCTACTGTTAGAAAAGATAAAATTTATAATTTTAAAACATAATAAAAGTTATGGGCATAAATATTGCATGAAATAATAAAAAATTAAAGGATATAATTAAATTAACGAAAAAGAAACAAAATTTATCTGCATTTGTATGTCATACATACTGTAAAATATTTAAAAAGAGATACAGTTTTGAATCTATTAAATATTCTGTAAATAATACATAAAAATATAATAAATTAACAAATATTTAAGAATTTAAAAAAGATACAAGAATATTTCATCAAGAACCAGCATTTAAATTTAATCTTAAAATTCAAAGTGGAAAATTTTAAATTTTTGAATGTTGAACTTTTTTAAAATAAGACATATACTTATTTTGCACAAAATTTTACAAATATGTATGAGTTGAAATCAATTTTTGTTTCACTTTGCACAACAATTATTACTATGAGTACAGAAGTTATCTATTTATTTGGATCGATTTTTAATATTTTTCAACAGTTTAATACATACATGCACAGTCATTATATACCTGAAATTAGCAAAGTGTTTTCTCACCTGTGTAAACAAATTATTCTGTAGAACAATTAATTTTGCAAAAGAATAAGTATGACAAAGATAAAAATAGCTGGTATTAAACAAATACAAATTACCATTGCATCATTGCAAACTTTTTAATTTCAGTAAAGATTTATAAGTATATAATGTACACAAAATTTAGGGAGTTTACAGATAAAAAGTGATATTTCATGCAACTAGTAAAAATTTAAATTTTAGGTAAAGTTGAATTGAGTCCAATTTTTAAAAAGTTCCTAGCAATAAGAAAATACATGAGATTAAAAAAATTTACATTCAAAAGGGAAAAAAATATATGATTTCTTCACTATTATTCATGATGAAAAGTTTCTTATATAGTCAAATTAAAATATTAACATTGATAATGATTTGGAACTTGTAATTCAATGAGGGCAAAATATTCTAGTTTCCCTTGAAAATTTCAATTTTGAAAGTAACTAAAAAGATTATCAAATTCAATATAGAAGACTAATCAAATTTTAACTTCTTAATGAATAAAATTAAGATGTCAAACATATTATCAGATAAAAAATATGAAATTTATCAGAAGATTTTAAGCATATTTATTTTGATGGCTAATAACTTAGAACCTGTTAATTTAAAAGTAAATATTACTTTAAAATTTAATATCCACCAAATATTACAAAGCTTTGTTAATATTATTTACATATACCTTATGTTTCTGTTGTAATGAAAGAGCTCCTTGTAAATCTTTTCCAGGGACAACAGATTTACAAATTAACTGTTTTTCTACAACCCAAGCATCCTCCTCTTCTTGATCTTGAACAAACTGATAATAAGTACGAGACTCTTCTAACTTATGGCGGCGATTTGCAGCTAAATTCACTAAACTAGAAATTTGAAAAATAAAATGAGATAACTTTACTAGAAAAGAGTATAAGCCATAATAATGATGCAACATAATAATTCTCTAAAAATGATTAAAAAATCCTTACATGCATAAATATACAAAATTGCATGGAAAAATTACATTAAAATAAGATTTATAATATAGTTTAAGTACCGTAACTAAAAATTTCTAGAAATTTCAAAATCGAATTCATATTATTGAAATCTTAATAAATAATTAAAGGTTTTAATCTCTTCATTCTGTGCAACAGTTACTATTTAACTCAGTCAATGAAATTCAATACAAATATTTAGATTACAATAGAAAAAATAAAAAGTTTTCCATAATTTTTAACCTTTAATTCATATTCTCCATTTAATTAAAAATGTTTTTGATTTTCTTTAATATACTATAAAAAGATTTTTTTCCCATAATCAAATTAAATGTATATGTAATCATCTCATTTATACAAAATTGCTACAAGCTTTTTCCTTTATTTTTGTTCCATATAATAACAAAATAACAATTTCAAATCTTAAATTTTCAAAATATAGTCCATATTTATTTATTTTAATGACAAATATTTATAATATATGGAAAGATATCAGATGAGTAATAGCTAAATTAGCAGCATTGATAAAAATCAATAGTTCTAAACTCTGATTGATTTGATAAAGGTTAAAAAACAAACTTGATTAATTAAAATAAGAACCAATATACACTTTATGAACTAACAGTGTATATCAAAGTAAAATTAAAATGTCGTTGATTTTTTCAGATCTATAACTAAGCCATATTGAAATTAGCAGGAAATTAAAAAAGTCAACACTTTATAATATTTATATTCCATATATAATAAGCATTTATCAATGTCATTTTGTATTTCTAGCAAAATTTTCTCAATTTGAAAATAGTACTTACTTGTCATATTCAGCATTCAATTTATTTAGTCGTTTTTGAAGAATAGGGGCTTCTTTGTGAGCATCATTAATATAATTTAAAGCTTGTTTGTTAAGTTTCTGTATGGTGTCACCTTGTGAAGCAATATGGGCTTCAACTAAACTATGCTTCTGTAGTAAGTCTTCAACTGCAAGAAGGTGACGACCAAGGTCATCATTTGAGAAACTACCCTAAATCATAATATACAAATAATAAGAAATATTATTAATAAAATGAGCATTAAACTCATTCAGATTTTAAAAAATATAATTTTCGTTATTAAGAATTTTGTTACATAATTAAAAATATAATTACCATTATTATTAAAATATTTAAAAACATTTTAATAATAACTGTATGACAAATTCACAGCTGTTTCAAAAAATGTTAAATTTAAAACTCAAAGTATTGTAATTTACTTACCAATTTAACTTGAAAAAGTAATGATAACAATTTTAATGACAATTCATTTTTTTCTTTCTATATGTTAGCATGTTAAGCAGTTAAAAAATAAATATCAGATTCACTAAGAAAAATAAGCTTTTACTATTCATAATGAATTTCAATATAAATTTCTACAGATGTAAAAAATTACTTGCAACCATACAGCTAATGCAAGTAAAATTGACTACTTTATAAATAAAACATTTTAAATATTCCAGCAAATTATTAAATTTAATCCAAAGTATTTAAAAATAAGAAAATAAAAGTTAACAATGATATAAAAGCAAAGAAAACACTCCTCATGATTAAACTACATGAATATAAAAATAAATTACTCCTCCTCTTCTTTTGTTCAATTCTCCATTTAATACAGAAATGAGCAAAATTATAAAGAAAAATGATATATAAAATTAAAAACTGCATGCTTATTATAGTATTAAAATTTTAATATTTACTTACTATTTGGTTCAACTAAAAAATACATACAAGTAATATTCATGAAATGAAAATGTTAACAAAAATACATACAATTTCATATATTTAAATCTTATTAGACTTCAGTAAAACTCAAATGAACTAAATTTGGGATAGAAAAAAATAAATAAAATTAATAATTTTTAATAAGTTATTCATATGCTAAAAACATAATTATATTTTGCTTTGCAGTATTGTTATAAATACAGTTTTAACTTTAATAAAAAAGAGAGAATTTTGTAGCTAATTTGACCGACAAAGTGTTTCAAAAGAGCATCTTAATTTATTTAAAAAAAACTTTTTTTAAATAAATTAAGATGCTTTTAATGAAATGGATGCAAACTGTTTAGTTTAGTTAATCAGAATTTCACAGTAATTAAATATTTATTTCAAAAAGAAAAATATTGTAACTTCGTTCCCTTTTCATTATTTTCAAGGAACACTTTAAATAATAAATCATTTCAAAATCAAATATAATACTGAGCAACAATTACCTCCATATCTTTAATTTCAACTGTTATCGTATCAATTTCCCTAAGCATGCTCATTAAATGGCTGAGATTTGTTAAGGTTGCCCGGTGTTTCTTGAGTAATTCTAAAAGGTATGCCCACCTCTGCATAATTTCTTGTTCTCTGGAAAAGAATGTTTATAAGAATATATTTTAATTAAAAAAGGAGAAAAACAATTTCGGCAATTATTTGCATAAAAAGAGTTAAGAAACTAATACATTGTGGTTAAAAATTCATAAGTTGCTTAATAATATAATAAAAATATTAATGCACCACAAAAAACTGTCTCTTATGAAAATTGATTCTTTACTTTTTAGACTTCTTTATAATAAATTAAAATTATATATTTATTTCCTTTTCTAAAACTGAATAAAATGATTCATCCAATATATATTATATTCAAAATTATAACTCATTCAATTAATTTTGCAATAGGCACGAAAACAACTATAAACTTAAGATATTTTGAGATTAACAAATATTGAGTTCCTCACATATCTTAAAAGATTAATATGTTGATTTTAATGAAACAATTAGTAGCAAATTTTTATTTATGCAATCAAATATACATCCTTGAGGAACGGTTTTCGTCATATAATTCAACTTTTAAAAGCTAACAAAAATTCGATACTTGATAAAATAATAATAGGTACAAATGTTAAAGTATTCTTTTTAATGTACATGGATTGTTTCTGTACAATTATTTTAAATTTAAAACAATTCTTTAATGGTTAAACTAGTTAAATTGATTCAGTTACAAAAAACTATAACAACTTGAATAATTCTTCAAGAGATTTACTTTTTAGTTCACTCACCTTATTTTGATTCTTTCTTTGCTATGATAATTTTCTGAAACAAGTTCATCAGCCATAGTAGTTAAATTTTTAAACCTTTCTTCCTATAAAGTAAAAAAAAAAAAAAAAAAAAAAAAAAAAAAACTTAAAAAAATTATTTTTTATTTACAATCAGTCAGTTAAAATGAATACTGCATACCATACCCTTGCTAGAATATCAGCACTAATTGCTTCATGCTTTTTTACTGTTGCTTCTACTTGAGAGAGATTGCTACCATAGCGAGGATCCGATAGAACTTGAATCATTTCTTTCAAGTACCCTTCTCGAACAACACTCTAATAATTAAAATCATTCTTTTGTTTAAAATAATATAAATGGTATTAAATAAAGTAATATAAATGATATAAAATAAAATACTTAAATGATATTAAATTAAAATCAAAATAAATTTGTCAAAATAAAAGGCTTTATTGACATAAAATTACATATTTAACACGAAACACATTAAAGTAACATGAAACACATTAATAGATATATTACAATAAACAAGCTTAAATAATAAGACAAAATATGAACCAATTCTAAACTGAAAAATATTTTTACAGAATTACATCATATATTAATAATTGATTAGTAAAAATAAACAAGTATATTCCAAATAGTTTAAATTAAAACAGAAATAGATTCAATTTAAAGCTGTTCATTCATAGATGTTTCAGATATAAATAATACTTACGTTTTGTTAGATCTCATGATAAAATATTTATATTAGTAAGTATTACTTTGAATAAAATGTTTTTAAATGACTACTTACTATTAATAAATTGTTTTTAGTAAGAAAATGCAATAGTTAATAAAGTTACATTAATACTTATTAATCTTTGCAAAAATATAAGTGTCATGTGCTTTCAAATCAGAAAATAAACATTTTATGATTATGATGAAATTAATGAAAAATCTTATTATATACATCTTAATTTATATAGATTTACATCTTTAATAAATCTAGTCAAATTAGTTCTGATGTGCAAACGTTATTAATATGAGCTTTACATCTGACTTCGATAGCTAAATCGTATATGAATATTTGTATTTATGGTTTATATATGAATTTTTAAAATATGGCTTGGAATTCATTTCAAATCATAGACCCTGAATGAATAAGCCTTTGTGTGTAAAGCATAACAATACTATGGTGAACCAACCAATCTTAGTATGAGCAATAAGTATTTTCTAAGTTAAGAGCTTAAAACTTAATTGCACACAAACAATATAGTTAGCAGACATATGCACCTTATTTTATTGTGACTAAATTATATTATAAATAAATATATTTTAAAAAATGGTTCCGATTACTAATATCATAGTATATTAATTAAATTTAATATGATGAACAAAAGTAGCTAAATATGAATTGACTCTTAGGCTATATATTCTTTATAGATTAAAGGAAATGAAAACAAATTACTTAAAATTCTTAAAAATACCTTGCGCTCAAATCGGTAAGCAAGATTTTCTAACTTTTCTTGTCTCAATAACTCCTCCCTTAATGCAACTTCTCTTCTGTGCTCTGCTTTTTCTAATTCATCCCAAGCTCTTTCTATATCATGAACCAATTGTCCTTCAGGTGGTATATACAGAGGCTGACCGAGAGCTTTCATTTTTGTTTGGATAGAGAATAGCAAAGCTTCAATTTCACTCCTTTCTTTGTATCTAAAGAAATAATTTTTATAAAACAAACATTAAACTATATAATTTTAAATATGTATACATATAAGCGTGATATATCAAATCATTGTGATAAAAAATATTTAGAGTAACCAAAATGAAATTTTTCACAAAAAATCTGGATTTATATTTACAATAATAATAATCAAAATGTTTAAAAAACAGAAATTCTACTAATAAATTATGATTAATAGACTATATAAGTACTCACTTTTTTAAAAATATTTACATATAACTTAAGCCTATTTCATCAACTAAGGTAAAACACATGCATTTTTTAAGTAGACTATTCAACTGACATTGTATATAATAAAAAATTTTTCATAAACTTCATAAAAAGTTTTAAAGTTAATTTATATTTTCAAAAAAATGGAAACTTAAAATATAATTTTTAAATAATTATTAATAAAAACCTAAAGTTATTATTTTATTTAATCACAGATTTTTTAAAAAGAATATTGTTAAAACTTCACTGTCATTCTATTGAAAGAATACATTATAAATAAAACGCACTTGGGTGGTTTTTCAATTGTTCTGTATTCTTTAAAAACCATCAATTCTTTCTGAATTCCTTCAAGAGAGTTAGGAAAATTTCGATTATCTAATTCCTTCACTTTCATCTTAATCCATTGTAAAAGATTGCTGGTGAAAAGCTCATAATTATTCTTTAATTTGTCAGCTTCCATCATCTGACTAACAATCTAGAAAATAAATACAATACTACATGCTAACTATTTTTTTTTAAAAAACAGCATATAATTCAATTAATCATAAATTACAATATATATATATATATATATATATATATATATATATATATATATATATATATATATATATATATATATATATATATAATGAAATAAAAACACATATTCATGCACGAATTAACAATGGCATTTTAAATAAAACATATTGTTACAAATTTATAAATAATGATTATATTTGTCTTAAAATATCTCAGACAGATCGGAAATTCTCACATTTTGGGCAAAAATTGCGGTATTTAGACGTGTTGTAGTTTAAAAGCGGATTTCCTAATGATTTGGCGACTTGGCGACAGTTGGCGAGATTCTTGGCGACTTGGCGACGGTTGGCGAGAAATCGATACTTCTGGAAACATCCATCACCTAAGCTCTAGGACCAATATTTTCCGAGATAGTCTAGAAGCTTCCAGAGCCTTGGCGAAATTGGTAGATTTCTCCGCCAAGTCAGGTATAAATACCGCAGCCCGACATGGAAGAGTGAATAGAGTTTTTGTGAAGACAGTCAGTGAGTGAAGACGATTAGTTGTGACTGCTAGTTGTTTTCTGTCTGAGGTATTTGAGACCTGTGATTGGAAGCTATTTCTTATTGTATCTGACGAATTGTAGCTGTATAATTGTGATTGTTACAGCGGGAATTTCGTTTATCTAGTGAAGTTTTTTTACGAATAAAAGTCTTGTGTTCATTAAGTGGTTGCTTTATTCAACTCTCAATCAACACGAACCCGTGGAGCTCGGTACAACTGGTGTCAGAATCGGGGTTGAAGAGTTGATGCAGCGTGTCACAAGAAAAATGGATATGGATTTAATGAAAAGTCTTCTCGAAAAATTAGCGGAGCAGATGGCTGAGATGAAAGCTGGACAAGAAGAGATGAAAGCTGGACAAGAAGAGATGAAAGCTAGACAAGAAGAGATGAAAGCTGGACAAGAAGAGATGAAAGCTGGACAAGAAGAGATTAAAACCGAGATGATGAAAGAGATAAAATCTGGACAGGAGGAGATGAAAGCTGGACAAGAAGAGATTAAAACCGAGGTGATGAAAGAGATAAAATCTGGACAGGAGGAGCTTAAAAAGGAACTTAAGAAGGATATTGTAAGTGTTAAAGAAGAATTCTCCAACATTATTCAGGAGAAGATGAATGCAATGAAAGATAAGGTAACTTCAGTTGAAACTAAAGTTCTGGAGATAGAAGAAAACGTTGAAGAAGCATTAGACAATATGAATAAGAAGATTGAACGCTTGGAGAAGCAAATGTCAAATAAACATGAAGAACCCAACGTGGCATTTGTGCCTTCCCTAGCCAATATTAAACTCTCAACATTTGATGGGAAATCATCCTGGAAAGTATACAAGACCCAGTTTATGATGGTAGCGGAAGCTAATGGATGGAATCCCCGAGCCCAAGCTTTTCACCTGGCGGCTTCTTTAAGAGGAGACGCGGCTGACATCCTCGAGACGCTTCCGGAGGAGCAGAGGCACGATTTCCAAGCCCTATCGAGTGCGCTTGAGCTGCGGTTTGGAGATAAGTGCACTAAAGAATATAGCAGACTACAGTTAAAGTCCCGCTATCAAAGAGCGGGTGAAAGTCTGCAAGAATTGGCTGCCGATATTCAGCGACTTTCCCATCTAGCATTTTCGGACTGCCCAGCTGAGACACGTGAAGATCTGGCTCTCCATCACTTCATCGATAGTGTGCGGGATCCGGAGATACAGAAAACACTTCGACTCGCCGATGTCAAAGATATTGGATCTGCCCTAGTCTACGCACATAAGATAGAAGCTGCCCAGCAGGCCGCGCGTAAAGACCGGCACTCAATCAGAGCCGTCTCTGCTACTGATACGGACTATGATCTCAGAAAGCAAATTGAAGATCTCCGGCGAAAATTACGTAGCTTAGAATTGAGTAAAGGTGTCAGAAACACGAAAATTCAGTGTTGGACTTGCGGAGGAGTCGGACACGTCTGTAGATACTGTCCGAAAACAAAAGATGGTGGAATTTTTAAAATGGAAATACGTCAACGCAAAGAAACTCTTCATGGAAATGCTGATGCACTATCAAGGAAGCCGTGTAATGAAAGCTGCCGATACTGTTCTAGAGTAGAGAAGAACTATCAGCTGATAAATACTTCGGTACGCCAAGTTACTGCTTCACCTCCATCGAAACCAGACCCATGGAGTGATAAAGAACTTAGAGAAGCCCAAAAAGAAGACCCAGATATAAATCCAATTTTAGAATTAAAAGAATCTTCCAGTATGAAACCAAGTTGGCAGGATATCTCCACCTACAGTCCTGCTACTAAGCAATATTGGGCTCTTTGGGACTCACTCCATATAAGAAATGGTGTCTTATACAGGAAATGGGAGTCCGATGATGGACGTAATTTCAAATGGCAGCTTGTTCTTCCAAAATCAAGAATTTCAGATGTTTTGAAAGAATTGCATAGTAGTTCAACTGGAGGCCACTTTGGAGTAATGAAAACTCTACAGAAGGTTCGAGAACGCTTCTATTGGAGCAAAACGAGACAAGATGTAGAGAAATGGTGCCAATCTTGTGATGACTGTGCGGCACGTAAAGGACCGAAGAAACGTAGCCGAGGAAGGTTGCAGCGGTACAACGTAGGAGCACCTTTTGAGCGAATAGCATTAGACATTTTGGGTCCTTTACCACGATCTTCAAATGGCAACAAATACATACTAGTTGTCATGGACTACTTTACTAAGTGGCCTGAAGCGTTTGCAATCCCCGATCAAGAGGCGACTACAGTAGCCGAGGTTCTACTGCAGCAATGGGTTTCCAGATTCGGCACACCCTTACAAATTCATTCTGATCAGGGGACCAATTTCACCTCTGTTGTGTTTAAAGGAATGTGTCAAATTCTCGGAATAGACAAGACGCAGACCACGCCACTACACCCACAATCGGACGGCATGGTAGAGAGGTTTAACAGAACCATCTTGAATAATCTCTCACTTTTGGTTTCCAGAAATCAGCAAGATTGGGATTTGAAGCTACCGCTGTTTCTGCTTGCATATCGCAGCGCTGTCCATGAGACTACCGGATATACTCCTTCACAGATGCTCTTTGGTCGTGAACTTCGTCTCCCTTGTGATCTTCAGTTTGGTCGTCCACCGGATACATCTTCATCGCCAGAGGAATACCTTCGAGACCTTCAGGCACGTCTTGAAGATGTCCATAACTTCGCTCGAGACCGAATCAACCTGACGACCGAAAAAATGAAGACAAGGTATGACACAAGAGCGACAGGACGTGAATTTCAAGAAGGCGACAAAGTTTGGTTGTGGAACCCGATTCGACGTAAAGGACTTTCTCCAAAGTTGCAAGCCAACTGGGAAGGTCCCTACACAGTCCTAAAAAGACTGAACGACGTCGTGGTTCGTATAAGGAAATCATCTTCCTCAAAACCAAAGGTAGTACATTATGATAGATTAGCTCCTTATCGTAATGTAAAGTAAAAATTAGTAGACCATGGTCTCTTTGTAAATAGTATAGATAATTTTTTTATCTTTTCTATTTTTTTGTATTTTTAGTTGCTTGTGTATGTAATGTATCCTCTTGAAATGTAAATTCTCTTATATTAAATTTGGCCTCCTATCAGGGGATTGTACTGCCCCGGAACGTGCAGTCCTTGAGAGGGGGCAATGTTACAAATTTATAAATAATGATTATATTTGTCTTAAAATATCTCAGACAGATCGGAAATTCTCACATTTTGGGCAAAAATTGCGGTATTTAGACGTGTTGTAGTTTAAAAGCGGATTTCCTAATGATTTGGCGACTTGGCGACAGTTGGCGAGATTCTTGGCGACTTGGCGACGGTTGGCGAGATTCTTGGCGACTTGGCGAGAAATCGATACTTCTGGAAACATCCATCACCTAAGCTCTAGGACCAATATTTTCCGAGATAGTCTAGAAGCTTCCAGAGCCTTGGCGAAATTGGTAGATTTCTCCGCCAAGTCAGGTATAAATACCGCAGCCCGACATGGAAGAGTGAATAGAGTTTTTGTGAAGACAGTCAGTGAGTGAAGACGATTAGTTGTGACTGCTAGTTGTTTTCTGTCTGAGGTATTTGAGACCTGTGATTGGAAGCTATTTCTTATTGTATCTGACGAATTGTAGCTGTATAATTGTGATTGTTACAGCGGGAATTTCGTTTATCTAGTGAAGTTTTTTACGAATAAAAGTCTTGTGTTCATTAAGTGGTTGCTTTATTCAACTCTCAATCAACACGAACCCGTGGAGCTCGGTACATTGTAACCTGTAATAAATATTGTAACCTGTATTTTAAGAAGTTTCTTGTTAATAACAGTTAAATAAAATTTCTATAATATTAAAAAAAACTGCAATGAATATTTCAGCAATGCTTAATTTGCATTTATTTTTCTATGGTTTATTGTTATTCATTTTATTTATTATTGCAAAAGAATTAATTTCCTTTTAAACAAAGTTTAAAATACAAAGTAAAAATAAAATGACTAAAATAAAGAATACAAAATAACATTAACAAAAACTATAAATAAAACAAAATATATTAATTTTAAATATGTAGTATAAATTTTTATGCATTAACCCTTAAATAATTCCTGAACTCAATGATAGCCATTAATAAAATAAATAATATTTTATTATTATTTGCAATACAACTTAAAAATATGTGTTGTTGTTTTTTTCTCTCCAGTGATATTAGTTTTCAATTTGCTATTTTGCTAATTGAAATTCAACTTCTATTGTTTTACTTAAAAAACATTATGGCAGAATTATTTTACACCAATAATTTTTTTCCAAAATAAGTTAAAATACAAATATAAAATTACCCTTAAAAATTAGTTTCTCTTTTTTTAACATAATAACAGAAAATTATCTTGGATGATTATTATCAAAGGGAATAATATTAGGCAATTATATTTTTTTTATAAAGAAAGGCTTAAATCATATACATTTTATATATAAAAAAATAATCTTTTATGTTGGAGAATCACATTAAAACATAATTAATCATCTTGGGCAGAAGCATAAATTAAAAGTAAATAAATAAATTCAAACATATATTATAAATATTAAATGAGTAAAAAAAGCTTAAAAATCATTAAGTTCAAATTTGTAAAAACTCAAAGTCTAAATTTTTAATAAAATGTAATACAAGTAAAGTAACACAACAGGGATCTTGATAACAAATTTTTAAAAAACAATAGTTTAATACATAATTTAAGATTATTTTTCTTGAAAAAAAATGAAATGATTTTAATTCACAATGTTTACTTATAGAGGGAAATCTTTAATTTCTGTGTAATGTTTAAAATTATAACAGTAAAATTAAGAAAATAAGCATATCTTACATTAGCAATACGTTTTCCACCTTTCATTTCACTTTTCATCCTAGCAAATGTATGATAATAGGAAGCAACATAAGTTATTACAGATTTTTCATCAGGTTTGCTAGTATCAACATCTATAACAGAAAAAATTTATTTAATCAATTATAAAATTTTATTAATTTATGGATCTAACAAAAATTATGATTTGTTTTATTGCTATATTAATCATGTCTATTTTATAAAAAAAAAAGCTGAAAAATATAAAACAAAAATAAAAAAATGAATTAATTTTTCTGAAAAAAAAGAAACATTTATCATATATAGCAAAAACTATTTAAAAATGTGAGATAATATAAAGAGATGATAATCATATGACAGACAAATTATTTAAAACTTTTAGGCAATATTATTTACAATAAAACTGCAAGAGAACTTAAAAAAAATTTTAAGTTGTTGTTGTTGCATGCCCCCGAGGTCATCAGCACTAGACCAGGTCCATGAGCGCGTACACCTTCAAAAAATCCAGCACCATAAGTGGATTTCTCCATCAAATCTCTCCTGGAGAGACCAAAGCATTGAAGAATCTGTTCAGGAGAGCCCTGTTCATTTAAATACTTGGAGCAGATTTCGAATTTCTTCGTATCCTCGACGAATTTCAAGTTACTAAGACGAGTTACCCCTCAAGTCACGCAGGCTGTCTCACAGTGTGCACTAGATGCCGGCGAGGGGGTTCCTGGGCAGAGTGGGTAAAGTATGTTGGGAGATTCTTCTCCTGGTACGGTCACCTAAGGTGTGATGGTCACTCCAATTTGCTCAGCTAAAGTCCAGGGCGACGGAACTTAGTCAGTCCTCCTCCTTTGGGCGCTCCAGTTTTAAGGACTAACAGAGGCTGCAACCCTTCCCCATTCATGAATGAAAATTTGAAGTTCAAAATAAGACTAAAATCATAATGCAAGTTATTAACAAATTTATATAGTAATTCGCATTCTTCCACATGATTTTTAAATAGATATTTCTTCCGCAATATATGAATTATAAAATCTCTCCAGACTGCAAGATATAATTCTGAAAAAGTGACTGCTACAATACCTTCAGCATCCAAAAGACGAGGAATTCCTAATTCTCTCTGTGCAATATCGAATGCATTATTCAGGTTCTGGATATGATTGTTATTGTGAAGAGCATGAAAATTAATGAGATCTGGGCGATGAGAATGAATAAGAGCATTAAAACCAAGTCCACTTCTCCAACTGACATGAAAATCTTGAATATTGACTCCAGCATACCTGAAATGAACAATATTGTACAGTAAAATAAAATTAAAATTTCATTGTGTAATTCCAGACAAAAAATTGGTAAATAAAAATAAGCATAAAAAGGTAAATCTGATCACATATTTACATTTGTAGGTTTAGATATGATTGACTTATTTAACAGACTTCTAATTGTTAATGATTTTTTAAAGATTCATAGTCTCATAAACTTGCCCTAGCCTGCAGCTAGATCATGAGGAATAAGATAACAGAAATTACTATACTCTAAGTGAGTATAGTTCTCTTTATTTATATTTTTTGATTTCAAGGCATTAACAAAACATTTTTTTAAGTTTCTTTCATTGAAAAGCTTTTATGAAATTTATTTCAACATAATACAATAGAACTTTGATTGCAATGTTTGATTCCTTTGAGTGATACTTTCCCAAATTGTTGATCAATTCTAAGAAGACTGAGAAATGATTAAATATATAGATCAAGAGTATACATTAAAAGAAAATAGTTCTTCTAATCTATATACTTTAGAAACATATATAATAAGATTGAAAGCAAAGAAATTGAAAACTCATTAAACAAAAAATCATAATTGCATCTATCTGTATTAATTTCTATTAATTAAAATGCAATAATGTTTTATAATAAAAACACAGTTTAAGACATATAACCTTCTAATGTGAGCGATGAGTTATAAGCAAAAAATATTTTCCTAATGAAGAAAGACAATATAAATTGCATCATAAGTTATTTTTAATTATATTTCAAAAAAACATTTTTCTTTTTAGGTAATAAATTCCCAGATTTCAGAGATGATCATGATATTGCTAGAAGTACATTCCATTCACATATCATATTAGAGTGGGGAAAAAAGGAATACGGAGATCATAATAAGAATGAATTAGTACGCATGAAAAATTGACAAAAATTTAAAAGTTGTTTTTAGCATATGCAGCTTTGAATGCAAATAAAAGTATTAATCTATAGAAGCTTTATTTAAAATGTTAATAACTGTAAAAACTACAATATTTTTTAATAAACTGATTTTTTTCAAATTTCAAAACAAAATTTTTATTTTTAGTCCATTTACCTGCCAGTGAAATAAGCATAACAACTCAAATTATTTAAAGCAGTGTTTTGTATGCCTAGATTATACAAGTAATTAATTCAAAAAAACATTTATTTACTACAGCCATAGGATATTTAAAAATCTGTTTACATGTAATTATTGAAACCTATTTTCTTTCGATGATAACATGAAACTACATGCAAAATAAATGTTTTTTTTAGTCAAAATGAAATTAATTTTCTTTAAAAAAATTGATATATAAATGCATTGATTTTTATATTTTAAAGCATATTAGTTTTCTAGATACTAACATATTGATCTCACACACAAGATTATTGATTGAAGTTTTAGTAATAAAATAGGTTTTTCTGATTTTGTATAGTTACTTTGTCACATAAATCCATTGGTTATTTATTAGTTTAAATCTTTTTAAATGTTCATTAAACTGGTTTCCAAAATTTTAATATGTATGTTATGCAATTGTGTACGACTTGTATAACAATGAAGCTGGGATCTTTATTAAGATCATTCTTAACTTCTGCACCCATCCATCATAAAACTCTCAATTATGTACGCCAAGTTTACATGATAGATGTTTCAGAATCAAAAATATTTTATCTACTTTTTAATTTTGTCACATGTTATTTTCTGAGATAACTGGCAATAATTATAAAAATTCCCTAATATCATATGTGCTAGTATAATATGAAATTGCCATTTATTTTAAATTTTAAATCTTACCCAGCTGTTTTCCTTTGGCACCATAATAATAATGCATCTTTAGCAGATTTCTTTTCACTACTTTCATCATCTTCATTCTAAAATAAAATAATAAATTAAGTTAGTTTAAAATGCACAAGATATTTGTTTTTAAAAAATTTAAGTTATTTCAAGAAAAAAAATGGAGCAATAAAAAGTATTAAAAACACAAATATAAAAGAAAAAAAGCAGTAAATCTACTGTAACTTACTGGTCAAAATAATGAATAATAAATCTATTAAATAATTCTTAGGTCAATATAATTTTAAAACTTGTATTTTTGCATAAAAATAAAAGTTTTTTAAACTTACTACATCAATTTCAATTTCTTGAATTTGAAATCTTAAGATGATTGTCCATATCAAGCCTAAAATCAATCTAGGGTTCCCATCAACAATATCTTCAGCACCTATACTTTCTAATCTCACCTAGGGAAAGAAAAAAATTCATACATATTTTAAAAGGACTTTATGAAAGAATAAAAAAACCTGAAAGTTAAAAGCATATTTTTATTTTAACAAATTTAATTAAATTACAATAAAACAACTCAATGAGTGCACATAAAAAATTTTCTATTTTAATTAAATGAGAAATATAAGGAACATCAGAAAAAATAAATAATACATTTATAAAATTCCTTAACTATCTTAAAAATTTAAAAAAACAATTAAATTTAAAGGAAATAACCTACTTATAGAATAGACTTATAAGCAAATTTATATATATCACTTACACACAATGTTATACTATAGAATCGTAAACAACATTGTAGATGATTATAGTTCCATAATATAACCATATAGATATAAATTTCCTTTCAGATAACTTTTAAGTATCTATACATATCACTTATATGTAACAGTCAAAAAACATTACAAAGAATTTATGTAATATATACATAATGAACATAGAAGAAAATTACAGGTGAAGATCTTTCTAAAAAATAAATAATGACAATCAAAATAGAGAAAAATAATAATTTAAAAAATATGGAATAGAAATGACAGACTGCTCAAAAAAATTAAGCATAAAATAAATAAGTAAAGAATGAATTTTAAAAGTTAATATTTAGCAAAAAATATAAAGACGCAGCGAAATTGTAGCAGAATTACTACATATGAAAATAAAGGAGTACTAACATAGATAACATTTAAAATATATATTATTAATTCCACAGAAATTTTCTAATACAGTAACATTTGAGGAATCTTATCCATCATGCAAGCTATGAAAAATAGTTTACAATTGATTACAAAGTTTATCTGATACAACAGAATCAATTACAGCAATTTCAATAAAATTTTATTAAATAACATTAAGAGGATCTTCAGTATACATCAATATATTGGAAAAAAAAATTTCAAAATATATTAATGGATAACTCACAAAATAACTGCCAGTTTCTATGATAGAAAATTCTTAAAAATTAAATAATGTAATTTTTTAAAAATAAGAAAATGAACTTCTTTCATATATAAATATATAAAACAAAAAATAAACAAACATGATATATATATATATATATATATATATATATATATATATATATATATATATATATATATATATATATATATAACAAAATAACTTTTTTTAAATATTCTTCAAATATTAAACAATTAAACAAAACAGAATTAAACACATTTATTGATCTATAACCATTGTTAATAACTGAATATAAATTTGAATAAACAGGAAGAAAGCCTATGAACTTGAATACAGCAATGATAAACTTTAAAAAGATATTATTTGGCCTTGGTAGCCTAGTGGTTAGGGCATCGGCCTTCTGTCCAGAATTCAACTCATAATGCCCCCAAAGATCCACTAAGTACATGAAATATAAGTGCTTGTTAAATCTGTAGAATTGAAAGTTCTGTGGTCGGTCATTGAGCAGTTACCATAGGTGTAACAGGCTAGAAAAAATTTCCTCCTCCTCCAAACAATATCAAAATTGTAGGAGAGGATCTTCTGGTGATCCCACCTATTGGAGGAGTCTTAAAGTCATACTTTAATTTTCGTAGTGCTCTAGTTAAATAAAAGAGGCACCCTACTGACTTAAATTCCCATAGCCAACGGTATAGCGAACTTGGCTAGTTCAAGTGTCATAAATAATAACACAAGATATTATTTCCCTGATAAAATCTTCAAAACTTATAATCTTTAACAGATCTACCATATAAAACCTTCAATCATTATTTTCATATATTCCTTTTACTTTTATTATAATTTTTTAAGCATGAAAAGATATTTTTATGGAAGTAAATGAAATGAAAATGAAAATTTTAGAACCTTTAACAAAAATATTTCTAAATAAATGTAAAAATGTAAACATTTGAAAGAACTTATATTAGTTATTAAAACTATATTTTAAAAATATTTACAGCAATTAATTCTGTTATATTATTTTCATTAACTATTTTCTGATTACTAAACCCTAATTTTATAACCATAGAAAATAACTTTGTTAACAATAAAATTTTAGAAAATAATAATTATAGCTTTCTATAGATTATTGCAGTTTAATTCACCATATTTTAAACTGAGAAGTAACAGTAAGTAACAAAAATAAACATAAAAATGGAATGAATTCTTTAATTTTCACACTTAAGCACTCTTTTATTTCTATGATAATCCAGCTTAATGAGTTCAAAATGTATCCTTAGAGATTATCTCTTTTCTTATACATAATGAATCAAGTTCTGTTTTAAAATTTTTCCTTTCAATAAAATTTAATTCATGTGTTAAGAAATGTTTTGTCCCAAAACCCTACCCTGAATTAAGATTCCTAGCTCTAAGCCATTAAATTTTAATGACGAGATTTACTTCAATGAATGATAAAAAAAAAATTTAAACACATAAAATATATACAACTTTGAAAATTATTAATATCATCAATTCTATGGTTTCTGTTCTAAAAAGGTAAAACAAAAATATTTAATCATTTATCTACTTTCATAATTATGTATATTTGTATACATGTATTTTCAGTGTCTTTTCTACATAGCTAAAACAAAAATGTAGGAGAAAAGTTATTTAGCGAATATATTAAAATATTTTCTTTATACATAATCGAAACAGCTTAAGTAACATTAATTTAAATTTATCAGATTATCAGGCTGACACTTGTAAAATGTGGAACACTGTAGTATAAAAACTATTGAGCTATTAACTTCTGAAATTCAATATCCCAATAACACTACAGTTGAAAAGTCATAGTCAAATATCAGCATGTGTTCTACTAGATACTATATACACAGATAGTCAAATATATGTTCAAAATGTATTCTGAGTAATTCATTTACATCAAATTAGATATACAATATGAATTTCTAATTACCCTTATATTATTTGTTCTCAAAATAATTTATATAATAATAGAGAAAAGATAACTGATACATGTAATTTCTCCCAAGATTCTCAAACAAAGTAAACAGCATTAACTTATTTATTTCCCAAAGATAGCTTTGACTTTTTATAATAGATAAACAACTAAGATGTCCATCTTAACTGATTAATTAAAAAATAATTATAAAAATTACTAAAAATAACACCCACAGTATAATGATCTTATTTCACTTAAGGAATTTAAAGCTTAAAAGGAATAATTTAACAAATGTTGATAATTTAAATCATCTACTCATCTATATATAGAGAAAATTTTATTAAATACTTTAATCAATATTTATTCTTAGAGTGACAATAATAATGAAATAAACATTGCTTAGACAATTTTAAAATAATTTAAACATTTGAATCAATAACATTATCAATAGAGAATTCTTTCAGTTGCTTGGTAACCAAAGCAATTAAAAGAAATATCTGAAAGCTATACTACAAAAATTATTCATTAAAATAACATTAATGATTCTTAATAAATAATATTTATTAAATTACTTATAAAATGTTTTCTCAAGGACTGTGATACCAAACAATAAAATCATCAGAAAATTAAAAAAAAAATAACAATATATATATTCAAGTATTTTAAAAAAGTATCATTTACCAAAATTTATGATTTTATGGGGTCAAAAGCATTTACAGTTTCAATTGCAGCAAAGTATTCTTTATTTTAATTCAAATAAATTAGAATATTTAAAGGCTTAGAAATAGAAATTTGCTAAAAAAATATCAAAATGACATAATTCTCATTAGATTCAAAATAGATTAATGAATGTAATGATTACAAAAAGTAAGGGGAATCAGGCTTTTAAAAATATTCTTAGCTGAAATTGATGACATATTTCACTCAATTCTGAAATAGGAAAAATGCTATTTCATGGAGTATAATGCATAACTATAAGCATGAACATTTTATAAAAATAACTATCATGTAAAATTATTTGAAAAATAAATTTAATTGTATATGATAATATATAACAAGATTAAAAACTTACTTTGGTGTGAAGAAAAGCCAGACTTTTATTTACATTTTCAATTTTATGAACTCTCATTTTTCCATGATTTGGTTTTCCAAGTTTTTCCCCAGAGATTATTTCTAAGAGTTTGAGTAGTTTTTTACCATCTGCTAAATCTGTAAATAGGTCCTCAACTTCCATCCTCGCCTGAAACATAACATTAATATTAAGGATACGAATCCCAAAAATAACAACCATCATTAGAAGTTATATTTCCATAGTTAAATAATAATTCACACAAGCATAGTGAAACAATAAATCAAACACAAAATGTATGAGAAAAATTATAAAATTTTACAATATTGATATAAATCATAATTACTTATGTTATTTATTTGTTATTATGTTGTTTAATTAATGCTCTTCCTTAATATTTAATTAGCATGTTAATATATTTCTAAAAATTAATGTTGTTAATGTATATATATTATTAGCTATATTTTATGTATTCACAATTAAAATAAATAAAATTAGATCATATAAATCTGAGTAAAATCAATTACTCTTAAAAATAAACTACAAACTTTATATTCATTATTATAAGTTATATAAAATCTTTTTAAGTTACATTAATTACATGCTTACAGGATTACAATGAAACTACTTAGAAATTTCAAAAAAAATAAATAAATAAATAAAGGATTTACAAAAATAATTAAGAATCAAACTATATTTTAAACATAGTACTTTAGAATGAAAAAATAAAATTTATTGGGAGAAAGAAAGTATTTTCTTTTTAATTCATGACATGACAAGAGAAAAAAGAAAACAAGTGATAACCAGTTTGAACACCAAATTTTTTTCATTTTGGTCTATAAGAGAACGTTTCTATTGTTTACAACTTTTCAACTTTTAGTAACAGCCAAATTACTAAATTAATTGTAATAAAAATAAGCATTTCTATGTTACTGAAATTAATTATAAATGTTTTGAATAGAATAGTACATTGTTTTAGAACAAAATATCAGTTTAAGTTTAATTATTAATTTTTAGCATTTAAATATACTTTCAAAAATAGTTATGGCAATACTATTCAATAAAACCATATAATAAGTGCTTGGAATATTCAACAGCTTTCAATAAATAAATAATTTATAGATAATTTATGTATAAAATTTGTCCAGAATTTAATTTCATGTTCAATAGTGTGAATTTTCAGTTCAAGTTTCAATTGGCAAGGAAAATAAATATTTTGATATTGTTAGCTAAGACTTAGCATTATAAATGTTGACATTCTTTTTAAACTCTTACAAAATTCTAATTTAATGTTTAAAATTGCTAGTAGTTATTCATATTAATTCCATCATAAAAGGGAAAATGTTGATTTTCTCTAAAGTGATGTATTAAACAGATTAGAGAGATTACAGAAGATAAAAAAATTATAAGATTAATAACTGTGTGTGATTTTCATAATTCATTATTACATAACAAAGGATGTTTAAAAACTTGCAAGTTATAATTTTATAAAATTGAAAATCAGGAGCAACAAATAATATTTTAAAATAAAAATAACAGGAAGCCTTAAAATGCAATGAAACCAGTTTTCTAATTAAGAAATCCATGCTAAACAAGTTCATGAGAATAATGAAATCTATCAATATACCAAATGAGTAAATGAGAATAAAATATTTATTCCCATTTACTCATTTGGTATATTGATAGACATCTTCATGAACAAAAGAATCACATTTATGTTATATAAATAGTTACTGGTACTAAGAGGTAGTTATGTTAACAAAACTAACATGCATTTAAATTAAACGTATAATTACAAAATATTCTGAATCAATAAATACATTCCGCCAAATTTATTAACGTCAAACAATTTTGATTAATTTATAAAAATTAATTTTTCATAAATTGTTTTCATATTAATTATTTTTTAATGATGAAACAGTAACAGGAGTATATGTAAGTACATTTTTTTTTCAAGAACAATTAATATAACAACTAAAAAGTCAATGAAAATGCTATAGCAAAAAAAGTTTAGTTTTAATACACAACAAATGAAATGATTTTAATTTTAATTAAAAAATTAAGTTTAGGATTACTTTTAATACTGATTTTAAATTATTAGCAATACAAATTCTTTTCATAGCATTATACTTTTATTAGCTAAATATATACCTGAATTAATTAGCTTCACAACTTGTATAAAAAAAATGCAGATATATAATATTATAAAAAATTTTAATTAAATTTAAAACATATGTTAGAAGGGAAGTATTATCATTAAAATCTCAGCATAAAATAATAAAAAATATTAATTGTGAAAATTTTCTGCATTTACTTTTTGTAAAAAAGAATTCATCCATTTGGTAAAAGTCTTTTTTTGTATGTGAAGGCGTTCTTCTTGAAGAGCCTTAATGCGGCCAGTTTCAAATTTAATGGCATCTTCACGCTGTGACATCGCTTTTAAAAACTCCTAGCTTCACATACCCTGTAGACAAAGAGAAAAAATTAAAATGTGATACATATATAGTCAATATAGTATTCTAAAAAGAAAAATAAATGACAAGTAATTTAAATGAGAATTTTCCAACATTAGAATTCTGTTAAATATATATCTGAATAGCTAAAATGAGAACAAAATATTACTTTAGCACATAAGTATGCAGTGAGTTTATTATATAGATTTGATAATTCCTTTTATATTACGAGAAAGAGAATTAAAATTTTATATTTAACTCTTTTACAAATTATTGAAGCATAATTATATATTTTAGAACTTATATAATTATTTTGCAGATAATTTTTTTAATTAATATTCTAAAATCTAAAATAGTAGTTCATGTAGGTATCAAATCAATGCAAAAAATAAATAATAATAATAAGTAAATACGCAAATATCGAATAAATAATATTTTTTCAATTTTCAGCAGTTTCAAAACTAAAATTTTTTAAGCTTTCGTTTAAAAAAGACGATTTTGTAGTAAATGATATGCTAAACAAATAAATATTAGATTTAATTTCTTTGATTAGATAATTGCATTTGATTTCTTTTCTTCAGTAGATAATTTCTGATGATTTGATTCCATTGTTTTAAGCTGGAATCAATGAATGTTAACATAAAAATTAAATAAAGTCATAAAAATTTGTTAAATAATGGATATTCATAAAAAAATCTTGATAAGATTTAAGATTAATAATATAAAAAATTTTATAAACTTTACCATAAGTTTCATAAAATTAATTTTTAAACTTGATTACTTTTCACATATTTTTAAAAAACTGAAAAAAATTTACAACTAAAAAGTAATTTTTTTTTTTACAAAAAACCTCAATGTATACTGTTTAATTTAACTTAATTTTTTTTCTTCAATAATTAGCTACTTTAAATTCAAAAAATTCTGCTTAGAAAACTTTGTTTATAAACAACAACAAAAACTGTCTGCTAGGAATTATTTTATTAATTATGTTTCAATGTGTGGTTTCGACCCCCCCCCCCGTTATTTCAACTGATCAAAATGTTTAACCATAGCCAACAGTTTTGTAGCTTAGAACTATTTTCAAATGATGATGTCAACATCTGAGAAACAGCGAAAACACTTTTCCCATCACATTGATGAAGTTGAGAAGTTAATGTTATTGAATATAAATAACTTTTTAAGAAATTTTTTAGTAGTTATTTAACTGTTATAAAAAAAAATACATTTCATACAAAATATCTGACTACTTCTACACTAAATATAAAGAATTATTTCATTAAAAAAAGAATAATACCAAAACCATTAAATCATTTTTTTGAAGTGCTCATTTGAAGACATACCTATGAATAAAGTCTTAGATATTGGGGCCATAATAACCTTTTGAGTAAAGGAGTCGTTCTCATAATCAGGAGAAAGCAGGTTCGATACTTGACCTACGAAAACCATTGTGTGATAGAGCATGCATACATTAAGGTTTCTTATGATACACTCAATGTCTTCAGGCGAGTGTGGCATAAGTGATGACGAAGAAAGAAAATGATAACTCCTGTATCAACCTCATCACAAGTTCATGACTCAACAATAATGTGATTAACTGTATTCAAAACTTCGCGCGTACGCAGTCAATAGAAATAGGTGGGCGGGAATGTTTTGAACTAAATAACTTATTAGCAGATAATGTAGAGAGTACATTACATTTAAAATATTTTTTTAATCCATCACAAAGAGTAATTTAAATTCAACAGTAAAATAATAACGACAATTTTAGTAGACATTTAAAAACTAGGAACTTCAATTCATCACGTTCTTAAATAATCAAAAATTATCAGATTTAATTCTGCTGATTCTTAAAAAATAAATGTTCCCCCCTCCTTATAATTCTTGTTAATTTATGCACACATTTCTTTTATGTATATGCTTCAGATAAGAGAAAATTCAGATTACAGCTGAATAACAAACCAAAAAAATAACAAAATAATTTCACAAAAATTTAAATTCTTAAAATTTAACTGCAAATTGAGGTAGATAGTTAATTACTGAAATATGTATACCTGAAAATAATATAAATACACAATTTTTAAAAAATTTAATTACATTAAAAGCTTTTCCATTTAGATAAAAGAATGAATATAGTTTGTATGAAATTATAAAAATTACGCGTGAAATTTTTCGATAAAATTTACATGGAAGGGTTTGTGTTTGATTACTTTATTTCTTAATGATTAAGCAGTTAATACACTGCAATTTCATTGCACATAATAGCAACTTAATAAAAAGGCTCCTAAGAACATATGCTGTCAGTCTGGCACTTCCCAAGTGTCAGTGAACCCAGTGGGGGTTTTAGAGGGCGTATATTTTTATTTTTTACTTCTGAAGACTAAAAAAGGCTTGTTGTGGGTACTATATTTTTCTTAAATCGAGATCCAAGGATTTGGAATTAGTGTAAATATAATTAAAATATCGCCTTCATGTGAAACGATTAGCACTGTGTTCAAAACTATGCTCACTAAAGAAAAATCACTGAATCTGCGAGCACAAAATCATAACTCTTCAAATGAGAAAAAGTAATGTAATCAGTAAATCAGTTGAAAATGAGGTCTCAAATTAAGAATGATTACGATAAAAATGAATTTTATCGCAAAAAATGAGTACAAAGAATTAATTTTTTTAAGATATGTGCACGTTGCTCTTTATAGAGCTATACTTCTGACACCAACGAAATTTGTTTATAAAATCTAAATACCACTGTCTAAAAATTATCATCTTAAAGTCACACTTTTATATAAGAATAAAATAAGCAGTAATGATCAGCTTAAAATGCTTATCTAATGTGATAAGCATCCACTCTGAAGGTAATCAAGCCAATAAACTGTTAATTTGTTTTGCTATGTTGTCGCTCAAAGCTTTTTGCATACGAGCTCTTTTTAGACCGAGTTCAATTGTTTAAAATGAATACCTAACCACCACAAACATCAAGCAAGAGGTGAAGTTTGGAATTCGAAATCCGAGATGTTGAACCGGAAGAGTGCTAAATATTCGGTTGTTAGCTTGGCGTAGTACACCTTTACATCAAGATTCAAATCAAGATGTATCGTATGGAAAAACAAGCAGTAAACTCTGCAGTGAATGGACAACAAATTATATAGATGGTTCGGGGTCAATATATATTGCACAGAAGAATCTTCACGCATAGATTATGGCGCATCCGAGGTCGAGAAACCATGGAAATAGAAAATATGATTCACTAACAAATATCCTCTAATAGTGTTCCAAATCATGAGGTCTTAAATCCTCACACATAGACTATGGCGATTCCGACGTCCACAAACAATGGAGATAAGATTCACTTATAAGTATCCCCCAATATTGTTCTAACTCATGAGGCTCAAATCCTCACACATAGACAAAGGTGCATCCGAAGTCGATAAACATGGAGAAAGAAAATATGATTCACTAATAAATATCCTCTAATAGTGTTCCAAGTCATGAGGTCTTAAAATCCCACACATAGACACTGGCGATTCCGACGTCCACAAACAATGGAGATAAGATTCACTAATAAATATCCCCCAATATTGTTCTAACTCATGAGGCTCAAATCCTCACACATAGACAAAGGTGCATCCGAAGTCGACAAACATGGAGAAAGAAAATATGATTCACTAATAAATATCCTCTAATAGTGTTCCAAGTCATGAGGTCTTAAAATCCCACACATAGACACTGGCGATTCCGACGTCCACAAACAATGGAGATAAGATTCACTTATAAATATCTTTTAATATTGTTCTAATTCCTGAGGTTCAAATCCTTACACATATACAAAGGTGCATCCGACATCGACAAACATGGAGATATAGAAAATGTTTATAAATATCCTCCAATATTGTTTCATCTCATGAGGTATCATTTTCATGAGGATGTTGCCCAAAGATGATTTCAAATTGAACAGACCAGTGCTATTTTTGAATAGCCCAGTTTCCATTATCTGTCACTTTCGCACAAGCATTTCTGCTATGCATTAAACTTTATTAAGAATTTATGATGCATTCATTCATTAATGGAAGCCGATCATGTAGTCTTGTTTGAATTTCATGCACTGTTGCTATATCATTCTAATATTTTTTTATAAATGTTCTAATATAGGTAATTTTATTGACTTTCAATCAATTATTTTCAACAATCAGACAACAATATGAATTTTAGTGTACCTTTATAATGCTTTCTCCTACCTTTAACAAATTAACTATGAAGTTAAGAAAGCAATTTTTAGAACTCATAAGCACAGAATTATTTTGTAATATTAATGATTCGAGTATTTTAACCTCTTTTACTTTTTAAATATTGTTTAATTCGTAAGTTTCCTTCGTACTGTGGTACATTTCACACAGCAATATATCACTATTGGATGACAATAGTTTGGCTCTAAATGTTTCATTTGCGACTTAAATGGTTGGTAGACAGTCAAACAAATATTGAAAGAAATAAATCAATTCATGTAACGCATGTATTGTTTAAGATTGCCATCAATTTCTAAACTGGTATTTGCGTTTGCATTATCATAACGGCATGCAGAAATTTAAAGTGCTATTTGCAATGATAAGGGAACTAACTTAAAATAAATTTAGAGACATTGTATTTTTTATCTATGTCTTAAGATACAGTTAAAATGTGAAACTGATGCTTGACTTGATATCCACTTTTTTAAAATTTCATTTCAAAGAAATTACACAATATATAAGCATAAAAAGGGTCCGGCTTATCCTAATTGGGGTCCGGAGCAAAAACCTCTTTGTGGCCCTCTCTGCTTCAAAATAACAAGTTTTCTATTCAATTTGGTAGACGAATCTTTTTGACTGACAACGTAAAATAAACTTTCTATTTGATTTTGAGGACCCTCTGATGTGGGAACCCAGGGCAATTGCTCATATGCCCCAGCCTGAATCATGCTCTGAGCATAAATTCAACCAGTAAAAGGATTTTTACCTTATTTAATAGTGGGCCTATTGCTTTTCGATAAATAAAACAATCCGAACAAATAATCATTCGTACCCAAGCAACGAATGCACACAAGTCATGCTAAAAACACTCAAGAGTTGTTATAAATTTCATGGTCGAAAATAATACACTGATCTAAGTAGGTCACGAAAAATAATACGTTAAAAATTCTAGTTTATAATTGAGTATTTTCTTTGCATTTCTTTAAATTGTGTACATAAAATCAGATAATGAAAAAAAGATACTTTTTATCAACAGCAATAACCATGTTTCAGTAAATAAGTAGACCAAGGCTATACGTGAGTACAGTACGAGAGAAAATGATTCCACAACATTCACAAAAATGCCAGGGTGTTTAATAAAAGGTGAAATGTCCAGCATTGGAAACAACTATAATTGCTCTAGAAAGCAACTGTCCGTGTCCGGAGAAAAGTTTCATCCTGTCTGCTGACCTGTTCACAAAGAGAAAGGTACTTTCTAATAATCATATATAACGTCGGTAAATGAAAGGAAAGTTTAACACACAATTCTACGATGTCGCAAACATCTTTTTTATTCAAACTTACGAAACAAAGTTCATTCACCACAGAAAAATATAATATATAGCTTCATTTCATTATTTCTTCAGTGAACCAATGTGGATTGCTTGTGTATGATTTTATTTACAGTTTATTTCATTTTGTGTCCGAATTAAAAACTAAAAAAAATTCTAGTATTGTCTATATATGAAAAGTATTCGCTATTTTTTCTTAATTGCAATATTCTGAATGAACATATATACTTTAGGTTTTTTAAATTAAAAATCTAAATCAAAACTTTTTAATAATTTAAAATTTTCAAATTTAAACACATTTTACATTTTTAAGAATTAAGAAAAATTTTAATCATTACTTTTCAAAAATATTAAAAATTATTTAAATAACTGAAAATATTATAAATTATAAAATATTCGTAGAAAAAGTAAAACAGTTCAACAGTTCAAACAAATTAACATTTACCGAACCAAAACTGCAACATCTTTCTAAAAAAGTATTTAATCAAATGCTGCATAAAATAAAGACTAAAAGAATTATGGTGAATGTTTCAAGCATAGAAAAGTTACTTAAAACATTTCTCATGCATTATTTGAAATTCTAATAAAGATTTTTAAAAACTGTGGTCAAGTTCACGAGACGCTTGTAGCATTATCCTCAGACCGTTTAATGATATTCAAATTTGTTATATGATTTCTCAAAAGTACAATGCAATTGAAAAAAGTGCTTATCTCATTCAATATATTCAATTTTTAAATGTTTCCTGATTAATACTGTCTGAGGTGTTAGATTTAAAAATGTTTGTTTTAAAATCTAATAAGAAATTGTTATATATTTAAAAAAGTAAAACCGATGTTACAACGTATTTTATCGAAAAGAATTTAATTTTAATTCTCAATAATAGAAACCAAATAGTTAATAGTCATTGATAAAATAATTTAAATTTTATTAAAAATAAACAAAAACTTACAGAATTGATGCATTTGATAATACTTTGTGATTAATTAGATTAAGTGCAAAGCAGTTATTCCAAACTTCCTTCAGTTGTTACAAATAATCAAAAAATTCTAATTTAAGGGATGACTAGAAATATCTTTGTTATTTTTATTATTATTATTAAATATTAATAATAATATAATTAATTATATATTAATTATATTATATATATTATTATATTAATATTAATAATAATATAAATAAAAAATATAAATATAAAAGTAAATAAATAAATAAAATATATATAACATTAAAAATTATTATTAAAAAATATTTTTGATGTTAATACATTACCTTATCGGTCTTGGTTAAGACTAGTATAATTTTTTATCTAGATGTGACTAAGAGTAATATAACATTTAAAACCGGTAAAATCTAAAAATACAATAAGAAATAAAAAGTTTTCTCTGACGAAATTTTACGATATATTATTTTTTAAACCCCCTAAAATTAAAAAACTTTCCTGTTTTTCAAGTCATAATGAAAAAGTATTCTTAATCACAAAAGATGAGATTTATATCGCATTTAGAAAATATTGTGGCTGCGATATAAATCTAATTTTTTTTTCTAAATTAGGCATACTACGTTTTCGCCAATAATTGAGTTTCCTTTTACATAAAAAAAATGGGATATAACCTTTCTACTATCAACAAAACTACATCAGTTAAAATTACTCAGAAAAATTTATGAAAGATAACTGATTTCAATTTGTAAAATGTGGAAGCTCTTTGACTTCGTACAGGGATTAAAATTTATAAATGTTAACTAATTTCATGCAAAAAAATTACAATAAAAATTTCTCCAAATAAAATAAATTGATTTTGAATACTTTTATGCATAAAATAAAAAATTTAAATTATAGGAAAATAATGTAAGAGAAATTAATTTTTATTTTATATTGTATTCGGTTTTAATTCACTAAGGTACCAAACACGCAAAAATTTTTAGTTTTAAGAAATGAAAAAATAGTTTTTAAAATTTTCATTCCGAAATCATTGTTAGAAAGAATACACCCTTTTTACTATAAACACATTTATTTCAAATTAAATATTTTATGCTTTTCAATCCTTATTTGTAATTCTTTTTTATTAATAAAATAATAAAAAAACCACAAAAGAATTTTTTCGCGCTATTTTAAATTAAGTCTAGTTTGATATTTCCAATCAGACATAATAGTTTTCCAGTGCAAAGCATTACAAATTTAAAGCTAAAAGTAAAATTGTTTTTATTGTGTATTAAGTACGCAGATTTTTTATTAATGATTTGTTTGTCACTCGACGATCACTTTTTGCATTCTGGGACTAATTACATCAATACGGCTTAAAATGGATTCCGAACTACAAACATCCAACCGCAAGTGGGATTCTAACCCACGAACTGTTGAACAAAAGGCAATTGCGCTAACCAATCGGCTATCAGCTTAGCTCATATAATCATGTGACAACGTTAATTCGCACATCAACAGATTTTTTACATAAAACAATTATTGCAACATCCAATTCAATTTTGTTTAAAATATACCCTCGACTTTCCTTTCATAATTATATTAAAAAATTTATTTTCAAACAGTTAGGTTTAGAGTTAGAGTAAATGAGTACTTTTAATAATTTATAAGCTGTATTCGCATATACATGGTCTATTAATGCATGTTAAGTATTGCTAACGATTAGATTAAATGCAACAAGTTACTCATTTTGTTTCGAATAAATTTCCATTTAAAAAAATTAATTAAACGTGGAACAAATGAAAATATTTCGTAAACAAAGTAGTTCCATCCATATATTTCTTCGTAATTATTTTGCATAAATCCCCGGTTTTATGTGAAATGAAACATAGTTCTCAGAGAGCATAAAACTCATTTTTAACAAAAAAAAAAAAAAAAAAAAAAATAGAAAAGAAATTGAATAATTTAATTTTTAATATGTATACTATTTTATTATTGAACCCGTGACTAAACTAATTTAGATTAATATAATTTGAGAAGATTTCGGGTTTTCTTCCCTTCTAGGTATTGATATCAAAGTCAAGGCTGCCAATTTGTTCTTTTTGGCAATTCAATATGTTACCTAAAAACAGCACGATTAACGTAATAATGTAAGCGTGAAAAATTCTAATCCATATGCAAAAAGATTATTGCTCATTTCAGAGAATTGGGTTACATGTGATTCAAATCTAGCAAGCTAATTTAAACTTCTTTTTAAATTTCATTTAGCAATTTTCTGATAGCAGTGATTTCAAACTGTTCTAAATTGTCATTAAGAATGTCTGGCAAGTTTGGTTTTCATGTATCATATTTCACCATTTTATCTGTTGTTGTCGTGTGTCAGCTAGGCTGGTAACATGGGGTGCGCTGCTCCACTTTTCCAAATGAACCACATTTTGATGTGGAGTCCGACTTCCTCAGTACACACGTGCCATAGGTACCCGTTTATAGGGTAGACAACCATTTACAACCCATTCATACAAGGAAAGGACAAAGACAGGATAGATAGAGAGAGAAAGTACATCCATACCCGAACCGGGATTCGAATCCAGGACCTCCTTGTCCGCAGTCAGGTACGCTGACCACTAGACAAGTTGGGCGGCACTTTATCTAAATCCTTCATATTATTATTTTTGTTAACGAAACATCTTGTAAGTATTATAGTACGTAAATTAAAAAGAAAAGCAGTTCTTCAGTTAAAATATATAATTTTGATATAAAACGAACTACAAACATTTGAAATTAATTTTGCAAACAAAAAAACTGCAATTAATTCATTGTTTGTTTTGCCACTATTCATGCTTTATTTAGGCGATTTAATGAATCGCCAAAATAAAACATATTTTATATGGTTATCAAATAATCATAATAGATCATCACATCTTAGACAAATAGTTCATAATAGAATGTTAGTTGAAATAATAGTATTTAAAATTTAAGTAAATCTACTTCATTTATTTCTCTAGGACCAAAAAATAATCTAAATGCATTTTTTTAAATAGACAATATTAATTACCATTAAAATTTTATTCAATTTTTAATTAGTATTTTAAATGTATATAAGTTCTAAAAATAAAATTAACTATTAATACAAGCTTATACAATTTAAATCATCTTAAGATATGAAATAATCACTAGAACATAAAAAACTTCGTGCATTTTGAGCAGTTAACCCAAAATTTGGATATTTTTAACCCCACTTGTATCGAAATAATATTCTTGATATTGAAAAAAAATTTTGTAAATAAATACTTCATTGGCTTGTTGCATCTTTATGCGTAAACCACACCCACAGTTTATTTTACAAAATAAAACCAAATAAAAAAATTGCATACCAAATAAGCAGCTTTATTACGAATAAATTTGTAACATTCTAAGCCGGAAGTTCACGAGCCTATCAGACATTACGTATAACCATTTTATTTTTGCTTCTTTTAAAAAAAGAACCCAATAAAAGTTGTTTAAGGATGAGGTGAAATTTGGATGTGAGAAAACTTCGCAAGCGGTTTTTACTCATATAAGAGTGTCTTATTTTTAATTTATATAAGCGTTACAACTTCCTTTTATTCAAGAATGTGTGCGGTTAGTTTAACGACATGCACATTTCCTTAAGTTCAACATTCAGGTAAAAATTTACTTCAGTTTTAGGTTATAAATTTGCATATTATAAATTATAACATCATTATTGATATCCACGTTTGATTTACAGGTGTAACGTTTCACGGTCAAAAGAAAGAATACATCACTTCAATACAAATATTTAACTTTAGTTGAAATTTTAAAAGTACAGATAATTTTGTCTACAAATATTTAGTACATAGATTTACAAATCTATTTAGTATGTATTAGGTATAAATCATATAAGTTAGTATATAAAACTTTTATTTAGCATAAATACTGTTAATTCAAAATAAAATTAAGTTTTAATTAAGAAATTAAATTAACACAGAAACTTTATTTTTTTTAATATTTAATGTTGGGAAAAAAAAACAATCATTGAAGTAAAGATTTAAAAATATAAATTATGCTCAGAACCAATATAATCATTATGATAGCATACATAAATTAATTTAACAGCAAATTTGAATATCATATAAATAAAATACTTATTTACATATAAAATTAATATACATAAAGTTATTTTTCTAAGAAAAACGCAGGATATACAAGTTTTAAGAGAATATTTTTTATAATCACATTTAATGCGATTTCTTGATATAGATACAGAACTTTAGTTAGCATTTTTTTTAAAATTCTATATTGTTGAAGGAATATTTTTTTTAAACAATCCACAAAAACATCTCAATCCTTAAATTGAAATTTCTGTTCATAAACAAAAAATGTATCGCAGCTGGTTCTTTTTTTTTAATATGAAAAAGGGGTTGCCTCACTATCTTTTTAAGAGAAAGATTTATTATTAAACCAATAGTTTTTGTGTAATCGACTCGATCTCTGCCGCCTACTAATGAGACGATAGGGATTGCCGATAATAAAGTTATTTTTCCTAACCAAGGTCGTTGTAACAAGGCTGAGCAAATACGTAAGATTCTGACTGGTTTTACTTCCGGACAACTTTGAGACATTGTTTTACAATTCATTATCTTCTTTCACTGTGCAGAAAAGAATATGGAAACTTCCCACACAAATTTTATTAATACCTATATATAATAAATAAATAGTGTAAATTTTGGGAATTTAAAAAATATATTTTTTTTCAAATACGATTGAAAAGTTAGTGATATTAATACCGATAAGCACATCACATAAGGGCCGTGGTAGCCTAGTGGTTAAGGTATCGGCCTTCCATCCGGAAGGGTGGAGTTCGATTCCCAATGCCGCTAAAGACCCACCGAGTACATGCGATATACGTGCTCGTTAAATCTGTGGAATCGAAAGTCCCTGTGGTGGGTCGTTGAGCAGTTACCATGGGTGTAATGTTCTGGAGAAATTTACTCCCCCTTCAGATCAATGCCAAAATTAAGAGAGTAGATCCTCTGGTGCTGCCATCTATAGGAGGATTTGAAGAGCAAAAGTCGCACTTTCATCTTCATGGTGCTCTGATTAAACGAAAAACGCTCCCAATTGACTTAAATTCGCATAGCCAAGGCATAGAGAGCTTGTCCAAGTGTCATTAGCAACAACAACAGGGCATCACATGGAAGAGAGCAGCGTGGTTTGGTTTGTTTGTCGCTTAACGGTCATTTTTTGCACTACACAATTAGAACGGGACATACGGTTTAAAGTGGATTCCGAACCACTATAAACAAGCCAAGGTGGGATTCGAACCCACGAACTGTTGAACCGAAGGCAAGAGCGCTAACCATTCGGCTGCCAGCTCGGCCAGAGAGCAGCGTGGATAAATGTAGAATGTTATATAAAATATTATATGCAAAAATTATAGATTTAGAGAAAAATAGGCAATCATAAAAATTTGTCTGGATAGCCGATAAATTTTATGGTAATTCTGTTGACGAAGACTAGTTTTGACACTCTACTGTAAAGAAATCTAATGTATAAAGCTTTTAGGAATACAGAAAATGTTTAGTTTTCTTGAACAATATTTTATAAATAGAACTTATTTCATTTTCGGTACTGGTAATAAATCTGTAATAAGTTTTAATCCGGAATAATTCTAAGCGCTCATATTGAAAAAAGAGAAACTTAGGTACCTTAATAGCAATATCCATCTTTAGTTGTCACATTTCAATGAGGGCCTCTACGTTACATATGAAAAATTAAAACAACACATGTTTTTAATTAAATTTCCATAATCTACGAAAAATAGAAGTCTGCCGTGAAGTAATTCTACACACAACCGCTGGAATAACACGTATCACAAACAGGTGGTCAAATAAACACAAAAACTTAAGCCCCACGCAAGTTCGATTGGCATTTTTATGAACAATTAATGGGTAAAAGATTAAATCGAGCTTATTCTTTAAGTTGGATATGAAGTCCCACAGTCCCTCAATTGAGTGTCACACTTGTGGCAACTCAGCCACAGTAAATCCCTAAAAGGGGAATGAGAAGCGCATTTTCCCTATCCGATGGGGAATCTAGCTCAATTGCTATTTGGATGCGGTCATATGAAGACCGTATTGGCACCAGTATATTATGGTGTGGAATTCCTTTATGGGAATTAATTATGAAAATTTTTATTTGTTAAATAATTATTGTAAGAGTGTTAATTGTTAAATTGTTAAAATAAAATATTAAAGACAATAGGACTTATTAATGAATAAAATCACGCAACCAATACGTAGCGCAATACTTGTAGCACAACATCATGAAGAGATGACATTGAGGTTATAAATCTTATATAACTACACTATTAACCACATTAAACAACACATATGAAATTAGCGTGACGAGAAGAAAATGCTGTAATATGCAAATGATAAGATTTTTAAGGCATCCATGAAAAATAGGAACACGTATGATGTGTTCAAATAAAGAAATTTTACATGTTTGTCATAATTAAATTATATATACCTGGTGGAAACTTGTTGGGATGCTCCGTATAAAAATGATTACAAGCAAGTTTTTGGCTTAGATTAATAGTCAAATTGTGGCACGTCGGAATTGCACTTTATCGTATTACAATACTGCTGCTCGTATCTCATGAGCAACACATGGAATGAGTGACTTTATACGAAGCACCATGACGGATTTCGATGGTCCACCATCACAATATATATATTACCCGATCACTTTATGATAGATAGTACAGCTACATTACGTACTGAGTTAAAAAATGCAGCTGACAGTAAGACAATACTCGAATATTTTAACAACGTCTGCCGCCACATCAAACTCATCTTCGGCTATCTTTGACGCTACATTATGAATAGAAGCACCTTTAATGAAATGTGTGTGATGAAAGAAAAATCTAAATCTGGACACAAGAATAAAATAACATAGCTTTTGCAGGAGAATCCCAATTGTGTTTTATATCATTATTGTCTCCTCCGTCATTGACTATTTGTCTCTCTACAGTCATTTTTGAGTACATGACTAATTCGATAGAAACCTAAATTTGAAGTAGATTCCGAACCATTGCAAATATCTACACCCAGATGAACTCACGAATTGGTACAGATGCCGTATAATTCAGGATGCCAAATTTTGAATTTTTTTGGCGACGAAGAAATATTGCCAGAATGACGTCTTGTAATGACGTAGATATTAGGATTGTCAAAATAGAATTTTTTACATAATTCTTAACAGGTCTCTCTCTCTCTCTCTCGATGACATAATAAAAACCAGGTTGCTAGATAAAGAAGAAAATCCGGGGATATTATGGTATTCGTGTTTGCTCCGCCATACGACACATTTTATGGCCTTCTTCGCCAAATCTAAGCGATTAGAGTCATAGTATGATGACCCAGCTAACTGGACAGGTGATTATCGCACTGTGTGACGAAAATCGGCCAAAAAAATTACCAAACTCAGAATTTGGCATGCTGAATATACGGCATCTTTATTGAAGGATCTTTATGGCAATGATAAATAGTTAATCCTAATCTAATCGTAAGTGGGAAATCGGAAATTCACATTAAAAAAATAATTTGCCATTTTTAATTAACATATTCGTAAATTAATCAGAAACTGAACCTGAACGATAGGAAGCATAACTTTCTTATCTTATTAGCAAGAAATCAAAGATCGAAATAAACTTATATTACATTTAAAATACACTACTATCAACAACACTTGGATGTTTACGTTTTGCTTCGCATAATTTTACTTTGTGGGCGGTTACTTGATCCTACCTAACACTGCGCAAAGCTGTTCCACCTAATGAAGAACCATGAAATTCCACTGGCACATAAAATGCTAATGGATGGGAGATGGAGCAGACGAAAAGAGAATAAGCGGAAGTTGTTCTTCAAGGTGAGCGGAAGACAATGCAGGCAGGTTTCATGTCTTGTCCAAACGGATGCCGAAATTGCAGTAATTCCGCATACCGCCCCAGCACGCCAATTCATTCATAGTGTCGACCGTCGAAAAAAAAATTAATGTCATTTTCTGTCAGATAATATTTTTAGAAAATATTTTCTTGTATTTTAGTTGTACACATATTTACTTTAATACTTCCTAATATAACGAATTATTTCCGTTATATCACATCAAAAAATTATATTTAAATACTATCCGGTTCATCATTTTCGAAAGAAAAAAAATACGACGCAAAATTTTGTGGTTTATTGATGAAAAATCTCCGTCTCGTAGTATTCCTGATTAATAATAACAAAGAATAAGCAAAATTGTTTTGTAATAATAAAAAAAATAACAAATTTTTTTCAAAATGCGATGAAAAAATCTGAAAAATATCTTCCTTGAAACAAATATATGAAAAAATTTATTTTAATTTACATTCCAATTTTATATCGCCATGGTTACAGAAAAACGGAATCATAAATTCAAAATTTCACATACACTAAAAATAATAATAAACATGAGCAACTAAAATACAATAACTTAAGCAGTAGTAAGTCATTATAAATCACATTTAGCGACATTGACTTCTTTGGCGGAAATGGTGAAAGGGAAAATATATAATAAGTGTAACCAAAGAAATATTACTTACTTATTTTAAAACAAGAAAAATTGTGTGATTAAAATTTCTCTCTACAAAATAAAATTTGTGTACCAAAAACATAAGCAGGATTTCAATGGAATCAAAACATTGTTAAGATTTCTTTATAAGGCATTCAACTAATGAAATGTACTTAAAAAGGTCATTTTAAGTAGCTAAAACATTTATTTGAAATAATAAGGAAAAATGCTTATTTTTGTGGCCAGATTTCAGTTATTTAATACAAAAACATTATATCAATTATTTATATATTTTGCAATTTTTAATTATTACAATTTTATGCAAATGTAATTATCCTGCAAATAATAACAAAAATAGTATTTAACATTAAATTTTTTGAAACAAAAGGTTTTTTGACGCGATAGATATCAAAAATTTTTTTTAACTTACTACGGTATTTTATAAAAAAAATTAAAATTAAACAATTCTAAGTCGTCAAAAACGTTCTAAATACTATTGTTAATTAGATTTTCACGCGAATATTTATTGATATAAATATTAACTAATAGAAACTTTTTACTAAGCATAATTCGATTTGATGTTTTCTTAAAATTTGTAATTATTTTCTTCTTCTAACTTATTCTTTATGTTTGAAACTAGTATTTTTATATATATATATATATATATATATATATATATATATATATATATATATATATATATATATATATATATATATATATATATATATAAACCACTAGTTACATTAAAACGTTTATTACATATATGTAATAATTTAAGTAGTATTTTATTAAATTTATAATAACACAGTAATATAAAATCAAAGATGATTTTTTAAGAGGTAGCAATATTTTTGTATTTTGTCTATTTAATGCATGATAGTCTGTTCTTCAAGATTTTTAAGCATTCCTGGGTAAATTTTTTTTGTGAAAATACATATGTATGTGAAAATGTAATTCAACTTAAATCAATATTTAAGCATTGTCAATAAATAACTGGCAAGTGACCAAGATTTTTCAGTTCTCATTATTAATTGCACATTTTATCATTTTTTAACTATACGTTTCAAAGCAGTTACTAACTTATTGTGAAACTAATTTATTAAGTAAACTGTTTTGTTCCTGTTAGTAACTTAAAATACGTATTTCGAAACACTCCATTCAAAATATATCATACTATATTTCAGTAATCATCCTATTCATTATATTAAATAGCTAACAGCCCAAATGTTAAATAACAATGCAAATGACATGAGCCATAAGTTAATCACAAACAATAAAAAATTTCTCTTATTCATTTACTCATCCTAGTAAAAGTAAGTATTTTTGAATTTTGTTTTTCAATCTCACGTTTCGCTGGACGTATATTAAAATAAGCGCGCTTATTTTTCATGTGACCAGTATAAACTATATTTAAAATTACAGTTTTGACCGCACGTCAGCTGATTTTATTCAATTCGAAAGCAATAATCACTTTAACTTTTGAAGAACAATGCTTTGGAAGAAGATCTCGGAAACAATACCTTTAGAACAAAGAAAGAAAACGTACGTGAGGACACGTCTTACGACCAAAATGTCAGCACGGCCCAACGTATTCGTTAGATTTAATATTTATCAGCCTTTAACTCTTAAAACCTCACTACACATTTAAAAAAAAATAAATCATAGTTAAGTGTATGTAATAGTAATTTCGCATAAATTCAAGGTAACTTCAAATTCGAGAACTAATTTGTTTTCGCCAACAGCATGGCAATTTTGTAGTTTTGACAAAAAAAAGTATTTATATTTTAACACTTAAAGAACTTGATAAACCCCGTAAGATCGTAAGCATTGTGATTCAATAATAGTTTCACTATATAAGTCTTAACCAAAAATTTATTAAACTTGGCAGTAGCTATGACACAATCGTTTCGATAGTGAGGGCGTTGGAGATTAATGGCGATAAATTCAATCCTGCCGTTTTGATAACAGAAAGCATGCTATATCATCACAGAACTGCCGCCATGTTTTACGATAGAAACTAGACAGTTAACTATAGAACGTTATGATAGAAACTAGACAGTTAACTATAGAACGTTACCATAGAAACTAGATAGTTAACTATAGAACGTTACCATAGAAACTAGACAGTTAACTATAGAACGTTACCATAGAAACTAGACGGTTAACTATAGAACGTTACGATAGAAACAAGACTGAAATGCCTTTCCTGTAGTTCAACAGACGAACACACGTCAAGTAATCTGAAGTGCTGTAAATGATGATTAACTGATCTTATTGTTATTGTATAAAGTTTCGGTAGTCTTGATACAATTGTAATTTCTTGATAGCATTCTGCAGAGAGACGTTGTTTTTGGATGAATACTCTGCCCTGAATGCTGGCCACATGCAGCTACTATGGAATAATATTTGTAGATATAGATGGTTCTGAAGATGACAGTTCATGTTGGAGATCATATATATCAGGGATTGGGTAGTCTTATATTATGGGATGATTATGATCTTCAACGTTTATTTATCTCGGTCGATTGACTTCGACTATGGGTCGCTAATCTGCTATACAGAGGACATTTTTCACTATTTTTTGTAAGTTCTCATTGCCATGGACATAGTAGATCTTGTAACATTCATACATTTTGTTCTAGACACAGGGAATCCAGAGAAATAAGTTTAAAAAAACAAGCCTTTTTGTTCACCTAAGCAGGTCATATATAATGTGGAAGTTTGCAAGGAAAATAATTTTTTCATACAGCCCTCATTCAGGAAAATACTTTGCTGATACTTTTCTTTCGCTGCTATAACACGGTAGACTCTAGCAAAAGGTAACGATGCTATGTTTGAAACACAAGATACAATCCATTTTGAAATAGGTATCAATACTAATTTGTCCAAAACCTGTTTAATCCTTAAAAAAATCAACATTAAAACTAAATAATTTAAATCATTGAGATGAATTAAAAAAAACATCCAAACATTCATAAAAAAGCATAATTAAAGATTAAACAATTTCGAATCAACCTAACCTTTAAGTAACAAACAATTGAGAATCGAAAAAACACAGGTCTTAAATAATTTAAATAAAAACGAAAAAAAGGTCTTAAATCATTTTAATAAAAACGAAAAAACACAGGTCTTCAATCATTTTAATGAAAACGAAAAAAACACAGGTCTTAAATCTTTTTAATAAAAACGGAAAGAATTAAATTTACAGTAACAAATAATTGATTTTTAAGCGTTAAAACATGCAATGTTAAAATAACTTAACAAAGCAGAATTTGAAAAACTCTCAAAAAGCTAAACATTTTCAAAACAGAGTTCCAAATTCAAGTTCATAAATATTCATACCACTGCTTTGTGAAGGTTTTTCCACCCAAAATCGGGAAGTCAAACAAAGTGGTCAGTTCACTCACTTTTGGCCTCGGGTTGTTTGACATTTTCTTTTAAATCTCTGTATTTCCCACATCCGTTACTTATTTTATTAGGTCAAAAGAGTAGTTTGTTAGTTATATGTTTAACTTGAGGAAAAAAGTGTTTTTCTTAAAAACTTAAAAACGTTCATAATCCGAAATTAATAGTAAAAGTATTTAAATTTATATGCTGTCAGCTCAATATTTTGAACGAAATAACAATATTTAATAACACATTTAAAAACTAAACAAGTGTGTGATAAATATAAACAAAAATTACCATTAACATAAATTGAAAAGAGATAGAAAGGAGAGAGCAAATTCGCTAGAATTATTTTTAAACATGAGTAAATATTAAAATAATGTGATCAATTTCTTTTTGATTAATCAAATAAGTTAACTAAAATTACAAGCATACAGCAAAAGCATAACCTTGATATAATATCATTAAAATTGAGAAGTTTTTTTAACAAATATGAAGAAATCCATCAAATTTTAATATTTTAGCAGCAGAAAAAATTTACAAAATCCATCATTAAGATACACATGACACAAGAGGATAAAAATATAGTATATTAGTAATAAAAAAATTTTAATTTGTTTTTTATGTATTTTTAGTTTAATATGACATTATTACATATATTTAATTTTGATTAAAATAAATAAATTCTTATTTTCATAAACTTAAATTAATCCAACAAATTGAACTAACTTCACAAGTTCATAATAACTTAAATTAAAATGTATAAACTTTTACTAAACATCAAATATTACATATGTCACACAATCCAGAAATTTTCTGCATCATGGAAAATCCATTTGCATTTGTGTTGGAAGGAATGTTGGAATAAGATAAATTAACAAAAATATTTCTTTTGTAACAACTAATTAAAGTGCCCCAGTCTTAAGATATTAATTATATTTTAACACATACAGTCTTTACCATCAATGCCCGAGGGGGAAATCGAACCCACGACGTGCTAAAATGAAGACAAGAGCGATAAAAATTCAGATTCGGGAAGTTTTGTAACTAATTAGGAATGAAAAATCTTTTATGTATTTCTTAAATCTGATATGGTATAAATAAAAAATGTACATTGATTTTGTTTATTTTTCCTATCTTTTAAAACATCGGCTGAATTATCTTAATTAAATTTTTAATTAAAAATTTTATTGTTAAAAATTAACTTACCTAGACACTGTGGCACGACAGCCAGTGTAGGTGCCCATTTCTGTTTTCCAGACCGAAAAGGTCCTAGCGTGCGAAGCATATGTCCCGATTAGGTGGTCAGCGTAACGCGAAACAACCAAGTGTTTAGTTCCTAAGCATGCTTGGTACTCAGTTTATCGACCCACAGAAGGGATGAAAGGCAAAGTCGACCTTGCCCAGTCCAAGGATCGGACTTCTGATCTGTGCCTTGGGAGCTAAAAATGCTACCACTAAACCACTGGCTTCATTTTTAAAAATAACTATTTTTAATTTTAAAAATTAAGCTCATTCTTTCATTAATTTTTAAATCATTTACACCAGCATAATGGTAACAATATTCACTTTCGAATTTTTGAAATAATGAATTAATTATTAGGACTTTAATAATAAGAAAGTAATTTTGCGTGAATTTTCTATTTACATATACAACGATAGTTAAACAAAGAAAGCTATCATTTCTATATTTTAATGAAATCTGATTTTACTATAATTTTACATTTTAATTCTTACAAGCAAGGATCTTAGATACAAATTAGCTATGACTCATTTCTTTGTTAGGTAAATGTGCAAAAATGTTTTTCGTTTATCATATATTTCCCTCTATATTCAAACAGAAAGATTTTTGGATTTTTTTTAATACTCGTGTTTTCAACTTTTGTTCCTTTTTAAACATAAACTTTAGTATCTGACTATATTACCAGAGAATTACTTTTAACACACATATCCATAATCACGTACTAGTCTATCACATCATAAAGAATATTACCAGCAGACAACGAATACATATTTTACCATCTGATTTTGAATCAGCTAAAATAGAATTATTCATGTTTTTATTAAATCTTGATAGGAAAATGTCACGAAAGAATGTAAAATCTTTACACATTCCAACGATTCTATGCATATACAAGTCCGGATAATCAACAAACATATTCAAAGGATATTAACCCTTTAGTTTCAAACGATTCTATTCATAAATTTCACGAATTTACGTTCGACAGAGGTAAAACTTAGAAGTCTACGGTAAAGTTATTGTTTTGAATGATATAGATTTTCCATCAATATATTTCAGAGACTTATTAATTATTATACCGGACATATTTTTCAAAAGATATTTTAAATTGTTTTTCCTTATAAGCAATTAGCAAGGGCTTTCCATTTTGTTCAGCTTCTAAAACAACATAAAATGGTGAAACATAGAATTGTTGCAGCAAAAATAACTTCAAAATCATCTTTCAGTGAAATTTAAGTAAAATCCTTTTTATAAAAGAAATTATTAATTTGATTTTTAGTTTTATTTTGTCGCTCAAAAGGTCATTTTTTCACGCGAGAACTAATTAGACTGGGACTTGCTGTTAAAAGGATATTTATTATTAACCACTACAAACAACAATGCCCAAGGCGGGATTTGAATCCACGAACTGTTGAACCGAAGGTAAGAGCCCTAGACATTCGGTTACTAGGCTCGGCCAACGAAATTAGAAAAGTAAAAGATAGGTTTTAACAACTATTATGAACATTTCTGTTTAACGCTGGAAAACTAAAGTCAATAATTCAAATACCTTTTGAAATGTTACTTTTCCAACATTTTTAAATATATATACAAAAAAATCATAAAAAAATAAGCGTTACGCTGCTAAACGTTATTATAAAGTTGTTATTAAATGCATAAATGGGTGCATTAATTTGTTCAAATATTAAGCATCACTTCTGCCCATGACATTTTATACATTAAGCTGATAGTACAATAATTCTGTATATATCAAAAATATCAATCCAATTAAACAGGAAATATTCCACGAATCATAAATGATTGTTTTGTTCCAAGTTGGGGCATTTAAATATGAGGGATTAACATTAAATGACATTCGTGGGGATAAAATAACGTCTTTGGAATTCATTTCATCAGAGATAGTATTTCCCCCATGCCGAAACATGCTACTTTTACCGAAAACAAGATGACGTAGCTTATATCTTACAATTACACAGCACTTTTCTTAATATGTTCATAAATTTATATATATATATATATATATATATATATATATATATATATATATATATATATATATAAAATTTGTGTATATATATATATATATACACACACAAGAGCAAACATTTTAAAGTTAGACCTATGAATCATAATTTTTATAAAAATGGTGTAAAAAGTACTAAAATTTACAAGAAAGAAAATTAAATTTACCCTCGAATAATTCAAAAACTAAATTAAGAAATTTCGAAATTTTCAGAGGTGTAAAAGAGACAAAACAAAAAATAAGTTATGAGAGCACTAATAAGAAGACGGTGAAGTTACAAGAGCTCAAAAATTTAAATACTTTGGAAGAAAATACAAAAAAAAATTAATTGTTTCCATTAACTCGTGAAAAAAATTTAAAAAAATAAGTTTTATTTTAATGTTTTTTCAGTATAAGTTGTAAAACAGAATTTCAATAAGATTCACAAGAAGTCACAAAAAATTAAGATTAATAATTATATGCACTGATAATACGAATTTTTTTTGTAGCTTAACGGTAATTTTTTGACACACGAGAGCTAAAGATCGATTGATACAATTTAAAGAATAAGCATATGGAAAGGATATTGTTATGGCCATAGTTGTACGAAAACACAATCACAACAACTATATGCTGAACTGAATGGATTGTTACATTCGTAGGACAACGTTAGGAGCACACACACTGGAAAAAATTACAACTTTATTTTACAATTTTCAAGCCTTCAAACAACTAATACTCTTCAACAATATGATTTTACATCCTAATATTCAATGACTTTGATGATATTACGGACATATCACGTTACATAAACTGAAGTATGATATACTGCTAACCCATCAAATGTTTACGACAATGCGATGAAGAGATTGTCGTATTAAGTACGAATGCATATGCAAGTTTTGCATAAAAGCAAAGGGGGGATTGTGTTGTTGTCACAAGAAATTTGCACTTCTGTTTCTGTTTTTAACATTTTTCAGTAAAGAAAAATGTTTTGAAAAATGATTTGTGAGCGAATTATTCACATTTTAAATAATTTTCCTTGTATTTAAGTTTTAAAAATGTCAACGAATAGATATTTACACTCAAAAACATTGCATATTTCGGTATGGAAATCTGTTTAAACTTTCATTATATCAATCTTTTCAATAAAGAATATAAGGAAAAAATAATAAACTGGTAAATGCAAGAGTGTAAGCTTCCCATATGAATTCGAATAGATCAATCTTACCCATCATGTTTTGAAAATAAAAAGTTTCAGCTGTCTCTCAATAATTATGGATAAATTTCTAAGCAATTAGTATTTTTTCTTAAACTATAACTTTATCCGCGTGTGTAGCAAATGGCGTCGTTAACCAACAGTTTGATCACGCGATTAAATTAACGTTTGATGAAGACTACGGCAGCAAATTTAAATGATTAGGTTTAAATACAGCTGTTTTCATAATGTGATGTAAATGATTTATCAAGAGTAGATTTTTTGATGTGAAATAAACACATTTTCGATATTAATACAGACTCTAATTTTATTCTATCAAATTTAACAGTCAAATTTAAATATTTTGACTAAAAAATTCACGAAGTTCTTTTTCTGCATCATACATTAGCGAAAAGTGCTATTATATATACACGATAATTAAATTTTGATCATTTGTACATTTTTGTTGGAATTAACATTCAAAGGAAAAAAGTGGTTTAACTACGTTTTCCCTTTAAAGCAATGGATATAATACTTTTTCAGAGAAAGACAAATGAAAATCTTTCTGGGAATCCAAGGAAATACAGTTCTCTCATTTATGTTTCAACAGCTGCTCGCTAACATTATTAAAATTATTTGTATTATATCTGGCAGAATAAAAATAAGGTTTTCTTAGAAATATTTTTAGTTTGGTGTGGGAACCGCTTATTTTCAGCACTTCCGTTATACGTATATATGTGCAAATAATTAATTTAACATTTAGCTAATGAATGGAATGATTTCATTCATGATGCCTAAAGACAATGCCTAATACAGCATACACGAATGCATATTTTAATTTCAGCAAAGTTGATTAAAAATGAAAAACGATTGTACCATAACAAGATGCGTGTGTATATTCATGAGTGAATCAGATATTTTAATCAAATAAAATGAGATAATCAGGAATATAAATGCACTACAATATCTGGAAGATTTTAGTTTATCTGTTTAAAAAAATGAAAACATTACGAACAGTTTTAAAGCACACACACACACATGGACCACTGATAACATTAACTTAGATATTTCTACTTCGTTAATTTTAAATGGATTAAAAACAATTCCATCTTTATCTTAGCGTTTTTACGCATGGTGAAATATTATTACTCCACTTTAATGATATGAAATTATTTATAAAAAAAACTGCAACAATCTTGGAATTAAAACATAGTCAGCTCTTTCTGAAAATTATTTATTTTGATATTTGCAATGTCAGAGCACAACACCAAAATGGTTACAAATATTAGCTCCTCAATATTTGCTAAGTTCTTGAATAAACACAACATCAATTATTTTTGAAAATTATTTCAAAATCATCTATGACAGAGAACAACATAAAAACTGTTACCAAATTACTCATACAATAAGAGAATGCAAAAATTTACAATTAATTCGGGCACAGGATTTTTAATACTTCACTTCATGGTAGCCGGGATTCGAATCACTATTTATTGTTCTTGTTGCCACTCCATGGCAACTGAATTCATGAAGTATTTCATTCTCATTATTTATTTTAAAATCCTCTATGCAAGAGAACACAAAATCCGTTACCAAATTACACGTATAATAATATAATGCAAAAATTAAAAATTATTTTGGGCACAGGATCTTTAATACTTCACTTCATAGTATCCGGAATTCGAATCACTGTTTACTGTTCTTGTTGCCACTCCATGGCAACTAAATTCTTGATATTAAATTATATTAAACACTCTGCCATTAACGAGTTGAATAATAAATATATGTTTTTAGCTTACAGGCAGAAATGAGATTCAGTTTCTACATAAAAAAAATGAAAGAAAATGTTAGAAGTATTCCGCATCTAAATACATGCCGCTCGGTGTTCGATGAACTCTACGTCAAGCAGCTGATCAAAATGGAACAAGCCGACATTCTTCAGGCGACTCAGAAAAGGCTCTTCATTCTTAATCATGTGAATCTCGATGATGGTGAATCTGCTGAATTAGCTGCTTTGCGATCGCATTATTTAATCGCCTCTGAATTGCAACAACCCTTGCATATTTTATGCTGGACAAATGATTTTAATCTTTCTTAAATGAGCAATAGAAGTTACGAATTAATCTTCTTGTTTTCGAATTTCACTGAATAGGAAATTGCGAAACAATGACGTCTTAATAATAGGTTCTGATTATACACGTGATCTTAAAAGAAATTCGTCTAGTCATTATTTCTAATTGGTGCAAATTTTGTATCAAGTATTTATGAATTCCGTCTTGATTTTGGAATTTATAAGAGAAGTTCCTCGTATGAAATTGTATATAGTAAAAAATCTGTCAAGAAACTAATTATTAAGAGTGATAGATTAAAATGTTGAGAAATAATATCAGAGAATTCTTCATTATATAAAACTATAAAAATGTAAGTCCTGAGTTATTTTAAAAATGTGAAGAAATGAATTGCATCATGCATTTTTGTCATCGATTTCTAATTAAGTATTCTTCAAATAATATTAAATAATACAGTCACAAAAATTCTAAGTATAATAATTTTAAGTATAGATTATAAAAGAAAAAAATTATGAGATAATGGGATAAATTGTATTCAATGCGTATATACAAGTGATGATTATAACTTACACAGTGAATATATTAATTAATGGTTTCTTGGTTTGTCGCTCAACAGTGATTTTTAACTTACAAGAAGGCTTATCAGACCGGGGCCTACAGTTTAAAGTGGATTTTTAACCACAACAAACATCCTAACCAAAGATGAGATCCGAACCCACGAACTGATGAACCGAAGGCAAAAGGCATACCATTCGGCGGCCAGCTTGGCTCACAGTCGCCAACAAGAATAATAAAACATGATCGTCACTCAATTCTGTAGGCTCTTTATTCTTATTTAGGTGAATCTAGATGATGGCGGTGAAACTACTAAATTAGCAGCTTTGCAAATGTATAATTTAATTTTCAAATTGTCCACACAATTCTTCAATATTTTAGCTGGGCAAATAATTTTAAACTTTCCTGAAACAGCAAATACGATTTTATATTATAGAGCAACAATAATAACATTATGTAACTAATCTTGAGTGATCCAATTCACTCAACAATTATTAAAATTATGGGGGGGGGACTTAAAATATCAGGAGAAAAAATAAAGGAAAACATAATTTTAACTAATTTTATCATAGGATAGCAATTAGAAGAAATTTAAATATAATTCATTTGTCGAGAATTGATAACGAAAGGAACACGAGTTGTATTCAAAATCCATTGCTGTTTACGCACTTGATAAAAGCAATACGAAATTCGAAAACAATTTTTGTAATAACTACAAAAATCGCTTACGAATTTCAATTGAATTGTTCAGCAATAAATGAAATGTGTTGAAATCAATGGATGCAGACAAGTACAAATGTTTGAAACAACATGCTTCGTAGCTATAAATAAATAGATTTTTATGTATTAAATTGGAATCTCAACATAAAATGCTTGATATTCGCAGATTCACAACATTTCTTGAAATAGGTTAAATTTCATTCCGCCTCTGAATGTGAACATTGCGTTAACCGAATTTTTTAGTTCAAAAGAACCATAAATATTTTTAGATAAATGTACGTCCTCTTTAATTATGCGAATAATTTTTTTAAAAATATTTAAAATTTTACTTCTATTATCAGGATCCAACTATAAAAAATTTTATATCCACTGATACTCATTACAAGTTATACAAATTTAGAAATTTTTGTAAGACATAACATTCAAAAAGTAGGATTAATTTAATATCAAACTCGCTTGAAATATTTTATACCTAAAACTATTTAAATTTTATTCATGATGTATGAAGATGAACATGACAAATATGAAACATTCATTTCTTATTTGAGGAAAAAGTAAATATGTCATCACAAATATTCCAGATACATTTTAGAACGTTTGAATTCTAAAATGTTTGTACAGTGTTCAAATTCACAAATTCTATTTGTTTCCATACATTGCATACAAAACTAATCGATTAGGATAGATTGTTAATAATATTATTTTCCAATATAAATATAAGTTGTATTTTTAAAATTTTCTCATAAATGAGAGAGAAATTTAAGGAGAATTCTAAAATAGATTGAATCATCTTAAAAACATCGAGACTTAAATTTTTAATGCATATCCCATAATTTTAAAAAACTGTATTCAATTGCACAACTTTTCTTTCGATAAAAATGCCTGTTTAAAAAATATAAATAAATTCCATTTCCTTAGATAAAAAAATTCATTTTTTGTCAAAAGTTAGGACAAAATTAGTCATTTTCCAATTAATTGCAATACTGTATTTCAATTAAATTGATATAAGAAAGACATTGGAGTTCTTTACGAAAGAATTTCGCATAAGGATCAAATTCTTAAAGTTGGTTTGAATATACTCGTATTTAACTTAAATTGCGAGACAAACATTTTGTGTAAAAGTGCATACTACGGTCAACATCCGAAAAATTGAGGAAAAAGTCACTTTAAAAAATAAAACGCTGTTAGGAAATATAAAATTTTTCAGACAAAAGAATTGGTGAATATTTTTGGCATCATCATATGCACGCCTTGGCCAATGAGTTAGAAATCTTTGAGATTTTCCTTTAAATGCTTGCTAAGGATGAAGCACGCAATTTTTTTATGACGTGAATTACATGTCGTTAGAGGTGTAAGAATGTAGATCATGATGACGAAGTAAAAATGGGAAAAATGACAATCACTTAACCTTTGAAAAATGGGTTACTTTCTGTACCCTAAATGGGTACAGACATGGGCAGGGGCTTTGATTTTGAAAACAGCAAATTCCACTGGGTTCTCAAAAGCAACCATACCAAATATGTTTTCAAAATTTGAAATCAGAACTTTGTCTAGAAAACCAAAAAATTGCGGTTTCAGTGTAATTTTAAAAGAGCTAAATCGGTGTCGTTTCCAACGAATTGTAAGGCAATAAAGGTGCGAAATTCCTAAAAATTTTTAAAGTGGAAATATTCTCCACCACATTTCATTTAATCATTGTTTTCCCTCCATGAATGAAGCGAAGCGAAGTAAACTTAACTGATATAAAAAAAAAAGCTCTGCCTTCTAGAACGAGGGCGCTCCGTGGCTGAGTGGTCTATAGCATCACCGCTAATCGCTTGAGAGCGTAGGAGTGTGGGTTCGATTCCCACCGCGGTCCTGGGTGTTTTCTTCGTTATTCTTCTGTAGTTGTACATCTATCATTGTGCTATTTGTCCTATTATCGACGAAGACTTACAAGCGGATCTCAAGAATCAAGCATACAAGTCTGAATTTATGTAATGTAATAAATAAAAATTCTAGACGAAAGTTAATGATGTTTCGTATACTGTGAAACATAAAATACTAATCAAAATAAAAAAAAAACTATAAATTATAGCATTAAATAAAAAAAGAAATCAAGATTTATTTCTCTGGACTGTCAGAATAAGCGTTGACATTAATGTTTTTACAATTTATAAATTCATGCTTAGAAAGAAAGAAAAAGCTATTTTATAGAACATAAATTTTTGAAGTTATTCTATAAATTGTTAACTAACACTAAATAGTTTTCTTTACATGGAAAATTATATTCTTTATTTCATTAATAAGAAAAAAGGGCCCCTGAGAAACTAACTGTAATAAGCGTTTTATTCATTTTAATAAAGGTATTTATTTATTCCTCATGGGTAGACAAACAATCATAACATGCCTAGATATACTGGTAGATCCAGAGCATTCTGCAAAGATGCATTGTTATTGATGGCGACGGATGCACTTCATGGATCCATCTACCCTTACTCGTAATGTGAAAAAGTGTGGTGAGACTATCATGATATGAAGCAAGTTTTGCTTGCATAAAATCGGTGCCTTGCTTGAAAATGGAATGATTAACAGCTTTTAAATATCCATTCACATGCCCACTAAATAAAATTATATAAGTGTACCACCAGAATATAAATACGTAATTAAAGCATTTTGTTGCATTCATTATATTCCAAAAATGAATATTGAAAAAAAATATATATGCGTACATTTTCGTAAACATTTTTGTAAGATGAAAATTTTACTCCTGTTTTTTCAGACACTCGGAGAAGAACGGAGCCTCATTAGTAAATATATACCACATTTTTAAAAATATCTTTCACTAAACACAAAAGCATTAAATTTCTTGAATTTATACCATTTAATCGGAATTCACACAAAAACTATGCAATAAATTACTTCATTTCGACCGACAAATTTCAAAACTTGTTGTCGTCGTGTGCTAGCTAGGCTGGCAACAGCGCTGCTCCACTTTTCCAACTGAACCGTAATTTGGTGTGGAGTCCGACTTCCTCAGTACACATATGCCATAGGGACCCGTTTATAGGGTAGGCAACCATTCACAACCCATTCATACAAGGAAAAGACAAAGACAGGATAAATAGAGAATGTACATCCATGCCCGAACCGGGATTCGAATCCAAGACCGCCCTGTCCGCAGTCAGGCACGCTGACCACTAGACAAGTTGGGCGGCTTCAAAACTGTTTAAACTAATAAATAAAATTTATATTTATCACTTTATTAAGGAACAAAAAAGGTTTTTTTTTTGTAAAATGGCATATTAATAAAACTTTTATTTCATCCTTTTTTTTAAGAACAAGCAAAAATAGTTTTTACGTTATTTCTTTCCGAAGAAACACTCGAAAACCGAGACAAATCGAAGTCCATAAAAGATGAAGGAATCCAAGGTATGCAACGTACGTTTTTTCAAAAGTCTTTCGTCGATGAAGTCAGAGGCTTCACTGCCCCAAAGTAGGCGGACAGCGTACTTGACAAAAGTGGGCATAAGATTTCCACGAGTCCATTATGAGAAGCTCTGGGATGAACTTCGCACTAGAAGTAGGTTGCATTTAAGGCACAACGAAACAAAAAAAAATTATAAAAGAAACAACAGAATAACAAAGTAACGAAAATGTCAAGTTAAAGAGCTTATGCGATTATTTGCAACTTACCATAAAAAATAAGAGGCATAACTTCGAAACATTTTTATCAATATTGGTAATCGGAGAAACTTTATTTTCAAACTACGGAGAAAAAATAGTGGATGAATAACACAATCGATCAAAAAAATTTTCAACTAGTCTTTTCTTTCTTTCTAAAATTCTTTAAATTAAACTTTGCTACTAAAAAAAATGCTGAAATTTTTCTACAGAAAAGTTTATTATTTCATTAAAGACAAGCAAAAATTAAAAAGTTAAATTGCAATGAATGTATACAAAATTGTAAAGATAATTAGTTGTTTGGATTAATTTCACTTCCTCTATTCCTGCTATTAATGGGTCAATGCCATGGCGTTCAAGCCCTGACAACAGGAAGCTGTAGTTTTTAATACGTTTCAAAGGTCAATTTCTCTAATTTGAAAACCAATTAAATAAAAAGGAGATTGGTATGTCGAAGTTTTTGAGGATAATATTAGACATGATTAAACATCGCCATGATGAGTTGCATATTATTTTATCCCCCCCTCCGGGAAGGGCTTACCAAACACTAGGACTCGATTTGTACATAACTTTGACATTGCATGGGATACAGTCAAAGGCAGTTAATATACGGCATTTTAGTGCCAACCGCATAATTTAACTTGCGGACGACTTTTTATAAGTAGTGGACTGTGTTCACGCGTTAAAAGAGAAGAAATACAGAAAACTCTCAAATATTCAACCATCAGACGAGTATGCAGAAAGTAGAAGCTCAATATCCATCTCTCGTTGTTTAACAGTGGCTGGGATCAAACCCGGAACTTTTCACTGTGTAGAATTTTTTTTCTTTAAGCCATTTCGGCCACATCATTATGTACCTTGAATATTTCTATGTTTGGAAGGCTTCATTCTCCAGGTTTTTTTTTTCCCTCTATAAAAAATAACTATATATGTTTCTAAAAAATAACTATATAAAAATAACTAAATATGTTTCTGATGCCATTTCTAGCTTGATATAGGTAAACAAACTCGTGAACTCAGAAAAGCATTATGGAACCAAAAAAAGATTAATATCGGATTCCTCGACAGATAAACAAAATTAAACATTGCTAAAGCGGACAGTATTTAGAAAGGTGACAACTTACTTTTGCACTACGAATGTGAGTGGTAATAAGTGTAGTAAATGAATTTATTTCTCTTTCATCGCCAAATTACAGATCAACACAATAAGAGGTTCAAAAAGCCTGGTATCAAAAGGCAAAAATATTCAAAAAGCCTGGTATCCAAGAATTTGGTATAGTACAGAGTAGAAGAAATCAGTTCAGATTTTGCCGCCATCAAATGATGTTGCCATCAATATGATTAACATGATGATATATGTTATGCAGCTTTTAATATACACATAGGATTAATCCGTTAAATAACTGGACTCAGTAAAGCCTTCTTTCATATCAATATATATTTATTTTAAATGTGTGGATTTTACGCAATCATAAGCGTCTCAACTCATAAATAACTTCATCTTCATAAAGTTCCAAAAAGTGATTAAAATAATCAAAAGCACACAAGGGCTAGATTTAAAAGTTGTATGTTCTTTAGTGTGATGGAAAAAAGACGTTTGCTCATTTGATTATGCAATTTACGTGCAAAGAAATTTTTAATGCCAATGTATTTGAAATCAAATACTAAAATGAAAATTTATATTTTCATAAATCTTCGTTGATTTTGCAAGCTCATTATGAATTTTTAGTAAAATTTAGTATATATTTAAATTGAATTTTTATTAGAATAATTCTCGATTTTTTCCCAAAAATATCGAAAAAAGCGAATTCTCTAAGAATTTCAGAAAAAGAAGTTAAATTCTGATTGAGTTAGAACATTATTATTTTTACAATAAAACTTGACATATTTTGACTAGCATATTTTATTAAGAGAACTATATTATTAAGATAACTTATTAGAAGAAGCCTCTGAAATAGACCTTGCTGAAAAAGACAAGAGAACTCAGAGGCAATCTAGTGAAGGGGCAGCAATGAATCCTTCACAGGAGGTAGAAGTGACCTCCAAACCATATTCTTCTGCTGAAAGTCAGGAAGCTATCACTGGCATGACTGACTCTCTGACCAGAATCATCTGTGGATCATCAGCGAGGATTGTCTCTGAAATTCTAAAATGCTCTAGGCAGAAGATACGTCTAATCGTAGGCTTCATAACTGGGCACTATTATTTCAGAAAACACCTCCATAAAATTGGACTGTTTCAGCAAGACACGATCTGCTGGAAATGTCATATGCAAGAGGAAACCGCCAAGCATATCATTTACAAATGCGAGGCCCTTGCCCTCCCTAGATTAACTTCTTTAGGCATCATCCATACTAGAGAGTTACACCTAGACTCCATTAAAGGACTAGGACTTTATTGGTAAAGTGGGTGACCCGAGCAACTGGAACTAGGAAATATTGGGGTTGGAGTTAACAGTACAAAATGCTGATAAAAGCAGAGGTGCCCAATGACATACAAACCCAAATTCTAAGAAGAAGAAGGAGAGAACTATGATTAACATTCTGAAATATGTTATCCAATGCCCGATGGTAAATGTCGATAGAAAATTATATATATATATATATATATATATATATATATATATATATATATATATATATATATATATATATATATATATATATATATATATATATACAAGCTGACCCAGCCACGCGTTGCAGTGGCTGAGTTTTTAAAATACATTGAATCAATTTTTTACTAATTCTTGGGTTCAATCAAATTAATATTTTCTAAAAAATTTAGAATAGGTTCATTCATAGGAGATTAAAAATAAAACGTTTCACCAAAATTTAATAGTAATAGGTAAAGTATCGAAATTTCGAAATTAAGCACAAATCAACATATACTTTCTGAATTTACATTTTATTCATCTTATATTAAATTATAGTTTGTAATCAGTGACTTACTTATAAAATATACTATATAAATTAAAGACATCTAAAAATAAATTGTTATAAATGAGGTAGATAACATTGACATCGAACTATTATTATTTTAATTTTAAATTATATTAAAACTAAAAATTTTTTCCGCGGCATTATACTGAAATAAAAAAAATTAAAAGAATTTATCATTTGAATAAATAAATTAGATCAAAATGCTCTACTGAATAAATTAATAATTATCAAATTATAAAATAAAAATAAAAAATAATAAAAGGCTATCAAGAAATACTTACATATTTTCCAGGTGGTATGAAAATTAGTAGAGAAAAACAGTAATAAATAAAATTTTATTTTACTATTTATAATATTAAAAATATTCAAACTGAATACTGCACAATAATAACACAATACAAAGTATAATTATGAAAATGATTCACGAAAAATTGTTATAGTATCATTATACATCATGAAAATATATGTAAATTCAATATTTAACCACGCGCTTGCGCGCGCACGATAATTTTCTCGAAGATGGTATAATCTAGAAAAATAAACACGTCGCCATCTGCCGAATACCTGTGCAACTTAGATGCTATATATATATATATAATATATATATAATATATATATATATATATATATATATATATATATATATATATATATATATATATAATATATATATATAATATATATATATATATATATATATATATATATATATATATATAATATATATATATATATATATATATATATATATATATATATATATATATATATATATATATATATATGATGGCAAATGCTGGCGCTGTTTGTTTAATCATTGCTGTTTTCAGAAAAGAAAATTTTACAAATTGCTGAACTAAGAAGATGCTGACTACAGCAGTTTAATCAAAAATTGTCAGTTTGTGCTCTTGTGTACGAAAGTGACAGGCAATAAATGACTAAATGAGAATAGAAAGAAAAATTATAATCCTATCTTTTGGAATATACATTCAACAGCAACAGCAAGTTTAAAGATAACTGTAAATCGTTTAATACTCTGGCGATAGTTGAATTGCCCAAAAATCAATGTATGGATAATTTTTGTCTTGGAATTAGTTATATTTTTATTCAATGGAAATCCCTTTAACCCCTTAATTGTGACATATATTTCAGAAAAATGGACCAAAAAATGGAAAATTTTTTTGACTGTTTAATTTTATTTTTTATATTATTATAAGCGTTAGAAAATGCTTTTTTTATTACAAAAATAAAGTTTTAAATACAATGACTACTATATTTATAATTTTTACACATACACATAAAACATTGATTACACATACATGTTATTTGTATTGAGCAAATTAAACGAAATTTTGAAGCTAAATATAACTAGTATAAACTAATATAATATAAAAACACAACAATATGATTTTCAATACAAATCTTACAAATCTTTTACAGTATGGTATATCCCAAAACAAAAGCCTATTTATTGCTTTGGGGCCTATATATTGCATTGTTTACAATAAACTCTTGTCTCATGCCTTAATCTCTTCCCTTGTTCATCGGTTTTACGATAACATATAAAACACTGCCTGGTTGGAGTGATTTTTTTCCCCGTTGATGGGTTGTGTTCTGGAAAGTGTCGACCTGTGAGGCGCAGTAAGCTTACACTAGGACGCAATGGTCCTGGTAGTTGAACATTTGGTTTATTCAGTTCAACAATTGATTTTCTGAAGTTCATATTTTTCGCAACTCCTGCTGAAGTATGCAAAATAAAGGAGTTGTTTATATAACGCCTGGTGTAGGAGATGGAAAAAAAATTTTCTAGTAATATTTTTTACCCCCTTTTCTAACAGCCGGGAAGTCTGTAAGATGTTGATCGACTTCAACATCACCTCCCATAGTGTTGTTGTAGTCATGGACTACCTTCAGAACCAAAGTTGGAATTGGTAAAAAACTAGGGCCACTTGTGTCATTTATTAGGAAAATAGGGAATTAAGTATCCTAAAGTAGAAACGAACTCAGCTCTGACTTCACAAAATAGAAACGTTAATTTTTCTTCTGCCCGAACTGAATTCGGGTGACACTGGCAAGGGGTTAAAGTTATCCACTAATGGTCACAATATACTTCCAATTAACACTCGTCCATCTACTGTGTGAATATATCGCTAATAAAATGAAACTGTCCATCCATTTTTCTGAAGGTATTAATGCACTTTTTTATATTTTATACCAGCAAGATCCATTCCGAGAGGAATAATGTAGTTATTACCTCATGTCTCAGGCAGAATGGATTGAAGTGTTTTGTTGTAAATGATTCAAAAACCACGCATTTTCCATTTTCAATCCAGGTAATTCGAATTCATTCCATTGTAAAGGTGTACTTTAGTTGTAATACAATGTTCTCAATCAATCCCGTGAATATAAGATACAAAAGGTCCAATTTTCAATTTTAGTAACTTTAAGGCTGTTATCTAAGATGAAAGAAACAAAAACAGCTAAACAGTTCTATTTACCCAGAAAACTTGTCTTTCATTAGAAAATCTATATCACTTATATTAACTGCAACCGTATTTCTCATACACAATTAGCGTGATCATGGTACTATGAAGAATGACTACAGAATGGTACTATGAAGGATGACTACAATATAATTCTTCTTTCATAAGCCACATTTAATAAATATGAGCTAATTTTCGAACTTTCTTCGATTTAAAGGTTATAGAATATTATAAAGAGAAGTAATAACGAAATTAATTAATTTCTTTCATTATTTAACTAATTCAATTTTTTTCTCCATTGAATATGATTTGATGAATGAATTTCTGATAAATATAACTAAATATATCGAATTTTCGTTAAAATATTATTACTCCATGGTTTACTTTTCGTAATTATTGAATGGATTATTTTAATGATTAGTCATTGTTACCATCATAAATTGTAATTGTACTATTTTTATTCAATAATAACAAATTTTTCAAACAATGATTGGAAGTTAGAGAATTTTCGAAAATATTCAATGAAAAAAATTTTATTAAAACATTTTTTTTATTCGATTCTTATTATATATTTAGCCTTTTAACTCAATTATTTTACATTTGAACCAAACGACATCCAATAAAGACATTATCAAAGGGAAAGAAAATTGTGAGCCTAACAAGCTCATTATAAACGTTAGAAAATTATTCCGGGGGCCTGAGCAGCTACCAGGCGCGTCGGCAGGTGGTGGGTGGATCGCCGAACGTCTTGTAGGAATGACAGGATAGCTTTGAATATAGAATCAGAGGCCGCGAACCAGCTCCCGTAAACCCTGGTGTTATGCGACCCGTGCCTAGGGCTATTTGGTACCGCGGTAATGGTATCTTAACGGAGCCTCTAGTTGCCTGGCGAACTTCTAAGAGCTTTTTTACCTTGCCCAGTAACCCAGGCAATGCTGGGTGGACTGTTACATTACCTGAGCTTATTAATTGTTAACTTATGGCTGAAAAGACACAAGAAACAATAACCTTTCTGCATTTGCAGTTGAAGCCTCTGAAGTAGACCTTGCTGAAAAAGACAAGGGAACTCAGAGGCAATCTGGTGAAGGGGCAGCAATGAATCCTTCACAGGAGGTAGAAATGACCTCCAAACCATCTTCTGGTGAAAGTCAGGAAGCTATCGCTAGCATGGCTGACTCTCTGACCAGAGGAAACGGCCAAGCATATCATTTACGAATGCGAGGCTCTTGCCCTCCCTAGATTAACTGCTTTAGGCATCATCTATACTAGAGAGTTACACATAGACTCCATTAAGGGGTTATCGGACTTTATTAATAAAGTGGGTGACCCGAGCAACTGGAACTAGGAAACATTAGGTTTGGAGTTAATAATACAAAATGCTGATAAAAGCAGAGGTGCCCAATGACATACAAACCTAACTCTAAGAAGAAGAAGAAGTAGAAAATTATTTCTATAAAATGGAAAAACATGTAAAGGAATTTTAGATAAAATGATAAATTATCATGATTAAATTACAAAACACGTCTATTTTATAGTCAAAAAAATCTTTCAACATAAATAATTTTAATTTTAAGACTAAGATAGACATTTAAAACCTGAAATGAATAGTCCATTAAAAAAAACGATAGCTTAATAAATTAATAAAATATTTTACATTTTAAAAGCATAATTTTATGCATAAAAAACAAAAATTTTTATTTTTTTTTACATAATATATGTATATATATATATATATATATATATATATATATATATATATATATATATATATATATTAGTTTTACAAATTCATTAGTATATAACAAATTCTTCAGATTGATACAGAAAATATTTTAAACTCTTTTATAGTCCATTTTAAGCTAAGAATTAGAAGACATCGCAATATCATTGTTCACTTGAACGAGGTTGAAAATCATGGGTTCATCACTTAAAATGCATGCTTACAAATATTTAATTCAATTATACTCTTCATTTCTTATCAAAAAAACTAAGCTTGTATGTATCTCTTAAGCATAGTATTATCAAAGAGATGATAAATTATGTATGCATCAAATTTGAAATTACTTTCGCTATTCTTAAAGCTTTATATAAATGGAACGAAACATGTCACCAATTTATACGCATATAAATAAACAAACACAAAGCAATTAGGGGCACTTTTACTACGAGCTATAATGATTACAATCACGAAAGCATTTTTTAGAGAACCAAATAAATCCTTAATCTTATTAATTTAATTAAAACGAACTTCAAGAAAAATTCTATTGCTGTGTTTATAGATGTTGAGTATGGAGACTATTTGCATTATTTTGAAAAATAATTCTAGCTCCTAATTAAAGTCAGTTCGGTATTACAACTTCACATAAAGCAAAGAATTTAGGGTACGCTGCCCAACCTGTCTAGTGGTCAGTGTGTCTGACTACGGATAGGGAAGTCCTGTGTTCGTCTCCCGGTTCGGGCACAGATGTACTTTCTCTCTCTATCTATCCTGCCTTTGTCCTTTCCTTGTATGAATGGATTGCGAATGGTTGCCTACCCTATAAACGGGTAATTATGGCATGTGGAACACGACAACAACAACAATTGAGGGTACACATAAGATCTTAAAGAATTTCCTCACTCTAAAGGAAATTTTGGAGAATTGGCTGGTTTGAGAGAATGGACATTTTTCACAGGAAGTCTATAGACAGAGCTTTTAAGTCAATTTTAAATCCCAACAAACATTCACACTCATGAAAAAAATAATCAAATCCTACAAAAGCAAGACTTAAAGATTATATGCTGAGCAATCAACAACCAGTTGCACTTAAAAATTCAAACGAAATAGAATGAGCATGAAACAGAAATCCGAGATGTGGTACTAAAGGAAACAGTCTAAAATGAATGTATTCAGTACAATTAGGTATACCTTATGGAAACAAGTTCATACGCGGCTCATTCAATTAATATTACGAATTCTTAAATACTTGTTGTTGCACCAGAATGCTTCCCTGTACCTAGGCTATTAGGCTAGGTTGCGCGCTACCAATTAGATAGAAGAAGCCAGGTGGAGTCTTCGTGGTTTTGAAGCAGGAACCAAGCAGAAAACCCCCAATGCATGGCCTGCCAGCTCCAAAGGTATCACTTTACTTGGAAGACATTGCGACCACAACCTATTTAATATGCCCCAGTCGACTTTAGCGAACAAGATAAATCCGGGATTCGAACTCACTACCTTCCTATAATGGAGCTCCGTGGGTTGGGGACGTATCCACGTTAATATGTGTTGGTGTGGGGTGGATGTGGAGCGGAGGGTGCCAGCTCAGGTGTGATCTCGTCACCTGACCATGGTTCAAAATTACGAGGCACTTGGTGATGGGCGAGTATTCCAAACCCGCTAACCTAATGTTATAGTCCAGGGCTCGTCTGAACCACTATGTATGTATTTATAATGAGAACAACAGCCTAACCAACCAGGTCAACGCGGCGCCCCCCAATTTAAATACTTGGCAGTATGAAATGAAAACTTGAAATTTGTTTTTACTGTGATGAAAATCACTTTAAATGTTTGCTTATAATGTTAAAAAAATGATTTGTCAACTAAATGCAATTGTATAATTTGGTCTCGTAGACCCTATAACTCCCAGAATGTCTGAAGATCAGAAAAATTAAAATTTTAATGCTACTATATCACATAGAATGAAAAGCCACTGATTTAAACTGTTTCCTCTCAACCCAACAAACTAAATACTTTTTAAAAACAGTTATAAAAATTAAACAACAACATCATCATTTTGCTACAAGTGTAAAATTTCATCAACTTGAAGAATAAAATGGCGCCAAATAATAGGATTTTCATGCAACAATAAGAAATTAATTACTACATACAATTATATAACCGCCAGTAAAATTTTGTTCTTTATAGGATTTTCATTTAAATAGCTTTTTTGTAGTAGTTAAAATAATGACTTTAAAATATCTTTCTTTAAGTACTTTCACAAATAAACTACACCACAAATAACAGTATGTTATTACAGGTTAATTACAATATTTTTAATCAAAGTTTTTTAAATCAACATTTAGTTTTTTAATTCTCATTAAATATACACATTGAAAGAGCATTAAATGATTTGGAGTCAAATTTATTAAAAATTGCAACGTCATTCCTAGTAGACAAAAATTTGCCCACGTGTATTTTTTTACACTGTTTATGAACAATAAAAAAAATTGTATTTAATAGAAAATGCAGAGATGTTTTTACAATTTAGATTTTTCATTTTTGTCGCAACATTTAAAAGAAAAACATTTTTTTTTGCCGTATCTGATGCATGAAATTAAATGTTTATTTCGAAATAAATTTCACATAAAAAAAATTTTTTTTTCCTACTTCAATCCGATTTTCTTTCCGAATTCCCTTTCAAAACCAGGCTGTTGAAAATGACAGTCATTGCTCTTAGGTAACGTAGACGTTGTTTGTCATAACAAAATGGAATGCGCGACGCATGGAAACACGTGTACACCGGCCGGCATGCTCGCGACACAACCGAGTTGGAAAAAAAACTCGCCATACTCCGTGCTCACGCAACTCTACAGTTTCCGGAGGCCCTGGAGAGGATGATTGGTTGACAGACAGACACCGCGCGCATGAGTCATTCCTCAAAACAGACGCTGTGACAGAAGCAGCGACAATTTTATAATTGGCAAGAAAAATTCTTCGCTGGAATGGCTGTCGGAAATGCGCCTCTTCCGCCATAAATCTTCAGCAAAAATGACATTCCTAACGAATCATTTTTTACGACGGCATCATTCGCGTGATACAGGTGCAAAGAGAATTGAAAAATTCGGTTTGGAAATTTCTTTAGAGATGGTAAAAATGTTTAAAAATGTCAAAGTGTGCAACAAAAAGCATATTTTTTCGAGAACAGCATTTTAAAATATATTTTGAAACATTCATTTAGACAATTTGAAATAAATAATGAAAGTAACATATAAGCAAATTTTTATAATTTAATTTTAATTGAAGGATTAAAACGCGTTAATCACATTAAATGAAACGAAAACCATAAACTGCGAATAAATTGATTAAACTAACTTTATCGCTGAACGATTATTTTTTACATGCGATGTCTAATTTGACCGAGACATACATGCCTAAAATAGGATTTGAACCCACGAACTGTTGAAGTGAAGTTCTTCGGCTGTTAACATATTGAAGTAAATGTAAATATTTGTTAGAATAAAAATAGTACCAAAATAGCATGCACTAATTACATTCGCTATTTAACATATCGAAGTAATTGAGAATGCTTGTTAATAAAAGTAATAATTACATGCCTCCGTTATATTTGCTCTTTAATATATTGAATTAAATGTAAATATCTGTATTTGTTAGAATAAAAATAACACCAAAATAGCATGTACTAATTACATTTGCTATTTAACATATCGAAGTAATTGTGAATACTTGTTAATAAAAGTAACAATTGCATGCCTCCGTTATATTTGCTCTTTAACATATTGAAGTAAATGTAAATATTTGTTAGAATAAAAATAATTTTTAATGCGTGCATCCATTATATTTGCTCTATTTAATGTATCGATATATTTATTTATTTACTTTAAAATTTCTTAGCAAAATTCTTGTATTCTTTTTGGTTTGTTTTACTAGACAAAATCGGCAATATAGGCAAGATCACTTCCTTTAACAAATATGTAAAAACGTTTATAATATATATATATTTAATTAAAGATACAAATAAAAAAATTTAAGATCAAGCAAAATTTGCCAGCCGTCTTGAGCAAAGTTAATATTTAATATATATAAGTTTGATTTCCAGACATTCTTATTACTTAATTCACAAACAAGTATTACTTCACAAAAGAAAAAAATGCTTAACAATATATTTTATTATTGTTTTTAAGCATGCAATGAAATATTGAATACAAAGAAAATTTCTACACGCTACTTTTCCCCAGCCAACATTCAAGGTCACTTAATAAATTATTCGTGATACCTTATAAAAAAATATGGCGCAATGTGGACCACAAATATGATTAACTCGGTCTTCGCTCGCAACCGTACAACTACAACGCCACGGAAATGTAGATGGAGGGGGAAAAGTTAAGACAATTCATATTCACATTCAATGCTCGAAGACATTGAAGGGTACTAGTTTAGTGAAATGACATTTTAATTTTATTCCACGTTATTCTCTGCGCGTATTGTTTCAACCACTTTACGATGATATAAATAGAGTTCGTCACAAGACATTAGATAAGAAAGATAAATTAATATACATATGATTTATATTGCCACGAGAAACATTTCTCCACTTTAATTATGGAATATTTAATTTTCGCAATATAACTAAGAGCAATAACATTCTCTTACAAAAATTAATCCGCACTTTAGGCGATATAACCCAATTATGCTTCCATGTACCCTAATAGTAAGCATCAAATACCACTAGACAGATTTTTATTAAAATTCAATACCTAAAAAAATTATTAGATATAATAAATTTTAAATAAAAAAATTCTTTGTGTATTTTCGAATTCTAAATTAATAATTCGAGGAGGAAAAATGATTCACTTCGAATATGAGCAACAAGAATGAAAATATTCAAATTCTTATGAGTAGTAAGTACGAGAAATTTACACTAGCAAAGAGCAATGCATTTAAACTGCTATTAATCTAACAAGTAAAAAATATGCAGAAATATATCATCAAATAGAAATTATTTAACAAAATATTATGCTTAAAATAAAGGAACGATAAATTATTTTTTCTTCCCTTAATGTTCTCAAATTTTTTAGATTTCAGTAACTTTTATATTATTTATAACAATAATATTACACAAAATTAATATTAAAATTGAGGATTAAAATAGAAGGGAAATCTATACACTTGAGAAATGTAAAAATATGAAAATTAAAACAAACTATATGCTTTCTAAAAACTAATTTATTAAAAAAGAAATGAGAACACTCAGAATTGTATACAAATATGTTTACTGAACTAATTTTTTGTTGTAAAAAACATATATATATATATATATATATATATATATATATATATATATATATATATATATATATATATAGGATTTCCATGAAGTGAATTTTAAAATTACAATGAATTAATATTTTTAAAGTATTTACTATATATCAAATGTTTGGAAAAGTGAAGAACTCAAAGAAAATTAAAATATTAACAATTTTAATTGAATGCTAATAAAATCCTTAGTAAAAAAACCTTGAGTAAAAAAATTTAACTTTCGATGATAAATCTCCGAAAGATCTATCTGCTCGGTAAAGCTATCGTTCTTGCAATTAGATAACTCAATTTAATCGTAACCATCGCAAAATTACACTATAGTATAAAAAAATAATAGATTCTTATCTCTTCAATCATTATAATATTTAAGCTTATTATTTAAGTAATTCAATTTTTTTAAAAAAAGAAAAAGCTATGCCAAACTACTAGCTTTTGTTTAATGAAACACTAATACATTTTTGCTTGAAACATAATGTTTAAAACGGTAGTACCACAAAAAGACAATTTTACCCTTTAGATTATACATTCTGAGAAAGATTTATGTTAAACATATTTTCTATTAATCTTAATATTTAACAAACCTCATGTCCCAATATTTATTTCATTAGGCAACTTTTACTAATGCAGTTTGTAAATATTAAACTTCTAAAATTAAATAAAAACAAAATATATTACTAAATAAATTTAATTCACAATGACAAATACTTCTAAGAATATAAAAATTGTAAAATACTTTGTCCATAAAAAACATAATGCATTTCAAATTCGAATAACTCATGACAATTTACTCTTTTCAATTTACTTTTTCTTTGCTGACTACATTTTTTAGAAATGAATTGATGAACTGCTGTTCAAAACATTTTTTTTCTTATTTTGAGAATATTTAGCTATAATTAAGCTTTCTAAATTTTCAGCAGAAAGTGAAGAACTGAGTTCATTTTTTATTTATTTTTTTATATGACTGAACACCCATTCACAATCTGCATTAGAATTTGGAATAGTTAAAATTGATCTACAACTCAATGGACTTTTATCCAAGAAAATTTCGGCTGTTAAGTTTTTCAATGAAATTGACGAAAATCAGTAGATTTTCATACATTATCGGGAAATCGAGAGAAATGATAAAAAATCAGGAGTTTCCCGATAAAATCAATAGAGTTGGCAGCTACGTATGTATGTATGTATATATATACATATATTACTTCTCTCTAGGAAAGGTTAACAATATTGGAAAAGTAGATACGAAAGGATACAAAATCAAATATAAAATCTTTTTTACACTTTAAAAAATTATTTAAAACTACATAAATTATGAAAATATTAACAGTTTAAATTATTGATTGTGTGCCAAGGTATTATATTTAAATAAAATGCATAAAACTTATTGCTCTTAAAACAAACAAAAACATTGCGATGGGGTTTCCATATGCTTAATGGGGACGGTGTTATATCAAACGATCTTTCCCACTGGATCTTAATTTAACATTAAAAACCTACATTTGCTCCTAAGGATGTACAGCAGACAGTTTCTAATAGTCTGTTGCACGACTTAAATGCGACACAAAGATAGAAAATACACAGAAATGTCCTAAGTAAAAGGGAGAAAAGAAGGGATTCTCTAACAACATAATTTTTGAATATCGGTGATTATCTAGAAATATTTCAAGTAGAAATACAGAAATTATGTTTATTTACCAACTTAAATAATTGGATTAACTCTTATTTAGCAAACTTTATCTTGTTCTTTTATTTATATAGATAAGAGTTTAAAGTACAACTTCATTACATGTGTTTTAGAATAAGTGTAATTTTGTCAATTTTAATTCCAAAAATTTATCTTATAAAATTCAGATCAAATAATCCTTTTTTCACAACACATTTAACCATGAACGAACAATTTTTCATTATCAATGATGCATTCCTTTTTAACCCTTTGGATGCACATTTATTGGAATAATTTTTTTGCATTTGAAGCACATTTAATTTTTTGGGGTAGAGTAATTTGTAAGAACAGCATATTTTATGCAATTATTAGAATTTATTGGCTCCCACCTTTTGTTTCTTTTTTTTTCCAAAACCTTTTTCTATCACTTGTCTGGCATATCTATTTGTCTCTTCCACTATGCTATTCCAAAAATCTTCATTTAGGACTTCATTCAAAACATCCAAAGGTTTAGGATTAGCACCTAGCCTTCGCAGACACAAAGGATTTATTCCAGGCACTTCACGAAACCGTTTTACATTAGGTACATTGTCTTTTTCTTCCCAAATCCATTGATCTAATTTCTCAGGAGAAGATTCACTATCATTAAGTATCTTGTACGTCTTTTGCATCTTGGTTTTATCTCACTATCATCACCACTATCATTGTTACTTTGAAATAAACAAGAATGAACATGTTAAGTATTGTCTCATTTTCAACGACGTATCAGAACGTCATGTGCGACTTTGGTCAAATTAATGCATGGCGTTCTGATACGTCGAATGCGGTCAAAGGGTTAAGATAAGAAAAAAGATAAGAATAATAGCATGGAGTCTCGGCCTGTGTGCATATGCTTCAGCAGAATCTAATAACACGTTAATTGTTTCACTGGGATTGTTCAAAAATACACAAGCATTTAATAAAATAATTTGCTTTGACACCGCGTTGTGGGTTAACAAACGGTATTGTTTAATGTCAACAATGTAACTGTCTCCCGGGAATGCTTTTTGTAGATTGTGGGGCATATTCATGTGTCGCAAAGGAGGAAACCCGGAAAATTTCCAACACAGACAGATGCGCATGCATCAGGCAGAAATACCATATCCATCTCCTATTGTTCAACAATGGCTGGGATCGAAACCGGGACCTTCCGCTCTGAGAAGTGCCGTCCTTCAACTAGGCCATTTATTTATAAAATATGAAAAAAAATATCTACGATTGAGAACAATGAGAATAAAATATTAAGAAGAAATGTCTTTAATGACTGATGCCACAACTAAAAGCTAGAGAACTACAAACAGGTGAATTTACATCTTATTTTTTACAATTTACATTTCAATGACATGTAAATTGAGTGGTATGAGTGTATTCTAACAAAAATAAAAAATATTGTTAATAAAAACTAATGTGGCGTATTTAACAGAGAGTATTCCACAAAGATAAAATCAATATCAAATCTGAAATAAATCTGTCAATTCATTAATTTCATTTCGTAAAATGTTGATGAAGCAGTTGTTCCTCGCATATTCTTGGTAAAGAAAAATATTTTTACAAGGTTCAATAATTAATAAAGACTGCCTTATTTTTTAAATATTCGAGAACAATATAAAATTTCAAAATATATAATTTAAATAATGGTTTACCAATAAAAATTTGTTTATATAAAAAATGCCAAAGTAAAAAACAGAACCACTGAAGTACTAAGAAAACTAATTACAAGGAAATTCCGAAAACATAAAATGAAAATATCCTTAAAAAATAAAAGAAAAGAAATTGAAATTTAAATAGCAAACATCTAATTCTTTGCCTTACGCGTATTTTTAAATTCAGACATTGTTGTCACCAGGAGAGGAAGACCATTTCATATCCAGCCTCACCGAAACATATTCTGGATTGCGTCGAACTTTCCCGGGAGGATTTATCCTCACATCCCCTGCTAGTCATCGACTTTCTAACAATTTTTTGGAGTTGATCTGACAAATGTCGGGTATTGAAAGAGGATAAGCCAACAACGACAACGTATTTTTTAACTTTCAATTAGAGCTTAATTTCTACATTGTTTCAAAAAGTTTGACAATCGTCTGATAATAATTTAAAGCTTAAAAAGGATTTTTAGTTTATATCTCAAAAATTCTAATTTTCTCTTAATTCCTTTTAAGAAATTCTTTATATATTTAATAAGTGTTTATTTTATGTATACTATTCTTTAATATCTTAACATTAATATTTCGACATATCCATTGGAGCATTTTTGAAAACGATTAATGGCTTCTGAAGTTTAAAAAATTCTGTAGCCGACCAACTTGTCTAGTGGTCAGCGTGCCTGAGCTGCGGATAAGGAGGTCCTGGGTTCGAATTCCGGCTCGGGCATGGATGTACTTTCTCTCTCTATCTATCCTGCCTTTGTCCTTTCCTTGTATGAATGAGGGGTGAATGGTTGCCTACCCTATAAACGGGTACCTATGGCATGTGTGTAGAGCAAAGTCGAACTTTCACCTTCATGGTGCTCTGATTAAAACGAAAGACGCTCCCAATTTACTTAAATTCGCATAGCCAAGGCATAGCGAGCTTGGCTTGTCCAAGTGTCATTAGTAACAACAACAAAAAATTCTGTTGGAAATTTCATAAAAATTATTCAAAATTGAAAACGAAAATTCTAAATCTTTCTGTTTTGGTCGCAAACGGAATAAAATTTTGATCAACCGCAATTGAGAGTAGGAGGTAATTCTAAAATATGAATACACAGGTACTAAGAAGATGTAGAAACAGTACAAATACAACCAAAGATAAATCCATTTATAAAAAATTTATGAGCGCGACATTTCCAAAGAGAATGCTCGCTCGTAGGAAAGAGTGACAAGACCCCGTGAGATCTATTACAAATAACTCCTTACGTCACATTCTTGCGATTCGATTATTCAAGCTGGAAGGAAAAAAAGCCGGTAGAATAATCGTCTGCCAAAAACTTCCTGTTATCAAGTTTGCTAGAAGGTGAGCCGGTTTCACAAGTTCCATCAATATTTTATTTTTATTTTTTATCCTTCGACACTGGCATCGCCCCACACACATAGGTGCATTTAAATACTTGTTCCAATGAAGATGTGGCACGGGTTCTTCGCGAAAAATTTTTGAAGGGAGTTCTTTTGGCGCACATTTTGCGCAAGTTCTAACAATATTTAATTTTAAAAAAATCAAGTAATGGGAAAGAGAAAGCAAATAAATAATCGAATTTAAAATAAAACTAATTTCATTTTTTCGTGTTTTATACTTAACGCAGAATTTCTGTCATGTTTTAAATGTCTAGAATTATTAATTAATATTAGATGTTTAAAAAATGTAATGCTAATATTTTTCTTAATAAGAAAAATTCTAAGATTGGCATGCTTATGAAAAAACTTCAAGAGAAATCTTTGAGTAAACTGTAGTAAAATAAGTAGGAATATTAAAAGTTAATTAAACTAAAATAACAAAACTTTTTTGATTTAATTTTTTGCTGTTTTTTATTTATTAAATAAGCGCTGTGCCTAATTTTTTTCATTTTGAGATGCTAAACCAAAAAAATAGTTGACTTAGTTTAAAAAACGCTGCATTAAAAACTAACTATTTCTTTATGTATTAATTTGCTGGTAATGATTATTTTATTACATTAACAATAAAATTTATTAAAATATTCATCATTCACTCCCCATTATTACATTGAATTATTATGTCTAGAATATCTGAAATTTATCATGCACTTCATTAGTAAATGGCGCATGTACATCTATATATAATTTGCAATAGGCCAAAAGCATCAGTACATATATTTATATTCAACAATTTGATTTCTTATATTTATGTTAATAAAATTATAGACATTTTAACTGGGATTGAATTAATAATTTAATGTTGAATTAAAATATTCATATTAAGAATTTAAAAATCTACATTTAATATTATTAAAACGCAAATTAGCATTTCATATTATGCACAATTATTGCTTACATTAAGCATGATTGTAACATAGGTTTACCATTTTCAATAATTATTATTTTAATTCTTTTGATAACATCTTTTAATTTTAGAACGTGAATAAATTATTTTTTAAATACATCAATAATTTTGATGTCCCTCAAAATTTCTTCAAAATAAATTTTTCACCAACCAATAAAAATTACACATCTATATAAATATAGAGAAATATTATAATGAAATAAATACGGCGTTTCATTTTAGAAATGTTTTCATTAGCTTTGAAATCAGTTGTGTTAGATAATCATATTTCAAACTTTTATTGAACACAAGTACATAATTTAAAGATAATTTTATTCAAATAAGTATTCGTTTATTTTCAATCTTTCTAGAATTGATTTTTTTAAGATAATCAATTGGCTGGTAATGAAAAAATAAAATGGCGTACAAAATAAAAACATTTTCAAATTCAGAGGTGAATAAATTTCTCGTCATGTGTATTTTATACTTCGATCAAATATTCATTCAACGAATGTTGGAAAAAAATACTAAAAATGAAATCTAACTTAAGCTAATCTAACTATTCCAAAACATTCTTTAGTCTAAATTTTTGGCACACATTGTTTTGCAAATTAGTTTAATCATAAAATCGATAATATCTAAGAAATTTTGTAAAATAAAACAAATAAATAAACGCGAATAGGCACCATTGTTAGAAAACAATCAAAATGTATAAAAAATTAAAATCAGATTATGTCAAAACGTAATAAAGAATACAGTTACAGAAAAGCTCAGAAGGCCCGAAGGTAATTGAAAAGTTTGTAATTTTCTAGAAACTTTTTTTACACATAAAGGTTAATTCGATTGATAATTGGATTAGGTTTGATTGGTTTGATTTGTATGTCGCTCAATGGTCATTTTTTGCACACGAGGGCTAATTAGTACGGGACCTACAGCTTAAAGTGGATTCCGAACCACTACAAACATCCATACCCAAGATGGGATTCGAACCCACAAACTGTTGAACCGAAGGCAAGAAGAGCGCTAACCATTGGGCTGCCAGCACGGCGACAACAATTGGATTGAAAGAGAGAAACAGAAGAAAAATTAAATTCTCAATTTTTTCCAGAGAAATTGCTGAAAATTTTGCTGAACGATTAACACGCAATCAAATGTCAGTAATGTGTAACAACTTCAAGTTAAAAAAAATTGTTAAAAAATAATTATTTTAAGTTAAGAAAAATACAGTGAGAAAAAACTATTATGCGTAGTGGCTATTTAGCATTCCATTTAAGAAGGTACAACAATTCTTTCCTTTTAAATAGGCGTGTTTGAAGGTCAGAGCTGTTTCCTTCGTATCGTCAGTTACCATGGAAACCAAAGAGGAAGCTTTGACCATTGAATTTTTATCACTGGTTTCATTCACGGGTTGTTATCGCAAATCAATCGTAATATGCAAAGAAATTCCATGATTAAACTAAATCCAAAAACATAAAATGTCTCTCAAATTCGTGCTAATTACCATCATAGCAATCAATAAGGAAGCAGCATTTAGAAGATCATATTTAAAAGGAAAAGTATTGTAATATGCTGACAAAACTATAAATATTTTGAAAATAAATGCGTTTCTTTATACATTTGGCATTAATTTTTCATCAAAATTATTTATTCAGCAAAAGAAAAATTTCAGTTAACATAAAAAAATTAAAGTTCAAGAACACAGGAAGGATGCCGAATTACAAAAAAAAAATACGTAAATATTTTAGAAAATGAAACTTCTGACTTGTATTATAAAATACAATTAGAAGATTTTATTTGTTTGCCACTCAACGGTAATATTATTTAACATGGGAGCAATTAGACCAGAATCTAACGAGATTTCGAACTATTACAAGCATCTGTACCTAAGTTGGGAATCGAACCCATGAACTGTTGAAGCGATCCAATTAAGAAGCTTCGTTGGGGAGTGTGGCAGTTTGAGAAAATTGAATACTCTAGCCACTTGCTCTCTTTTTTTACATAAAACAAAATAATAAAAAATTGTCCATTATTACAAAATAATAATAAGAAATTATTTTGTTTAATTTTAGTCAGGTAATACATAATTTAACGGATTGATTTTATTTGCACAAAAGCAATTTTTTCAATACTTTAAAATAGATATACCTAATCAATGCAATTTAAAGCCTGAAATACAAAGTATCGAATTATTTTAATTATAAAAAAAGAAATTCTAAAAAATTGTATTAATTTATAGTTTATATGCTGGTATACTATTTAAATAGAAGAGACAAAAATGATTATATCAGAAAATATATAATACAAAAAATTATAATTATATCAAAACATAATTATATCATTCTTTAATCAACATACATTTCTGTCCTCCCTCCCCTATTGCACATTAAAGAAAATTCACTTAAAACATTTTATATTAAAGAATAAAAACTATGTACAGAATAACGTCATATTATTCTCGTTTTTACGAATGGCAAATGAAAATAAGATTTTCTATGAAACTACACCCGAAAAAAATAACTTAAAAAATTCACAACATGCGAAAAGTCATTCTCGATTTTCTTTTCTCCTTGACTGCAAATTAAGATTTTTTTTTTCTAAAACTTTTCCGCGTAAAATCATTCAAACGGATATCCGGTTTAATAATTAAATATAAAAGAGTTTGATACTTCTGTTTGTAACTAATAAACATTTCGTTGTGGTGCTACCAGATCTCATTAAAGGTTTAAAGTTATTCAATAAAAATAAAATATTATAAAAAACAATAAAAAGCGACTGCATTTTTTTTCATAGTATGCAGGTATATGCATTGATAATACCAGTATAAATAACCTCATTAGAATCAATCTTGATCGATCTACGAATTAACCAGACTTTCAGGTAGGTATATTTAATAGATCATTGTTCTTAGAAATTTAGATTATGTTAATCACTTTTTTTTTTTTACACATTACACTTTATAAGTAAATTATAAACACCGACTAAAAGAATTGATATCAAATTCGTTAAGTTTACAGAAAATTCTTGTTTTATTTTTAAAAGTACACGAACAAAACTTAATAATCGGCTCAGAAAATTTAATATTCGTAAAAAGCAAGCTTGAGATAATTAAATTAAGATCTTTATATTTCAATTACACTAACATAAATGAAAATATTTAAGACTGGTATTTAGAATTAAAAAGATATAATTTTGTAGACACATACATTAGAATTAAACTCAGAAAAATATAAAACCTCACGCAGAAACGACATCAATAAGATGGTTTATATTGTTAAATTTGATTTCAAAATTAGTATGACATCCTCAAATTAGAATACAAATGAGATAGTACCTAATGAACCAAATAAGTTTGAACTTTATAGTCACCTAGATTTAAGCAAAAATATAAAATTCAAGCAAACTAATTTACTCTGCTTATTTTTCATATTAACATCCATTTTAAGTAGTGTTTTTAACTCGACAATAAAATGCTGAACAATTGCTGTCATCATCTAACAAAACATTGGTTCAGAATCCATTCATAAGCATATGAACACTTATTCTTAACATGAGTTTAACAAGAATGCTATATAGAGATAATTAAACAGGAAACGGAGTATAGAAACACTGGATATAAAATGGATAGATTTGATTCACTAGAATATTCATAGAGAAAGAATCCGTTCCGCAACAAATCCAATAAAATTTTGGCATCACTGTCGAGCTTTGTTAAAACCAGGAAGTTACAGGAACCGCAAAAACATCCTCTCATCCTTTTTAGGAAGAGACCCTATCACGCCAAGTGGATATAATAGAATATTTAACCCTAAATACCACATAACCACATTATGTGGACATTTTCATTGCATGATTGGATACCATTTGAGTATAAATGGCCAACAGGAATCACATGCCAAAAGAATCGCACTTAATCAAACTATAAATATATCCACCCACGCCTTAATAGATACCCTTTCAAATGGTACGAAGGAAAGAAAAAGATGCAACTCAAAGAGCTATCTGAGAGTACTTAGTCATTAAGAATTCACTATGAGGAAGAGTTCAACATTTAAATGTTTGCTTACATAATACGAACAAATGAAAAAAAAGGAGTTTAATAATTTTTAAACAAAAGTATTTAAAATGTACGATTTCCAGCATATGCAGTAATTAAAAATGGATAATAATATTAGTTCTATTTAGCAACTTGTCGTAGAGAAGCTTTCATACTGATTCTTGACTAAGGTCCTCGGTTAAAAAACACTACTGTTTTTAGAATTTGACACTCGAATAAACAGAAGACAACTGTAACCGCATATCAAATCTAAGCAAACTAATGTCTACAAACTAGTATAATTGGAAATTCCGAAGGATACCATTCTTTTTTTTTCTGCACACGAAAATTTATTTGTCCAATTAAAATGGATAATCACAACAAACATTCACGCCTGAGGTAGAAAGAGAACCATAAATTGTTGAAATGAAGGCACAAAACGCTGTAATCAGCTGTTCGAAATTTTAGAAAGAAGTAGCTTAGATATCACGAGTTGCAGTTTCTTGATCGACATGAGCATACATCTCTGGATATATCTTAGGATCTAATGCAAATTGTAAATAAAAACATAACCAAAAGGATAAATAACTAAAGCATCCAACAATTTGCATATTCAAAACGTACGATATATGGCTGTGAATTCACACACAAATCCAAGAATCAACCATAAACTTTAATGACTTGGGCGCGCTAGGTCGAAAAATATTTTCGAATGAAATCAATAAAAAAAAGAAACTAGAAAAAAATAATAACTCGAAATTTCTAATCAAATTTAGGTAACGTTAGGTACCAAAACGTGGTGTCTATATATGCCAGATACATTTTTAAGACTGTATTATTCTAATTAATGCGATATTGTACATAGTTCAGATTTCAAAGACAGTTGCCATGATGATACGAGGAATCTGGTTCCAATCTCAGTTTTTCCACCAATGATATTCTTCCATATCATACAATTTCTGCAAATAATATCCAATTGTCCATAAAATCGTCATTAAGTTACCTAACAGCTTTCTTAATCGTGTGACAATCTCACCCATTGTTGATCCGAGGAATCTTGCAGTTAGGAGATGGCTCACTGCTCTTTCATTGTTGTTGTTGTGTCCAATCCTTCAGGATCTAGCGGCAGCTAGATCAAATCCATGATTCCATACACCCCTGAAAAGTCAAGCACCAGGAGAGGGCTGTTGCGAACATCCTCTAAAGTGAGCCCCAAGCAATCGAGAATATGTTGCGGGGAAGCCGGCAGCAGATGGCACTTGGGACACGTTGGAAAGACTTTACGGCCGGATTCAAAGGACATGCATTTCAGGTGCCCACTGAAAAGTCTTGTGATAGCCGTTTGGTACTGTCTGCCAGCCTCAAAATGTAATGCTCCTCCTCTGGTTTTGACCTACTGTACCAGGGATTCATTACAAATTTTTTATCACTTCGTCCAATGTGCCTTGTTCGACAAACTGAGAGATTCAACAAATTAATCAACGGATACAGTTCAGGTTCTTTTCAAATTAATAAGTATGAATTGATGTCCGATCAAATGGTATACGATGCAATCCCTCTCATCATTGCTTATTGCTCGTAACACATTGGATGCATATTAAGGTCATCTATCATGTCATAGCCAAGTAAACAATCCATTCGATTGTTAATGTCCATCATTAAGATCAACACCCACTTAACTAAATATTAAATTCGACCCAGAAATACATAAAAAAAGAACTAGAGAAATCGAAAAATTTCATATCATACTATTAAAATTATAATAAAACAATAATTTTATTTCTTTCGCCATTCACTGTAGAATGAAATGCATAGTTACACAAAAAGGAAATTAACGTTGTCAAATAGGATCGCCCTTTTTGGAATGGAAGGTTCCCACACACACAGTTCGATTTCAACCACCGTTTAACAGCAAACTTCATTCCTGTAGAAATGCGTGTTATGCACGCGCAGTAGGTAACCGAACTGTTGAACAGTTAAAGGCAAAAAATAATTTTTGTTAAAGGACTTCTAGAACATTTTTTATAAATATTGCGTGGAATTATTGTTTTTGCGTAAGGAAAACGTTCTGGAGAGCTCCCAAGTACTCACTCCAACAGGTGGGCACATGCAAATTTCCAACATTTACCTCAAGAAGATGAGATACGAGAGGTGCTTCCATTCCAAAAAATATGATCCTTCCATTGATGAAACGAATACATCGGAATTTTCCAGATTTTTCCTATCGTTATATTGAATTAGGTTTTCTATTAATAAAAAATCTCTCCCAGCAGGCAACTATAGGTGGAAATATTAAAAATACATCATTACAAATCTTTAATTATTCCATCTTGCTGTGACAAGAATTATTTTTCTAAATCTGAAAATTAATTTTTCTTAAAAAAAGAATTATTTTAAAAATATACGAAACACCTGTCATAATAATTCCTGAGCCCAAAGCCACATATAATGAATGACACAAAGGCTTGTTATAATCGCAGGGAACTTTTAGGATTGGATTTAGGTCTGGAGAACCTACTAGCTACAACATTTATTCTAAAGTTTAAATTTCAAATATGTTCTAATATGAGTTACATAAAGTTATGATCAAGAAATAAAGAAACTATCAATAGTTTCGGCGTAATGCATGATATAATTTCAGTACCTCTTCCACATATCTTCAGGTCATCAAATTGTCATTTGTGTCCTACGTCCACCTATGCTGATTCCAACTCAAAGCATCAATCCAACTAGTATGTAAAGTGATCTTCTCGAATGAATATTCAGTAGACAGCCTGGTATATGGTATCCTAGGCTCAGTAGAATGTACCCCATTGGTTTACGGATATAAAGACCAATGTGATTAAAACCTGTTTCGGATTGTCTCATGAAAAACTGTTCATAATGCAAGAGTTTTAAAAGTAAAGGTATCGTACAAATCTTCCTAGAGTGTACTGATTGCCATGTAAAGTGAGTGGGTGCAGACGAGTTTACTCGTCTCATCAAGGTATGGTTCGCTGACTCGTCTACCAAGGCAGGTGGCGGCTGCTGGGTTGTAGATTTGAGTCATAAATTTCGGGTGTCTTGGTACTTGAAATTAGTTATAGAAGCCTCGGCTTCTTGCACTAAGCCTCGACCACTCGATCCCCTTCTGTCTTTCTTGAGACCTTTCATTTCAAGAAAAACAATCCAAAATAGGTTTCGTTCTGTATCAACAAAAAACACACTTTGCAGACGAGAAATGCTGCTTGTTCTATTTTGAAAAGTTAACAGGATGCACCAGTAATTATTTACTACAGTGGCACGTAAGCCGTTTTATACTAGTCGTACATGAGCATCTACCACTCCCTGGTTCTTGGAATAAATTCCATAGCCTTAAAATGGCTTTCCAAGAGCATTTGCTATTTTTCTTGATGTTTTCTCGGATTCAAGTCTGTCGAATACACGCCAAGGCATGAATTACGATGAATCACATTAGAATGACATTTTCACACAAGTCACTTTTCTTTAAACAGTAGCTTAGTGAATTTTAAATACCGTAGAGTTGCCCCTTTCTTAATTGCGGCAACTCTGCGATACCACGATTAATGTATCTATAAAATGTTTCAAGTTTTGACGTAATGATTACTGCTTTGCATATAAACTTTTCTTTAGTTTTCTGATAAACTATAAATTATTAATGTGATTTATTTGATCCCAGCTATAGATTTCAGTATTATATTAATGGCGTTAAAATCTGAGAGTCTTTAGCTTTTTTGAGCAGTGTAGTTAGATGTCGATTATCATCAAACACCAAATGAAATGTTTCTGTTTCCAATCAATATTCAAAGGAACTTACCTTTATTGTGCAACTTGTAGGAAAAGAAACTCAATTAATTACATTTAACTATGCTTGACCCAAATGAATTCAAAGCGAGAATTCTCTTTAGTTTTTCTGAATTTAGTAAGTTTCAAAACACCGAATGGATAGGGCTTTTTATAAAGGTTGTTAATGTCTGCGGATTAATATACCTCCATGAAAAAACGTGTTTTCAAAAATAAACCAATGTTAGCCTATCGCTAATCGAGAAATAATGAGATGTTCCATTATTATTTAATTAATAGCAAACTTTTTAGAGTATCTTTATTTGAATGACTAACAAATATTGTAAACCATCTCATCAAACTACAGGGTGATCATAATTAAACTGTAAATTTAAAAATGCTGTAAAAAAAAGAACCACTGGTCAGAAAGACCTGAAATTTCAACAGAATGTACTTCAAACAGGGGGATTTTGTTTGGCGTGCGAAAAAATTAGATAAATAAGTGGCCTATAGATGGCGCTGCACAGGTGGTTATATGGAAATTAACATCTTGTATAAAATGCTGAGTAGCTTGAATTCTCGTTAATTGTCGATGGTGATGCAACGCCATTTTGGAAATGACCGTATTATCAGCCGACATTTTCCAACTCCCTGGCCGCCACGATCACCGGACATCAGTCCCTGTGACTTTTGGCTCTGGAGATTTCTGAAAAATGTTGTGTACAGTGCTCCACTAGACATCTTAGCGTATTTGAAATGCCGCATTACTCAGCACGTTAACAACATCAGCACTGATATACTCCAAGCTGCTGTGGAAAATACCGTTTTACGTTTACACCTCCTACCAGAAAATGGTGCACACCATACTGAAAATTTCTTGAAAAAGACTTGGTACAGTTAAAAACCGAATTATTGTTGGCTTTTTCTACGGTTTTAGGCCGCAGGACAATTAAAAACCGATTTTTTCCTATTCGATGTGACACCACCTTGTCGCTCTGAATAGGCTTTACACCAAGAGTGCCACAACATCTGTCTGATTTACAATAACTTGGCTTAACGTTCAGCTTACAACCACAATTGATTATCGTTCATGTCAGAATCGATGTAATTAACCTACAGCCGCCTGTGCAGCGCCATCTATTGACCACTTTTTTCCTAATTTCTTTCACACTCCAAACCAAATCCCCCTGCTTGAAGTACATTCTGGTGAAATTTCAGGTCTTTCTGACCAGTGGTTCTTTTTTTACAGCGTTTTTAAATTTGCAGTTTAATTATGATCACCCTGTATATTAAAATGCGTTACATTTCCAACTGTGTGTGTGCCACTCTCACTAAAAACTAAAAAATGCCTTTTCATGAACTAGCATTTTAATTTATAGATTTTTTATATAAAACGCTATATAATAACTTCTTTTACATAATCCCAGTATCTACTTCTCTACGAAAAAAAAAATTTTTATTAGGAGTTTTAAAATCATTTCGCTCATTATTTACAATTTAAGATACGTAAGCTTTCAGCAACATTTTTTTTTCAATGGCGGGGGAGTAGCGTTACCAGTGCCATACCACCACAAACCCGTTTATAGGGTGGGCCACATTCATACCACATCACAGAAGAAAGGACAGAGAAACTCAGAGAGAACAGAGAAGGAAAGAAACATCCATGTCCGAACCGAGATTCGAACCCGGGACCCACAGCTCAGGAGTCAGGAGCGCTAACTACACAGCCATCGGTCGGCAATCCTATAATACTTAGTGTTAGAAATTTTCCCATGTTAAACATAAAAATTTGCAGCAGTGGAATCATTTTAGGATCCTTATATGAAAAAATTGCGAACCGATGGCTGAGTGGTTAGCGTTCCTGACTCCTGAGCTGTGGGTCCCGGGTTCGAATCCTGGTTCAGGCATGGATGTTTCTTTCCTTCTCTGTTCTCTGTGTTTCTCTGTCCTTTCTTCTGTGATGTTGTATGAATGTGGCCCACCCTATAAACGGGTTTGTGGTGGTATGGCGCGGGTAACGCTACTCGCCTACGTGACTTGGTTCACAGGTGCCCGCTGGGTAACGATAAATGAGTAGCAGTTTCTGGCCTTGTTGTGGCATAGGGTTCGTCACCCAAGTGTGCCCGCCATTGGAAAAAAAACTTCTCTACGAAAAAAAAATTTTTTTTTATTAGGAGTTTTAAATATACTTCAAGTTTTAAAATCATTTCGCTCATCAATAACAATTTTAGATACGTAAGCTTTCAGCAACATACTAAGCGAAATTTCTACATATTATTTACAATATATTCTTAGATATTTATTAAAATATTCTTAATAACTTTCCTGTCAAAATACTATTACAACATCTCACATAATTAATCTCGTATATGGTCAATAGATTAACGATTCTATGTTTAAAAAAAAATAGGTTGCAAAACTTTTTTCCTAACTTCACAGTGAGAAATTTTTCCCCAAAGCTATATAAAAATAAAACTCAACAACCCTATCCAAAATTGGACTTTACAGACAGAAATCTTTCAAACCCTTATTCGACAAGAGAGCCATTTTTCACACATACTTCGGAAAGGAAATGTCAGTCTCTGAGCCGAATCCAAAGCTCTTCTTTCTGCAGCTTCATGGTCCGGCGGACAGGCTCTGGCTGCAGTCTGTCCAGAAGTTCAACGGGAATAATCACCAGGAGAAAAGTTAGTCTGGCTCGTGGCAAAGGAGAGGCGGCACTTTCAGAAGAATGCGACAGCGGGGAGGGTTGGAATCCGGGTCACTTCGTCCCCGCCGCACGCTCAGGTCAGGCGAGTTCGAGATCCCCATCAGCATAGGAAGGCACTGGGAACCAGGATGCATTCGCGAAGGGGGACTCCAAACGACAAAAATCCCCATCACTTTTACTTTTTTTCCGAGTGAAGCACAGATAGCTTATCTTCGCGCCTTCCGAAATGTAACAGTACGCTCAGTCTAACATAGCATTGAAAAATTTATTATTTAGCTGTTCTTGGAATAAAAAAATGAAGGGCGACTAGCTCTGAAAACCTTATTTCAATAGCAGAGTAGAACACAAAAACATACACAAAGATAGAACACCATAATTATAACATTAAATTCAGGACCATATTATTTCCATATTTTACCTCAGCAGTTTGAATTCCTGTTTATTTCACATGTTGCCATTCGATGTCTACTAAATTCTCGTTACCACATGAAGTTTGATTTAAAAAATTATTCGGTTACACTATCGTTTTCTCCGTAAATAATGATACACGATTTTTTTACACTCACACCTAAAAAAAATGGCTGTCCCCCTCCACACACACAATAATTGAGAATATTTTTAAAACAGACATCATAACAAAAAATATAATAGTTTTAAATATCATAAAAAGAACTAAATGTTTTTTTTTTCAAAAAAATTAGCAAATAGCCAAAACCGAATGGTCTTAATTTTTTATAATAATTATATACATTTGCGCTTACAATAACGTACATAAAAAATTAATGAAAGCCTTATTTCAATAGCAGAGTAGAACACAAAAATATACACAAAGATAGAACACCATAATTATAACATTAAATTCAGGACCATATTATTTCAATATTTCACCTCAGCAGTTTGAATTCTTGTTTATTTCACATGTTGCAATTCGATGTCTACTAAATTCTCGTTACCACAAAAAGTCTTAAAAAAATTATTAGGTTACACTATCGTTTTCTCTGTAAATAATGATGCACGATTTTTTAACACTAACACCTAAAAAAAAATGGCTGCCCTCCCCCACATAATAATTGAGAATATTTTTATATAAAACAGACATCATAAGCAAAAAATATAATAGTTTTAAATATCATAAAAAGAACTAAATGTTTTTTTTTTTTTTTTTTTTTTAAATTAGCAAATAGCCAAAACCGAATAGTCTTAATTTTCTATAATAATTATATACATTTGCGCTTACAATAATGTACATAAAAAATTAATAATAATTCTAAAACTCAAGATTAATTTAAAACAAATCAGAGAATATTACGAAAACTAATTTTGAAGATAAATTATTTTTTTAAATTTCAGTATTATAGGAATCGTTTATTATTTCAATATATATTTCAAGATACTTTGATTTTATACTTAATTGCTAGAAATTTTTTTTCTAATTTTTTTTTTAACCTTAATTCTCTGCGAAAAATGAATGATTTAAATAATATGAATCGCTATCGCATAAGCAAAATGTCAAATCACTTAAGAAAATTTCTTACGATCAATTGATACACAAATAAATATTGAATTAACTATAGACATGGGTAACATTTTTACAAGGTTTAATCCTTTTTTAATAAACTTTGTGATAAGTGAACACATCATCTCATTCGTTATTATTTACTTCACATGCATTTATATATATATATATATATATATATATATATATATATATATATATATATATATATATATATATATATATATATATATATATATATATATATATCACATCATTTATATCAAATTTAAAATCCTGAGTTATTCTGTTGTTGTTGCATATCTCCGATGTTTTGCAACGCTTTTGCGAAACGCGTGTACGAAATTTGTCACTCTTAAGAAAATCTAACACTAAAATTGTTCTTGTGAAAATTGAGCAATTCTATTTAGTCCCAAACAACCCAGAATATGGTGAAGAGTGGCCAGATGGTCCGCATATTTCAAAAAGATTGGGAAAACCTTTTATAAGAGCAGGATACAGATTTCAAGTGTCCATTGGTAAGCCTGGTAATGGCCGTCTAGTACCGCTTACAACACTTGAGTGATAACGCCCAACCCCCAGGGCACTCTCACTAGTACCTTTGGTGAATAGATGAGATTGTCCAAGGTTTAGACAGAGGACCTCGATTGAAGAATTTGTTATGGACTTGAATTGAATATACGTCACTAAATATTTTACAGATAAATATCAATGGTATTTCAACTAATACCTCAAGGATCAAATGGCCAAACTTCATGGTTATTTTTATAACCCCAAACATAATAAATGTATTTATCCATTTTAATAAACATTTATCTCAGTGATTTCAAGCACTGTGAACAAATTACAAAAAATGTTTTACAAAAATCACTTTTGTATAACAAATATACAAAATTGTGTTGCTTTTGTTTATTATTGACACTTGGACAAGCCAAGCTCGCTATGCTATGCGAATTAAGTCGATTGGGAGCGTCTTTCGTTTTAATCAGAGCACCATGAAGTACGACTTTGCTCTACAACCTTGGCATAGGAACCCGTTTATAGGGTAGGCAACCATTCACACCTCATTCATACAAGGAAAGGACAAAGACAGGATAGATAGAGAGAGAAAGTACATCCATGCCCGAACAGGAATTCGAACCCAAGACCTCCTTATCCGTAGTCAGGCATGCTGACCACTAGACAAGTTGGCCGGCATACAAAATTTTAAATACGGAAATACTTGTGAAAAATTTCACAGCAAAAATTAATTCTGGTATTCATTGGCGCTTATAAATAAAATACATAAATTTAAAACTTCAAAATATACAATTCTTTCAAGGTAATCAAATATGGAAAAACTTGTAGGGTCATTAAACAAATGATTTTTTCAGCCAGCGCTAAAGTGTACGCCGTTATTTTAAATATACCACATAATATTTTAACCCGATAATAGAACAATTTGATTTAAGAATAAAATAATTATTTTTATGTTCAATTTGTCACCAATTTAAGAGAAAAATGTCAGTTTTTTTTCCCCAAAATCCAGTAAGTAGCGTACATCACTTTCAGATTTGTTGTTGTTGCACCAATATACTTCCCTGTATCTAGTCCTGAGTTGTTCTCTATCAATTATCTGGAAGCAGAGCCAGATAAAAGTCTTCGTAATTTAAAAGCAGATAAGAAGATCCCTCCAATACTTAATCTGTCACTTTCAGAAGTATCATTTTAATTGGAAGACTTTGCGAGCAAGACCTATTTAATGTGCCACAATAGCCATTAATGAAAGTGAACGGAATTTTTGGTCATGCCGGGATTCGAACCCACTGCCTTTCGATAGTGAGAATGACGCCCTAACCAACCAAGCGACTGAGTCCTCACTTAAAGATTTAAGTTGGAGTGAGAAAGGTTTTATGAACGAACATTTTGTCACTTACAAATTGATAACTTACTTACAACTTGTGCGTATAATCCAACTGAAATAATAACATTTCCTTGCAAAAATAATGTTGATTTTTTTTAATCGTTTAATAGATTGCACGTGTGTAGTTTTGCTTCTTACCTTCTAAAATCAGTTTATACATCCAAGATGCAATACTTAGATAGTAATTATCTCAATCAAGTTTCGGTCAAAAAAAAAAAGACTCTAATTTGGCGATCATGTTAAAATTTTGAATTGAAATCAACTCATTACATCATATATCATTACAGCTCCATAAAATTTGCCTTTCGCAGTGGTATGTCATTATGTCATAGATCGCTTTCTTCTGGTGCTTCAAATGACTTTATTTGGAAGGTAATCGTGACTATAAAAACTGCAGATTTCGCGATACACAGCTGTCAAAATGTTTTAGAGTCAGAGTCTAACGTACTGCTGTGTATGTGGAAAGAAGTTTGGTGGGCAGAAAATAAAATATCTTGATTTTAACAATCTAACTTAGGACGCAATGCATCATTGAAAAAAAAAACTTTTAGGCTATATATTTATAATATTCAACACAAAAAGATCACTGAAATGTTTTAGTTCCGCGAATTAATGAAATAAAAACAAACTATATATTCAACAATTCCAGGTATCACTGTTTCGATCAGTGCCAAAATCCAATGAAAAACTAGGCAAATGGAGAAGTGTGTAATTCTGGAAAAATATGTGAAAATCAAACCCATGCTTTTAGAATTGAAGGTTAGACAGCTAACCATTTAGAATCTAATTCGTCAGCACATGGTTTGGATTGATTCTGTTTCACAACTACTTTACGACTGCATTTAGCACACGCCAGTTAATTGAGATGGAATCTACAATTTAAAAATTATTTCAAATAACAATCATCCTCATTCGAGGTATGTTAGAGGTAAGGTATGTTATGAGTTCAGGAACTATTAAAACGAAGGCCATAGCACAATTGGCTGTCAACTTGGAGCATAGTGTTTGGAATGGAAGATCCTAAAACCGAATCTAGCAACTGTTAAACAATGGGTGATAAAAGCTGCGTTCAACTTTTTATGAGAACATCTATAAAGACGAATATTTGAACGACTGTAGAGCTTCGTCTCTGGTAAATATGTGAATAAAGCAAATCACATATGAGTTTGTTTGTTTGTAGGTCAACAGTCATTTTATGCACACGAAGGCCAATTAGACCAAGACCTATGGCTTAAAGAGAATTTCGAAGCACTATAGAAACATCCAAGCCCTAGGTGATATTCAAACCCACGAACTGTTGAACCGAAGGCATGAGGACTAACCCTTCGCTTAGGAACCAGGCAAATCACATATGAGAACGCTGACCAATAAAATAAAAGAAATCAAAATATGCTTTTTCCGTGATCGCTCTTATAGAATTTATCATTCATGGCGCGCCAGCCCAGGATGGGCCAAGGATTTCTGAACTAGTTTCTTCCAGCCACCTCTACTGGCAGCCAAACTTCAATTTTTTGTTCCAAGGACCTTACAGTCCTCCTCGACTGCAACCACCCATCTCAGCTTTGGTCTTTCTCTTCTTCTTATTCAGATGGATTTTACAAAAAAATTTTCTTTAGTGTTTTATTGTCCTTCATTCTAATAGTTATAGAATTAATAACCTCAATAAAGATGCATTATTATAATGTAAGAGTCTAATGAGAATTCCAATATTTGATCCGTGATTTTATCCTAAACCATAAATTTCATGTTTCCTTGATCGCAACATAAATCTTACAAATTAGCAAGGGCCGTGGTAACCTAGTGGTTAGGGCATCGGCCATTCATTCGAAAGGGTGGGGTTCGATTCCCAATGCCGCCAAAAACCCACCGAGCACATGCGATATACGTGCTCGTTAGATCTGTGGAATCAAAAATCCTGTGGTCGGTCATTGAGCAATTACTATAGGTACAATAATCTGGAGAAAATTTCCTCCCCCTTCAGATCAATGTCAAAATTAAGGTGGTGGATACTCAGGTGGTGCCATCTATCGGAGGAATTATAGAGCAAAGACGTACTTTCACCTTCTTGGTGCTCTGATTGATACGAAAGACGCTCCCTATTGACTTAAAATTCGCATAGCCAAAGGCATAGCGAGCTTGGCTTAGCCAAGAATCATAAGTAACAAGAACTTTCATTATTACAGTGGCTGTTTCATTCCAAACTGCGACCCCTTGGAGGTTGCAGCCTAAAACTTTATGAGTACCACCAAAGATGACGAGAGTTCTACACTTTCCACCGGGTCTAAACAAATCATGATTGGGAAGATGAGAGGGAAAAGTTCATCAAACTCGACTCTGAAAATGTGAAAAAAATCGCAGCAGTCACTTTCCATCCCAAATCGCATTCGGCATCTGCCTCTCTCGCGAGGGAGTCTGAAAATTCCACAGTCGAGTGGGTGAGCCACTGACTCCTATCTTTACCGAAGTGAAACGAAGTGAGTGACCTTGGCTGCAAACGATTTTGTCACAGGTAGTTGTATATAAAAAAATAACTCTTTCATTCCTTTTGTACATAAATACTCCCCCACTCCATTTAGAGCCCCACCTTCTCTCTTCCCGAGTAATTTTTCAAACGAACAAAACTGTTTTCCTCTGCTAAACACCAACTTCAAAAGATTAAGAATTTTAATTTTTTTACAGAAGATAAAGATAAGATATACACACAATCTCCAAACTATATTCTTCTCTTACTAGATTTTTCGAAAAACATTTTTATCCATTTTAACAATTTCGGCGGTAACAGGTCTGAATTTCTTCTAGGAAAACTTGCTGAAGCATTCAATTTGAATAGATAAGGACGTTAAAAAATATGCCTTGACGATTTCGACATAAATTAAGCATTCCATTATTTTTAATCACTTTTTCCATCAACTATATATTGAAAATTTAATGACTGTCTCGTTCAAAAATCCCATTTAATATCAATTCTTTCAACATGGAGCATTTTGAGAGTTTCAAAAGTTTTTAAATTTTTTTTAATGGTTAATAAAAAATTTTTTAAATTTATAATAAATATATATAATAAAAAATATAAATAAATAAAAAAATTTAAAAAAATAAATATTCATCTATATCTTATGTTTGCCGCATAAAAAAAAAATTAATCGAGTTATATACAATTAGAAAATAATTTATGAGAAAATTTGGAAGAAAAAATATATTACTTGCGTTATAGATAATCTTTGAATAGCATAATTTTCCAAACAGAAATTAAATTGAAAACAAACTAAAAGAATGATAGAAAATAAAAGTTCCGCAAACTAATTCATACACATTCATTTAAATATTCGAACTTTAAAACTTAATACCTGAAATCTATAATTAAAGGTTTAACTTTTATTTAGAGGAAATTTAATAAATCTGAAAATTTTTAAATATTAGCGTAATGAGAAAAGGAATTATATTTTTGACAAATCATTTTGAATTCAAAGGTTAATTTTTCGGAGCTATCTTATATCATTTTGAAACAAACTATCTCCGCTTCTTAAAATCAGTAAGATACTAAATAAGGAATTGAATCAGTAGAATTTTTGGATCCAATCCAGATAGTCATCGATACATTTGGCCTCGTAATCATGAGATAACAGATATATATGATTTTAAACGATGTAGAAGCCAAAAATCAAATGGACTGAAATGAAATAATATTATTCTAAAAATGCAATACAAAGCAATAAAAAAGCAAACTTTGGAATTAAAAGTAAACATAATGATGAATAAAATTTAAAAAAATTTTTCAATAATAGAATCAAGTTTCACAAAAACAAATATCGGAAAGAAAAGGTTTTCATCGAGTAAAGTTGTATTGCTACGGCTTAATCTTTGTGACATATTAAAGATAATTATTCGGACAATGGGTCATGGAATACAATTAAAAAGTCATTCACATAAATCTAAAATACGCAATTATCTACCATGGGGGAAAAAAATTGGCCACTTACACAGTTGCGGACAACATTTCAATTGCTGTAATGGCTAATATTACTTGTGCTTTTGCCAGTTATTTTTATTGCTGCAGAATTGATGTAGGTCTAAGAGAAATAGCGCCAAGGACAAATTATCCAGTTAAAACAATATACGGAATGTAATAAAAGAGAAAGCATAAAATATTATTTAACAATTATTAAGTTAAATAAATATACCATAAAATCATCATCTAACTCATTTTCAAAACTAACTAGTAATATAAATTCCCAAATTGGTGAACAAAAAAAAATTCTGACCTCGTGAGATTATCGCGATCGCATGAAGATTGTTTTTTTACATTAAATAATTTTCTTTTCCAGAAGAAATAATTTTGGGTTTAAATTACTTTTTAGATTGTTTCTTCTTTGAGTTTCTTTTTTACAAAGTTTACGACTTCGGATTTCAGTAGATTCTTTGAGGAATATGTTTTTAGTCATTGCAAAAGATCCAAGGCTTGAAATGTTCCGACATCATGGTGCGAATTTTGATATCAGTTAATGACGCTTTGCAGAGCATAAAAAACTATGAGGCAGAACTAATATCCTAAAAACTATTCTAAATTACAAGAAAACTTTCACATATTACCATTTCATATGAGGCTCCGTACTATAGATTCTATAATATGAATAGAAGGTATTATGAATTATACATGAGAATGATAAAATGGCTTCCGACAAACAAGATCACAAAAGCAAAAATATACAAAACTATAATTAAAGAAATAATTTCGTCAGTTTTGACGCTGAAATAAACAGGAAAATCTTTTTTTTTTTATTTGGTATTTCAAATAAAAAATTAATGCTGACGTAAGCAAGACATTAGTCTTAAATTTTAAAAGAGATTGCTTATTAATATTTAATATATTAATTTAAAATTCTATGAATGACATTTTTAAAAGTTCAAACTGTCCTTGCCGTTTTAAACTAACTACAAAGTGGATGCTTGGCACTGAAGCCGTATAATCCAGGATGTCAAATTCTGAATTCGTTTGGCGATGAGGAAATGTTGCCAAGATGACGTATCATGACGTGCACGATGACGTAAATACTAGGGTTACCAAATTAGAATTTTCTACTCAATTCTTATAGGTCTCTATATCTATGATATAATAAAAACCTGGTTGCCAGATACATAAAAAAATCCCCCCCCAAAAAAAATCACCAAATTCAGAATTTGGCATCCTGGATTGTATGGTATCTGTGCTTATTTCGCTTTTTTTTTCAGTTCTATTGTCAACGTGTTCATGGCTTGAATCAATGGAAAACTACTTCTCAAACCGATGCTTTGGTCCTTATTTTCTAGAAATCATTTTATTAACAAAATGAGCTTCAGACCGATGGTGAAATTCCCCTTGTTTGCTGCCGCTCGAAGAATACGATTTGAAGGTAGGTAGTAAATTCGTCGACGAGTCGGATTTATGACGCCATCTCAATTCGATGTCGTAATTAATTACGTGTGACATAGATGATTATATCACGTCATGGATATTTTAAGCCAATGAGAATTGTAATAAGGTAATGACACCTGATTTTATAATATTTCAATTTTTGGAAAGAAAATTAAAAAGTTTGGGCTTACACAACACATAAACAACACAATCAACTAATTCTCGAAATAATTAAACAAATGATGACAAAAAAAATTACGAGAAACGAAAACGAAATATTGTCACTTCTTAAAATAACGATGGTAAATTTTTCCGTATGCAAATAAGCTCACATTATTCCCTTGTGTTCTATGAATTTTCCATGCGTGCTATTCCATTTCCTAACAGATGTCCTTGAGCTGCAATATCAATATTTATGAAATTGGAAGAAGAAATTTTAATTTTCCTATCTTTCTAACGATAGGAAAACATACATGAAATCCATGTTAATTCCATCTTCGGCTATCTGCTTATTCCATCATTATTCACTTGTAGATAATACATGCCAGCTTTATATCTGATTGCTTATTACTTAGCAACAGAAATGAAAGCTACAAAGCAAAAAATATTGAATTTTGCAAAATTATTTTCGGATATTTTCAGAAATCAAAGCATTTTTTTTTTTACACAACTCACATTAAGAATGCTTTTTAAAAAAGGGAAAAGTCAACAATGGAAACTGGTGCGGGAGGTTTCATCTTGGAAAGAAACAAATGAGGGACACGCATGGGGAAGTTTGCACCTTAATCCAATAAGAAGAAGCCATACTTCACTCAACCATCGAACTTTCTAATCCGGCCTGGGAGAGGATGGCCGAGCAGACCGGTTTATGGTAATCATTCATTTGGTTATTAAACTTTTTACACATGAAAATATAAACTGCGGTGGCAAGAATTTTGCGTTTCAGGTTGGAAAACTACAAGGATTATTTCGTTAATTTACATGCATCTCAAAAAGACGAAAAAAAAATATTCACTAATGAAATGATGAAAGCATCCAAAATTCGATTCTTCGTAAAAACGTTCCAAGAAAAGTCAAATTTTCACGCGCGAGCGTTAACACAACTATTTTTTTTTATTCTAGAATATGCTTTCAATTATCAGCAATAGTTTAGGGAATTCAATTTTGAACAGTATATGTATATATCAACATCAAAAATATTTAAAAGTCAATGTATCTAAAAAAAAAAAAGTCCAATCATCACATGAGCAAATAAAACAAAAAACATAATTTCTAACCCAAAATGTACGAATCTTTCTAAAGAAATGAAAATGAATTTTAGAAAAAATGAGTTGAGATCTTTAAAGAGCCAATTGCCTAGAAATATCATATGAGCTAAATCTGATAACCGAAATTGAGATAATCGATAAAATCTTAACGAAAATGTTAATCCCATATTTGTGAATTATTTTAAAAAATACTTCTTGACAGGTGGAAGATAACAAGATATTTAAGAAAACTAAAGATATTTAGCGATCCGGTTTATACAAATTTCCAGGTTTGGTTTAGTTTGTCGCTCAACAGTCATTTTTTACACACGAGGTCTAATTAGACCGGGACCTACGGTTTAAAGTGGATTCCGAACCACTACAAACAGCCATGCCCAAGGTGGGTTTCGAACCCACGAACTGTTGAACTGAAGGCAAGAGAGCTAACCATTCGGCTGCCAACTCGTCTAACAAATTTCCAGATAAAATTACAAAAATTAAAAAAAGGAATAATTAAAAATGTGTTGCATTATAAAAATATTAATTGCAGATTCCAATTGAATGGATTCAATATTAACACATTTTAAACTTTTTATGATTAAAAAATTCATTTAAAAATTTATAAATAAAAAAACTCTGAAGTATTATATTTATATAAACCTAACTTTGTCCAGTGTGTATCAATTTAATGGTTTTGCAAATTTATATATATATAACGCACAGTGTGCATGTGTTTATGTTGAAAATTTGCAATAGACTAATGTTGTTGTTGTCGTGTGCCAGCTAGGCTGGCAATATGGGGTGCGCTGCTCCAATTTTTCAACTGAACCATATTTTGGTGTGGAGTCCGACTTCTTCAGTGCATACATGCCATAGGGATCCGTTTATAGGGTAGGCAACCCTTTACAACACATTCATACACAGAAAGGACAAAGACAGGATAGATACAGAGAGATAGTACATCCATGCCCGAACAGGATTCGAACCCAGGACCTCCCTATCCGTAATCAGGAACTCTGACCACTAGGGCGGCTATAGATTAATAAATCACAATTAAAAAATACATATTAGTTCCAATAAATACAAAATATGCGCAGTTTGGAGGTTTAATACAGTTCTACAATTACGAGCTATTTTGTTAAATAATTAACCTCTAATTCAATTAGTGCACTGAGGATTAATATGTTTGGTTGCATTAATATAAGTTATTTAAAGTATAAGGCAAAAAAATTTTTTTTAAGTTCAAATATTCCTGAATATTTTAAAAACCTTGTATTTGCTATAGGCATCATTATAAAAACTTTATATATATTTAGATTGAAATATATCTTCAAATTTTTTTTCCTTTAATTTTCTTTCGTTTAAAATGTTGACGGGCAAGTTTTGATAAGCATGAATTTATGAAGCAATGTAAAAATCAGATAAGCACAGAGAACACTTTAAGCAGTTTACGCACTCTTATCTAAGAGATTGCTGCCCAAGTAAACAAAAGTTCAGATACTACATTTTAATTTGTTCGTTATTTAATGGGCTTGTAGAAATGAAGGAAAGACGTCATTAAGAATTTATGTAAAGCGAAAATAAAGAAGGCACACTAGCCTTTCGAACTAGATCTGACAAGATATACACAGTAGTCACTAGCAGTCGATAAAAAATAATAATCAAGTGCTCTTCAATATCCCACTTGACAGCAATCATCACATATCTGAATAATATGAATTCATTTTCTGAGCCCCCATTTTAGAGATTTTTTTTTTTCAAATAACTTTTAGTGAATAAATGCTGGAGATTGTATTACTTAATCAAAAAGGAACTATGAAAAAAAATGTTTAATATAGTTTTCTTTAAAAAAATAAATGAATAACGTCATATCATAGATTAATATTCCACTTAAGAAATAGTGCCTTGCATTTAAATATAAAAGCAATGAGCTTAACAAAACTTGAGTCAATATTGATCGATTATAAATTAATTTTACGGGTATAGTGTAGAATTAAGTATGTAACATCCAATTAACGTGGTTACGATTTCTTTCACATTATGCCAATCAAGGAATAAAGAGAATGCTTATCACCAATCAGGCATAAATACAAATAACTTACATTCATATTTTCATATAATCTAACCTCTCCCAAAACATTTCTTGTTCGTCATTTCGATCCCAGAGTATTTTCAGTATCCTACTACCGATAATGCTGTAAAATACCGTGTTTTGGAGTTACAATGAACATATACTTCAACCATTTCTTGTTCGTCATTTCGATCCCAGAGTATTTTCAGTATCCTACTACCGATAATGATATAAAATACCGTGTTTTGGAGTTAAATGAACATATACTTCAACCCAATCTGTATATAACTCCAAAACAAGACATTACATATCATTATCTGCGTTACGATACTCCAAACACATTTTGCTCAAGTTGACCAACGAGAAATATTTTGGGAGAGGTTGTTTCAATATAATGATTCTAATGTGGATGTGACATCATTTCTTAAATTCACAAAATCGTGAACTTTATTTTTATGAGAAGTTTCAACACCCAAAAATTCCTCTTCATAGGACATTGGTAATTTGTTATGCTAAGGTTAACAACGCGCATTTAAAATCTCGTTACTTAAGCGTTTTTCTTTTCTTTTTTCTTCATAAAACGCTGAGTAGTGCCTTTAATGGGCTCAAAATTGTTGAATCATCTTCACATTTGATTTAATAATACATTTTCCATTTTTATTTTCCAAAAACAAAACGACAGGAATTATTTGAAAAATAAAATTACGCAATGAAAATTCTTATAATGAGAAAATTTTTAAAGATAAATTATATAGTTTCAGGTAACTAGTTATATATACAAAAAAATAATCATAATTCAATACGTTATGGTTTTCTACAGTCCACAATAATATAAACACAACAATTAAATAAAAGTTTGCGAAATTTCGAAATTTAAAAGATTGGTTCACGGAATTATTACTTAAAAATTGTTAACGTTCTGCTCTCTTTATGGAATTCTTAAAAGATTTTTTTTTCAAAAAAGCTGTTTTAAAACACATATTTCTTATATTAATCGTTATGTAGTCTCTTTCTGTTTCAATTAATCTCGAGAATTACATAAATCAATCTCGAATAAAAAAATTCAAAGATGGATACTTGATAAGCATTCATAACTGAGTATAGGAATTTAAACTCAACAAAGAAATTTGATTTAGTAAGCAAAGTTATGTGAGAAATCATGACACGTGATAGATTGTTTGAGTAGTTTTACTCAACACGTAGAATTATATTAATTAAAAAAAGAATACTTTCAACAGAAATAAAAATAGCGCTCAAGACTGTTCATTCGGTTAATACTTTAAAAACGAGTGCTGATTTTGTACTTCACAAGTTTATCGATTCATAAAAAATCTCATATGCTTGTTTAATTTTTTACACCAAGTAAGAAAATTAAAAAGCGATGCTAGTTATTAAAATAAATGTCATCGTATAAATATCAAATAATTATGCGTCATAAGGCAATTAGAAATATCCTTGTCCATGAAATATATAAATATGAAATCAATAAGTAAAATCAGAAGATCCAGATGTTCATTTAGGTCATTGGAATTTTTATAAACATTATGGAACATAAACCAATGTGATTATACGAAATTCTAAAATTAACTCTGCTGAGGAAAGAGATCATACAATAAAGTTTATGAAATATATTTTTATATTCTCAGCTTTATAACACCTGAATGCCTTCTATAGTAAAATTGCAATTGACGAGGTTAAGCATTTTTTTCCTGTACTAATATATTTTTATCGTGCTGCTAAAGACTGTCAACAAAAAACTAACAAACATTTAGCGATATATGTAAGATTCGGAAATATTAAAATGTATAAAAAACTGTTTTCGAAAACCACGGAGCTAAAAAATAGCAGATACTAAATTTCAAAGAGACGATAAGCAACAGTTTACTCAACACACACAGCAGATTTTAATATAACATAAATAAAAATTCAATAAACACCTCATGGAAACTCAAATAAAACTAACTATTCATTCATTTTCTCAGAAAAATTGATTAATTAAAAACTATCGGTGAATATCAAATACGAAAATTAAAAAGATCATACCATTTGAACAATCGACCAATATTTCAATTTCTGATCTCATACATATTTAACAATACTAAATAGTTCATTTATCTAAATGTGAAATGTCTTTATTTATAGTAATACCATATGAGTACGTTTTTTTATTAATTATTGTCACAGAATTATTCGTTTTTCTTCAATAAAGAAAATTCACAGATGAATTATGAATAACCTTATAAACATTGTTACTGTTATATCTGGCTACTGACTTCAAAGCAATGATAAGCTATTGCATATAATCTCAATCAATCTTTCTACCACACATACGTTTATACGTGGATTTAAATAAAATTAACCTTTATAGATAATTAATAAGAATTTGTATAACATTTGCAGCAAATATAATAAATTCACTTTTATTTTATCATTTTACTTAAAAAAATTAGATCATTTTATTTTAAATTATTCAATTTTAGCGAATTGATTTTATTCTGCCGTAAGAAAAATTACATTTTCAAGAACTGTTTTAAATATAAATAATTCATGAAACATGATTTTTGTAATCATGATCATCATTAAGTATTGTATGCCAAAATAATGATATATTACCTGAATAGAAAATAATAATTTATTACTTACTATAATATTTTATGTAACATATTTTCGATAATGAAATAATCTTAACTTGAAAACATGAACCAATTTCAAAATGATTTATACTTTAGACAGCATTTGTATTTGATGCATATAATACTATCTAGTTCCCTTGTTGTTTTTATTGCAGAGGAATTGTTTGTGTAATTTGTTAGGTCAGCTAAACAAGAAAATACTCTTTCGGGAAAACATTGCCTGGGGAATTCAAAAACTTTCCATTTGAATTTCATGCTGGCATTATGGCAAAAAAATTTTCATGAATGAATGCTTCCTTGAGATCGGAGCATCAAATATATTTTGCTCTTTTTTCTTTTCCATCAATAATATTTTTTTTATCATTATTAATTCTGTTTTCATTTCAATAACTAACAAATAACTTTTTTTCAAACACATCACACACTATACTTTTGGCAATTAAAAATGAAATAAATTCTACCTGATTTTAAATAAAATTTTAATTAGCAAAGTGAATGAAATTAGGCCAAGGATAGATATATTACTGAAAAGATTTCAATCAATCTGAACTTGAAAACGTTGAAACAAGATAAGAAAATATTTACATCTATTTATCTGTGGTTGTTATTTTATTAATTTGTAACATTGCTGCATTCATAAAAGTTTTATTTGAAAATTATGTTTAAAATATTTTTGAAAAATAATTAGCTTAACTTTTGCATAAAAAAGTATACAAGATTTAAATAGATTTTTTTGTACTCTTTTCCAAATACTTATTATATATAATCTGGTTAATTATAAATTAGACATTCGGCACAATCTATATTAGAATTTAGTGAAACAATTTTTAAGTCTTTTGATCTTGAATAAATCTGTATTTTATTACTGATACTTCAAATATAAATTATACTGCTTCTAATTATTTAAGATTTTCCAATCCCTGAGAAGTTTTTCTAAATAAAACATTCAGTGTGACAAAATGTAATATCAATGAATCATTTTTGACTTTAAAATCAGGTGATTCATTTTTTTAAATATGTAAAGAATATTTTGCACATATTTAACAAAGTTAGAAAAATGATAAATTCTTAACTAATAGATAAATAATAAATTTCTTTCCATTTTGAAGACAAATGAAAACTATTTTTCAAAAACTTAATTCAGTTAAAAAAATTTTTTTCATAAAAGAATTAGTTAAAAAATTTTTAATTATACTATGTTATAAAAATTCCATTAAATAAATTACACTCAACCAAATATGTTTAATTATTAACTATGGATCACTAAGTACTTGGATCATTAATATATTTAGGATGGTGAATAATATTATACAATATACTTAAAATAAGAGTATAGTTTAAAAATATAAAAATACATTTTCATATGCTTCGTAATGCATTATAATTAAGTTGCAATTCAAACTTTGAATCATACATTTCCTGGATTTTTTGAGATTTCATTGATTGACTGAGATTTTATTGAGATGAAATACTTAATCCAATTTTAATAATTTGATTATTTTATATTTTCTATGAATGCATCTTTTCAACATCAAATACAACATTATCAATTTTGACACAAAAATGCATCAATTTTAGTATGTAATATAAATATGAAATATATATATATATATATATATATATATATATATATATATATATATATATATATATATATAAATAAGGAAAATAAAATTACAATCTACAATGCAACTTATCCAGAAAATACTGGATTATACACAAAAAGCCAAATATATTTTGAAAAGAAATTGAGAATACTGTTGATTTTCATATACTTTAAATGTTTGAAAATCTTATACTATAATTTTAAATTGTTTTAACAATTCCAATTGAGTAGATTTGCATGCAAAGTCATTTAAGTGTTTTAGACAACAATAATTAGAGGGGATTTCGACAACTTAAAAAACAAAATAAATTGAAAATAGATTTGTCTAATAAGTTTAAAGAATTAATTGAAGCATTTTATTCATCATGTAAATTTTCTAATTTATCAAATATACATACAATTTTGCCCTGTTTATTTGGTGAAATAACATTCATTATAGAAAACCATAAAATATTTTGTGACAAATTTTACTTGCTTCATCAATACTGTATATCAGGCGTTTGAATTTTTTACTTGACTTTTATAATGTAAAATTCATAAAAATCATGCAATCTTATTTGAACACCTTGCAAACATTTCGCATTCAAACATTTTTATTTTTTATTATATTTATCCTAAATATAGCTTTTTTATATTTTTTGCATTTATTTGTCTTAATGAGAAAACCATTTACAAAATAAGAGTTTTTAATCATATATTTCAGAAATAGTCCCTTAAATATTTTACATGGCTTGATACTCAAAAAATCATTTTAGAAACGTGGATTTTTACTTTTAAATCATGAGGTATCCAAACATCAAACAAAAACATTCCAGAGAATTTCTAAAATTTTAAAGATTTTTGTATTGTTGTGTATATAGATTAGTATAACATATACAAACAACTGAAACAAAGTATCTTATCCAAATTTTTCCAAACAAATATTTCTATTTTAAGTTCAATTTAGGAGTCTAGATGTAACCATATTTCAGCAAAATTAACAACCAACACCAAATATTGGTGAAACTAAATTAACAAATTTAAGTTTTTGTAAAAGGGGATACTCCTTTAATAAAATTAAATATTGGAAAAATGATAATGATATTAAATATTAGAAAAGTAACTTTCATACAGGAATTCATTACATTTAAATACTAGAATGCAATAAAATCAGAATTGAGTACCTTAGGAAACTTTACTCATATCTGTCAATCAATCATATCCCTTTAAAAAAAAGCATTCATCATTTTTTCCAACTAACTAAATAAAATTCCTAATTTAAATTCATTCCCATTAGATTATAAAAATTTATAGCACTCCATAAACATTGCAAATTTCATATTTATTATATCAAAACTATGTAATTTCACTTTATAACCCTTTTACACAGCAAAAGTTATTGTGACATAACATTGTGGACTGCCTAATGGTTATGAATATAGTAAAGTATTCATTCTAACACCTCACAATTGTCTTCTGGAAAGATTTTTCATAGATAGTGGGCCATATTCACATATCGCAAAGGAGGAAACCTGGAAAACTCCCATGCATCCACCCCAACACATGTGCGTGAGAAAGATAGAAGCATAACAACTGTTCCCCATTGCTCAATAGAGGATGAGATTGAAACTGGGACCTTTCAAACAGAAAAATGTTGTTCTATAATTAAACCACAGTGTGCCGAGAAGATTTAAAAAATTTATACAATCATAAATTCAATATTGACAATTTCAATTGTATCAAAGATTCTGTAGCCAATATATATTACATCAGTAGTATTTGGATAGAAAGAAGTTGTTTACTTTGTGAGACATCATAATTATTTAAATCTAATGAAAAAATATTTTTAAAAAGAATATTTTATATTACAATTTAACATTTATAATTGGAATATGATTTTAATGAACAATAATGCATTTTCAAACACAAAAATATAAGATTTTCCCAAATTTTTAAAAAGTATTGAGTTTACTTTTAGACAGAATCTATGAAAATTATATAATTCAAAAAAATAATAAATGATAGGAGTGGATTAATGAAGGGCCACATATACAAATATCTGAATTTTGCTTATCCATTTATTAACAAAATTTCTATAAAACTAAGGGAATTCAAATGATCCATATATTTCAGCCATGCATTTAAATTTATATGAAAGTTATCTGCTGTTTAATTATTTAAAAAATAATTACAATTTATTCTGAAAACAAGTATAAAATATATATGATTAAATAGTACACGACTTATAAAAAAATTATACAATAAAAAAATAAAATTTTAAAATTAAAAATATAATTTGACATTTTTTATTTAATGTCTTAAAATATCACTAACTGTATATAATTAACACTGCATTAACTGTATAAAATAATATTTTTAATTTATAACATCTGTAATTTTATTATACTTTCTAAAATTTTTCATACAGCATTTTTTTAGATATTTTTCCCTTTTTTTTTAGAAATTGTTTTAATAAATTTACACTGCATGATGCGATTCTTAAGGTACATGTGGAGAGCCACAGGTGCCCCAAAATAAACAAATATACTTGGATTTAATTAATGAGAAAAAGACGAGAAAACTTATTTGATCCTGATATATACAGTGTTAAAGTAATAGCAACACGTTCCACTGACAATTTTCAGTGATATAGTTTAATAAAAAGGCGAGGTGATTGGGGCATGCATAACTTACCGACTGAAATAAAACAAATAATGATCACCACCGCTTCGAAATGTAATCAACGAAGAAAGTAACACCGGTGATATACTCCAGAGAAATTTCAGCAAAGTAGACAAAATTACACAAAAACAGACCAAAGTAAACAAATACTGTAATTCCGAATGAGAAAAAGCGTCTGCTAATGCTTCGCAGTACTTGCCGCGTTGGTACAAAACAACGAATTTTCAATGAATGCAATGTGCCGCGAGGGATACTTGACTGACACGCCACTTTCGGAGTATGCGAAAAACAAATGCGTCTCCGAGTTAAAAGTGGTAGTGTCATCTACCGGCAAAGATTGAAAAGAGAAACTGTGCCTATGAAACATGCAATTTCATATATTCTCAAAATGTTTGAAATGAAAACTTTTTAAGCAATACGATAAACAAATTTTTTCAAAAAGTAATTTATATAAGAAATTGATTTCGAAAATATATATTTAAAGAAAGAATTAAAACAACCGTAACAGCTAATGTTAAGCAGCCTGAGAGACAAATTAACAAAACAGACACCGATCTTAAAAATCTGCGAAGCAGATAAAAAAAAAATTAAATGCAAGTTTCCAAGATATAAGCATATTTTTTCCAGAAAAATTTATTCTTCCCAATAACAAATATAGGTAAAGAAACAGACACAATTAATGTTACCTATATTCCATATATAAAAATCCAAATGACCATTTCGACAGCCAAGTTCATTTCTTTTCTCCTCTTGAAATTTTCTAATTGTATTTTTGTCATAATAATTTTTGAACGGTTGTGGTAATTAAAATTGGAGGATACTCTGAGTATATTTATTTAGATATTCTCCTCACTACGCTGCGCTTAGATTATACAGCTAATTTTAGATATATTTAATTTAATTTATATGTTTTTCACTTAAAATATATCATTCCCGCATTAGATAAAATGGCTAATATAAGTTGTGCTTATATTTTAATTTTTAACTGAGTAAATTAAATTGTATTTGAAATGAAGTGAAATCAAAAATGAAATTCATCAGAAATTGATCCAGTAAGAGCAGGCACTAAACAACTGTTATATGGAGATCATCGACTCTTTGATGGCTGAAATTCCCTCTAATGAAGAATTTCCATAAAATGAGTAGGGTGTATGACAAATTTTGGAAATCATTCATAAGAATATCAGTGAATTGAGTAATCGATTAACCCGTTTTTACAATTTTGTTACTTGTGAAAATTTCTAAGCGCTTATCGGCGCTCATTATTTATTTACGAATGATTACTATTAATGCTACTTATAATATTTTTCGTATTAGAAACGAATGCATTCTATTTTGAAACATATTTGTCTTACAATGAAATAGTTATCATTTGCAGCTTATAAAAAAAAACTTTTCGATCGTTCATTATGATGCTTAGAATTGCCCAGTATTAATACTGGGAATTGATTGGTGGAGATCAGATTGATTACAATAATTATTGCCCGAAGTGATAAAAAAAAAATTTTTGCAATTTTTTCTCAATTTTATAATAATGTAAATATCCTTATCTTAGATTTACTATACCATACCAGTTAATCATCACATACTTATTGCAGGATAAATTGAAGCAATACACTTATTTCTTTTGATTCACAAGTTATTTGTAATATCCTTAAATCCAAATCCTGTATTCTCGTAATATAAGTGTTAAACTATAATATTGTTACAAATTTGTAAATAATGATTATATTTGTCTTAAAATATCTCAGACAGATCAGAAATTCTCACATTTTGGGCAAAAATTGCGGTATTTAGACGTGTTGTAGTTTAAAAGCGGATTTCCTAATGATTTGGCGACTTGGCGACAGTTGGCGAGATTCTTGGCGACTTGGCGACGGTTGGCGAGATTTTTGGCGACTTGGCGAGAAATCGATACTTCTGGAAACATCCATCACCTAAGCTCTAGGACCAATATTTTTCGAGATAGCCTAGAAGCTTCCAGAGCCTTGGCGAAATTGGTAGATTTCTCCGCCAAGTCAGGTATAAATACCGCAGCCCGACATGGAATAGTAGTAGAGTTTTGTGAAGACAGTCAGCGAGTGAAGACGATTAGTTGTGACTGCTAGTTTTTCTCTGTCTGAGGTATTTGAGACCTGTGTTTAGAAGCTGGTTCTTATTATATCTGACGAATTGTAGCTGTATAATTGTGATTGTTACAGCGGGAGTTTCGTTTATCTAGTGAAGATTTTTTTACGAATAAAAGTCTTGTGTTCATTAAGTGGTTGCTTTATTCAACTCTCAATCGACACGAACCCGTGAAGCTCGGTACAACTGGTGTCAGAAGTGGGGTTGAAGAGTTGATGCAGCGTGTCACAAGAAAAATGGATATGGATTTAATGAAAAGTCTTCTCGAAAAATTAGCGGAGCAGATGGCTGAGATGAAAGCTGGACAAGAAGATATGAAAACTGAGATGAAAGCTGGACAAGAAGAGATGAAAGCTAGACAAGAAGAGATGAAAGCTGGACAAGAAGAGATTAAAACCGAGATGATGAAAGAGATAAAATCTGGACAGGAGGAGATGAAAGCTGGACAGGAGGAGCTTAAAAAGGAACTTAAGAAGGACATTGTAAGTGTTAAAGAAGAATTCTCCAACATCATTCAGGAGAAGATGAATGCAATGGAAGATAAGGTAACTTCAGTTGAAACTAAAGTTCTGGAGATAGAAGAAAACGTTGAAGAAGCATTAGACAATATGAATAAGAAGATTGAAAGCTTGGAGAAGCAAATATCAAACAAACATGAGGAACCCAACGTGACATTTGTGCCTTCCCTAGCCAATATTAAACTCTCAACATTTGATGGGAAATCATCCTGGCAAGTATACAAGACCCAGTTTATGATGGTAGCGGAAGCTAATGGATAGAATCCCCGAGCCCAAGCTTTTCACCTGGCGGCTTCTTTAAGAGGAGACGCGGCTGACATCCTCGAGACGCTTCCGGAGGAGCAGAGGCACGATTTCCAAGCCCTATCGAGTGCGCTTGAGCTGCGGTTTGGAGATAAGTGCACTAAGGAATATAGCAGACTACAGTTAAAGTCCCGCTATCAAAAAGCGGGTGAAAGTCTTCAAGAATTGGCTGCCGATATTCAGCGACTTTCCCATCTAGCATTTTCGGACTGCCCAGCTGAGACACGTCAAGATCTGGCTCTCCATCACTTCATCGATAGTGTGAGGGATCCGGAGATACAGAAAACACTTAGACTCGCCGATGTCAAAGATATTGGATCTGCCCTAGTCTACGCACATAAGATAGAGGCTGCCCAGCAGGCCGCGCGTAAAGACCGGCACTCAATCAGAGCCGTCTCTACTACTGATACGGACTATGATCTCAGAAAGCAAATCGAAGATCTGCGGCAAAAATTCCGTAACTTAGAATTGAGTAAAGGTGGCAGAAACACGAAAATTCAGTGTTGGACTTGCGGTGCAGTCGGACACGTTCAGAGAGACTGCCCGAAACGAAAAAATGGAGGAAATGATCTTCCACCACAGCAGGGAAACTAATATGTGGCCATCTCGCGGGGCGGAGATGTCCAGAGAGTCAGAAGCCCCATTTCAAATTGTTTCACATTTCTTCCGTAAGTAGCGGCGACAACGGACTTTTCGTTATGGGACATGTCAACGAAGTTCCCTGCAGAATGATAATCGATACTGGAGCCAACGTAACTATCATTAGGACAGATTTGGCTCGCAAACTTGGTGACAAACTCATCTGGACGCCGCCCTGCATTACCCTCCAAACTGTGACAGGTGACAAGATTAAAGTGCATGGAAAAATAAATCTAAACATTGCATTTGGTAATGCCGTGTACCATCATATGGCATATGTCGCTGATATAAATGACGAATTTATTCTCGGATTGGACTTTCTCAAAGAAAACCATTTCAAGTTAGATTTTAAAAATAATGAACTACACTCATGTTCTGAAGACATAGCAATTTTTAAGACGAAATATTCAGATATTAAAACAGTCCATCATATAACTGCGAAGAGTGAAACAACATTACCACCAAGAACTGAGACAATAGTTTGCGGAGCTCTTTCAGAAGATAATAATTTTCATTATGGATTGACTGAATATCCAGATTCCGACAATAGCGTTAAAGGAGTACTAGTGGCTTCTTCACTCGTCGACCTTTCACGAAATGTAATCCCGGTAAGAGTTGCTAATCTAAGTAATAAGGTAAAACTTATAAAAGAAGGAGAAGTGCTAGCGACTTGCACTCCAGTGACCTGTATTAACCGAAATTGTCAAGCCACACTATCTGAGCCTCCTGACACTCTAATTAATGAACTCCTTCAGAGAGCAGAGTTAGATGATAAACAGAGGAATGCTGCAAGAAATTTATTATTAGAATTCGGCGATCTCTTTTCCAAGAAATCAGATGATGTTGGGCGAACCAAATTGACGCAGCACCGAATCAATACAGGAAATCATCCACCCATTAAACAACATCCGAGAAGATTGCCATTCGCTAAGCAGGAAGAGGTGGATAATCTTCTGATGGAAATGCAGCAGAATGACATAATTGAGCCATCAGAGAGTCCTTGGGCTTCGCCTATTGTTTTAGTTCAGAAGAAAGATGGTTCTACCCGATTCTGCGTTGACTATCGTCGGTTAAACAACATCACTAAAAAAGATAGTTACCCTCTTCCTAGGATTGACGATACACTTGATGCTTTATCCGGAAAACAATGGTTTTCGACTTTGGATCTCAAGAGTGGTTATTGGCAAGTAGAGATACATCCTGAGGATCGAGAAAAGACTGCATTCACCACAGGACAAGGACTTTGGCAGTTCAAGGTTATGCCATTTGGGCTTTGCAATGCACCTGCAACGTTTGAGCGCCTGATGGAGACAGTATTACGAGGACTTTCCTACGAAGCCTGTTTAGTATATTTGGACGATATCATTATTGTAGGGCGCACATTCGAAGACCATTTAAGAAACATCCGAAAGGTACTGGAAAAATTAAAAATGGCCAACCTGAAGCTGAATCCTTGCAAATGTAATTTATTCCGACGTGAAGTAAGCTATCTGGGACACATTATCTCTGCTGAAGGTGTAAGAACAGATCCTGAAAAGATCTCCGCAGTTAAGGACTGGAGTCGTCCAAAAGATGTCCACCAATTAAGAAGTTTTCTTGGACTATGCACATATTACAGGAAATTTGTTAAGGGTTTTTCAAGTATTGCCAGACCTCTTCACAAGTTGACAGAAGTTAAACAGAAATTTCTATGGACAGATGAATGTGAGAAAGCTTTTAAACAACTGAAGGAGGCGTTGACATCTTCGCCCGTTCTTGCATATCCCCAGCCCGGAAAAATATTCATTTTAGATACGGATGCCAGCAACGAAAATATCGGAGCTGTTTTGTCGCAGGAAATTGATGGTAAAGAATGTGTCATTGCTTATTGGAGTAAATGTCTTTCGAAACCAGAGCGGAATTATTGTACAACCAGGAAGGAATTGCTGGCAATCGTCAAAGCCATAGAACATTTCCACCATTATCTCTATGGAAGAAAGTTCTTGCTCCGGACCGATCACGCATCCTTAACCTGGCTTTTAAATTTTAAAAATCCAGAAGGACAGGTAGCCAGATGGATTCAACGACTCCAGGAGTTTGACTTTGAAATACGTCATCGCAAAGGAACTCTTCATGGAAATGCTGATGCACTATCAAGGAAGCCGTGTAATGAAAGCTGCCGATACTGTTCTAGAGTAGAGAAGAACTATCAGCTGATAAATACTTCGGTACGCCAAGTTACTGTTTCATCTCCATCAAAACCAGACCCATGGAGTGATGAAGGACTTAGGGAAGCCCAAAAGAAGACCCAGATATAAATCCAATTCTTGAATTGAAAGAATCTTCTAGTATGAGACCAAGTTGGCAGGATATCTCCACCTACAGTCCTGCTACTAAACAATATTGGGCTCTTTGGGACTCACTCCATATAAGAAATGGTGTCTTATACAGGAAATGGGAGTCCGATGATGGACGTAATTTCAAATGGCAGCTTGTTCTTCCAAAATCAAGAATTTCAGATGTTTTGAAAGAATTGCACAGTAGCTCAACTGGAGGCCACTTCGGAGTAATGAAAACTCTACAGAAAGTTCGAGAACGCTTCTATTGGAGCAAAACGAGACAAGATGTAGAGAAATGGTGCCAATCTTGTGATGACTGTGCGGCACGTAAGGGACCAAAGAAACGTAGCAGAGGAAGGTTGCAGCGGTACAACGTAGGAGCACCTTTTGAGCGAATAGCATTAGACATTTTGGGTCCTTTACCACGATCTTCAAATGGCAACAAATACATACTAGTTGTCATGGACTACTTTACTAAGTGGCCTGAAGCGTTTGCAATCCCCGATCAAGAGGCGACTACAGTAGCCGAGGTTCTAGTGCAGCAATGGGTTTCCAGATTCGGCACACCCTTACAAATTCATTCTGATCAAGGGACAAACTTCACCTCTGTTGTGTTTAAAGGAATGTGTCAAATTCTCGGAATAGACAAGACGCAGACCACGCCACTACACCCACAATCGGATGGCATGGTAGAGAGGTTTAACAGAACCATCTTGAATAACCTCTCCCTTATGGTTTCCAGAAATCAGCAAGATTGGGATTTGAAGCTACCGCTGTTTCTGCTTGCATATCGTAGTGCTGTCCATGAGACTACCGGATATACTCCTTCACAGATGCTCTTTGGTCGCGAACTTCGTCTCCCTTGTGATCTTCAGTTTGGTCGTCCACCGGATACATCTTCATCGCCAGAGGAATACCTTCGAGACCTTCAGGCACGTCTTGAAGATGTCCATAACTTCGCTCGAGACCGAATCAACCTGACGACCGAAAGAATGAAGACAAGGTATGACACAAGAGCGACGGGACATGAATTCCAAGAAGGTGACAAAGTTTGGTTGTGGAACCCGATTCGACGTAAAGGACTTTCTCCAAAGTTGCAAGCCAACTGGGAAGGTCCCTACACAGTCCTAAAAAGACTGAACGACGTCGTGGTTCGTATAAGAAAATCATCTGCTTCAAAACCAAAGGTAGTACATTATGATAGATTAGCTCCTTATCGTAATGTAGAGTAAAAATCAGTAGACCATGGTCTGTTTGTAAATAGTATAGATAATTTTAATCTTTTCTATTTTCTTGTATTTTTAGTTGCTTGTGTATGTAATGTGCTCTGTATCCTCTTGAAATGTAAATTCTTTTATATTAAATTTGGCCTCCTATCAGGGGATTGTACTGCCCGGGACGTGCAGTCCTTGAGAGGGGGGCAATGTTACAAATTTGTAAATAATGATTATATTTGTCTTAAAATATCTCAGACAGATCAGAAATTCTCACATTTTGGGCAAAAATTGCGGTATTTAGACGTGTTGTAGTTTAAAAGCGGATTTCCTAATGATTTGGCGACTTGGCGACAGTTGGCGAGATTCTTGGCGACTTGGCGACGGTTGGCGAGATTTTTGGCGACTTGGCGAGAAATCGATACTTCTGGAAACATCCATCACCTAAGCTCTAGGACCAATATTTTTCGAGATAGCCTAGAAGCTTCCAGAGCCTTGGCGAAATTGGTAGATTTCTCCGCCAAGTCAGGTATAAATACCGCAGCCCGACATGGAATAGTAGTAGAGTTTTGTGAAGACAGTCAGCGAGTGAAGACGATTAGTTGTGACTGCTAGTTTTTCTCTGTCTGAGGTATTTGAGACCTGTGTTTAGAAGCTGGTTCTTATTATATCTGACGAATTGTAGCTGTATAATTGTGATTGTTACAGCGGGAGTTTCGTTTATCTAGTGAAGATTTTTTTACGAATAAAAGTCTTGTGTTCATTAAGTGGTTGCTTTATTCAACTCTCAATCGACACGAACCCGTGAAGCTCGGTACAATATATTTCAAAAGAAAATATCAATTCTAATAAAAATTTATAACTATTTCTGTTGAATAAATCATATAAAAGAAGAAAATACATGGTTTTCTAAGCATTAAGAGACTCTTTTGAAGACAATATTTCGAAACCTAATATGAAAATGTTTCCTTCCACCAAAAAATATCAAGCATTCATTGCTTTGTTGAAGAAAGAATAAAGCTATTTTTCAAATTTTCTCAGTATAATTTCAAGTTACCAATATATTTTCAATTAAGACCGTGTAATTTCAAATATTCGATTTGATACTCTTAAAAGAATCATTAAGTTCGAATGAATTGAATTATTGCAAAAAAGAGCCAATTTCTCGAAAGTAACTAAAAGGGAAAAATCATCACTATTTAAAGAAAAAAATATAAATATTAATTAATATAAAAAATATTATATTGCAATAGTCATTATATTTAATATTATACAGAAAAATGCTCCATTACCTTGTTGGAATCAACCAGTTTTAGTTTTCAGAAATTATGTATCAGATTTATATTAAGTTAAAATATTGTTGATGTATACTCCACAGAGAAATAATTTTTCGTTTGGAGATTTGCTTAGGTACAAATCAAATAGCTCAGTATAATAGTAAGATAATCGATTTCCTCGTTCATTTAATCGAAATTCTACTGAAATCTACTAGAAGGTTAAATTATGTAATTAAAATGATATTTTTTTGAATGTTTACCAAGAATATTGTACATTTATTGAAATAATATCAGATTTATCTTACATTTTGAAACTTTGCATTTTTCTTTTCTGCAATTATTGCAGTACTAGCTAAGTTTTGCTTTTGATAAATCTTATGGTTAAGTTTTTAATGTGGATTATTAAAAAAGTGAAAGTTTTAAAATAATGTTAACTTTATTTATGCCAAAATAACTAAAAATATTTGTATATTTCTATATGTGGCCATTAAAATTATAAAACTGAAAAGGCGATTGGCTACACACGCGAAATTTTACACGATAATAAAATAATAGTTCATCTTCAATTGCAAGTTAGAAAAGTTGAAGAGATATAGCATATATGCTATATCTCATCATCTTAAAGATGCATGGGCAGCTATACATAACTTGTTTTTTTCGATATCTGAGCATCCAAATTACTTGAAAATTTAATCATTTTTATGTTTACTTCCAATATAATATACTTGTCCAATAAATAATAATTTGCAATTTTTGCTTCTTCCTGGTGTAAAAATTTTAATGGCAATATAATTAATGTAGATAATTTAAATAATTTAATGAATATTTTATTATTAGTTAATTATTCATACCACTATTTATTACTTTATATTTCATTACTCAAAGTAATGAATAATCAATTAATAATTTTCTTTTTTATTTATTACCATTTCATTATTCATAAAAAAGGTATTTGTAAAAAAGAAAATTATTCCTTCAATTTTTTACTTAAATACCTCTAAAACGGAAACAGAATCTTACAACTTCTAAATTTCTTAAAAGAACTTTATGTCACTTATATGTTAAATGCTTATTTATGTTAATTTAATGAACATTCCAGGAATTTATTTAATGAATCTATGATTTCAAATGGTAAAACTAAAAAAAGTTACTCAGTTGTTGTCATTGAAAGAATCCATTTAAAATCATTGATAATAATTTTTTTACTAAGCATAATATTGATTTCCGCTTTTTATGAGTTTAGATTTTTATAAATTTGAAAAGATTATATTATTGAATATTTAAAGAAAGGGAAAAAAAAACTACAAGATATCTGTGTTTTTCCTCAGATAAGAGAAGCCAAATTATATAATAAATATAATTTCTGATGCTATAGAAAAACGTTTCAATTATGTTTCTCCTTTAATACTTTTATGATTATTTTAGAATATATTCTCATATATTTTATTATATAAGATTAAATGAATATAGTATTAAAATTTATGTGAAATGTATAATATTTCCCGTGAAAAAATAACTTTTGTTGTGTGTAAACACTTGTGTCAATTGTAAACAATTGAGTGGGAATAGGGTGAATGAAATAAAGTGATTTTTAATCTTTAGAAGTTATTTTTCATCTATATAAAATGTATAAGGTCAAAGATGTGACCATAAACCAGTAACTGGACTATATAATAAAAATTGTAAAAAGAAGACACTATGATACACTAATAAAATGGTATGCTTAAAAAATAGTAATCGGTAATAAAAAAATGGAACGCGCTAATAAATTTAAATACACTTAAATCCAAGAAAAAGTTTACATTTTATCCTGTATGCTCAATGAATGAGGTAAAGAACTGTATTGTATATATACCAAGTATGTCTACAATATTTCACAAATCACTTCACCTTTGATATATACCTTCTATTTATACGAAATGCATTGATAATAGGAAGGAAAATTTGAGTTTCTAAGCAGAATAATTTTTAAATTATTTACAACACTGGTAAAAATATGTCAATATAGTAGCATGTACGATTATCACAATCGATATTACATCATAAAGCAAATTAATTTAAGGCAAAAAGAAGTAGTTAGTTAAATAAATAAATTGCATCTAATAATATTGAAATATTAAAATATACAGTTATATATAATAGTGAGTAATAATAATTAATATTTTATGATTAATAAAAAATATAATAAATAAATACAATCTTCAAAATATTAATTGGTGATAAATGATGACAGATTGTTCTAATGACGCTCTTTATGCAGACTCAAAATGATTATATGATTGAAAATAAATAAATAAAAACATCGAAAAAAGTGACAAAACGTTTTTAAACTTTGAAAATATAATTAGTAACATTAACTCTACTGACAATGGATGGCGTTACTACCCAATACAAAATATTCAATATCCAATAAGAGTTAAAAGAGGATTAGAATGGAGGTGTGAGGAATGGAAGTCGAACCATCCGGTCCGTAAATAACTTGTTTATAAATTGTACTGTACAGGTACTATGTAACCTTGTTAATAATTATTAAGTATTTTCTTTGTAACTATTTTTTTAATCATGTGTAATGTCGTAATAAATGTAATGTTTTGCCTAATTCTAACTTCCATTTTCTTACGTCCCTACAAGTTCAATTTTACTAAAAACATTTATATGATATCAATGAAATAATAAATTTATTTGTAGTGACAAGCAAAATTATAAGGTTGGTTTCTATTTTTTTTCTATTGTCAGAACTGTGGATAAATTAAAAAAATTAAATAAAAATTAAATTAAAAATTAATTTTTATTTAATTTAATTTAAAAAAAACTGTTTTCTTCTAAATACTAAACTGTAAGCTATAAATTATTCCTGAAGAGCTATTTCAAAAAAATTAAATTATTTTTATATTATTACATAAAATTATTTTCGAGATATATTGTACCGACAAATTTAAAAAAAGCTTCGCCACTTTATTAGACTAAATAACTTCAAATAATATCAATGTAAAATTTTTTCTTGGCTTTTCAGCAATTGAGTTTTGAACAAAACCAATTAAATAAATCTAAGCTTCTTTTAATTTTTAAACGTGCACGAATTTTGTCTTAGATTCAAATACGAATTTCTGGGGATACAGTTTAATTCTTCCAATGAATTTGTAAGCAGAAACGCTTGATAGAAAAATTCGAGGACTATTGTGCTATGACCCTGAAGCAGAAATCGTCATTATCCTGGGTGAAAGAATTAGCTGTCAATGTAAAGATCGCGAATAAATGTCCTAAAAGTTGTATATTTTATTAATGTAATTCTTATCGGAATCTCCGGTTATAAACGACACACTCCTTATGAATGAAAGGAAGTATCTTCGAAATACTAAAGAAAATGTTTTTATATCAATTTTTCATAATATTTTCTTATAAATTCTATCCAAACACACTTACTGTTTTCAATTGTAAGTTTATTTGGTAACCCCGCTTTTGATCCTAAAGTAATAGCATGTTTTTTACGATGAAGCGAAAATATTATAACGTACATATGTTGATTTTTATTAGCTCCAGATTTTATTTTAAATGTAATATACACTAAATCGAATTTTTTTTGTAAAAAAAATTGATTGAAAAGTTATAAGCAATGGTAAACAAGCTAAATAAAACTAAAGCTAGTTGGAGCAAAAGATTGCTTGGTGGTAATTTTTATCGGCTAAAAAAGCATTAAGTTCACAAATCATCAAGGACAAAAAACAACTAAATATAGCAAAATTAAATTTTGTCTCGTTGAGAAAAAAATATTATTACATTATACTTACGCAATGGATCACCGATGCTATTGCTTAGCATTTAAATAAATTTTATCAAAAATTGATAATTGTCAAGTTTATGAAATATAAATAAAATATTTGTATTATTTTTAGTAGTTTAAAAACTTAAACATTTAAAAAAAATACATGATACAAGTGGATTATTGGTGACAATAATTCACGATTTTTTTTTTTTCTTTCTCGTTACACCGATGATCAAAATTATTATAATGGAAAAGTATAATTTATTTTAATCAAATCTTCATTTTCTTATTTTTATTGACTTGCAGTGAATACTGGATGCCACAAAATTCTAAGAGAACAGTTTCGCCACTATTCTTTAAAAGTCACTGCGAAACTGATCTCTCAAGTTAATTTGCACACAAACCGTCTTTTAAGAAAAATGAAGTTATGAGCGTCAAACCACACTGAAGTAACTGATTGCGATGATATCGGGGCAGAACTATTTATAATGACTGAACGGCCCAATCTGATCTTCAGTGAGTTTCAATATGCTGGTCCGATGATTGTTACCGGAGATAATTATGAAACATTGGAAAATGTGATCAACTTAACTAATATTATTGATTTTTGTTTATTGCTAAACTTGTTATTATGATTTAAGCCGCGATCATGCACGATGCTGATCGCTGCTAGTATATTTCAGAAATATTGGTACAAGACGGCATGTTGAAGAAATATTTCAGTTGAATATTCGATCTGTTGTTGTTGCATGCCCCTGAGGTCAGCAACGCTAGACCAGGTCCATGAGCGCGTGCACCTTCAAAAAGTCCAACACCATAAATGGATTCTCCATCAGATCTCTCCCGGAGAGACCAAGGCATTGAAGAATATGTTCAGGAGAGACCTGTTCATTTAAGCACTTGAAGCAAATTTTGAATTTCGTCGTACCCTCGACGAATTTCAAGTTACTAAGATGGCCACTTCTGAAACGGGCAATAGCTTTTTGTTCTTGTCTATTAAGACCAGGGAAGCACCTGGACGCACGCAGCGATACCAATGATGCTCAGGAGGGACAATTCAAGTGGTTTTATTCTCGTGTTTAATCTATGTTCTATCTTAGATTTAATGGAATTTTTTCAGTAGACAACGTGAAACGAACACAGCATTAATCAATCGATATGTTTGCAGCATATTGAACTGTTTCTTTATCCAGTAAACTTTTGTACCAGTGAATAATGTGATTGTCCCTCTGTTTTGAGTAGTCTCGGCGAACTATGGAGGATGACTGTAATCCCCTTTTCAAGGTACTACCAAAATGGTAAATGAACCCAAAGTTTCAAGAATTGCTGCTTATATTGATACAAAATTTGTCCCTAATTTTTTATTCAATATGTTTATAATTCATATTTGCATTAATATTGCTTGCAGCATATTGAACTATTCCTTTATCCAGTAAAGTTTTGTCCAATTAATCATGTGATTGTCTCTCTGTTCTGAGCATTCTCGGTGAACTATGGAGGATGACTGTAATCCCCTTTTCAAGGTACTATCAAGATGGTAAATGAATCCGTATTTTGAAGAATTACTGCTTATATTGATAAGAAATCTGTCCCTAATTTTTATTCAATATTTTAATATTTCATATTTGCATTAATATTATTTTTTGTAAATAAAATAACTTATAGATTTAATTATGCATTCTGGAAAATTTGTGTTTCCTTTATGAACCCCAACACTATTGAATTTGCAAAAATAACTAAAAAATTTTATCTAACAATACATAATAATTTGTTATGACATAAAATAAATGAAAATGAAGATACTGAATGAGAGAAAATAGAAGAAATTGGATTTTCTGATTAAAAGCGCTTTTCGATTTCGACTAATTACCTGATACCAGTAAAACTTATATGCTAAAGACAGATGTTCGGTTCAAAGGAGGCTATATCTCGTGGAGATATTTCTACCTGTATAAAACTAATTTAATATTTATTTCTGTAAAAATGCTTAAACTGTATTTAGAAATAAGAAATCAATAGCTGTTAGCGTAAGGATACACTCTTCAGAGTACAAATTTCACATTTCAAAAATACATCTCCTATTCATACGCACATGAATGACTCAAGCCAAAAGAATATGAGGGTCACTCTGAAATTTTTGAGATACAACTAGTTTTTTAAAGTTATACTTACAAAATTTTAGGTGTGTTCAAAGTAGTCTCCTCCAGCATCAATGCACTTAGGTAGACAAATTTTTCACAGATTAAATGCCTCAAGCCATTCACTTCTTCGAATAGATGAAAAAAATGCATTTATAGCCACATCAATCTCTTCTACTGAATGAAAACGACGTCCACGTAAGTTCTTTTTTAGATTAAAGAGTAACCAAAATTCGCACATAGCTAGATCAGGTGAATTCGGCGGATGTTCGATCACTTTAATTTGTTTTTGTTTAAGAAACTCAACTGTTAATCCGGCTGTATGTGAAAGTGCATTGTCATGGTGAAGCATTAGTTCCCTAACATTCAGTTCTTGTAGAATTTCTGGAAAACATTTAGTGGTATACCAGTTTGCTGTTACTGTCTTCTGTCCTTCCAACTTGATGGCTTTGACCAATCCCGTACTTCTAAAGAAAACGGTATACATCACTTTTTTCAATGCAAGTTGTTTTTTCACTATTGTCGGCGTGGGATCATCTTCAAAGACCCATACTTTGCTTTCTTGACGTGTTGGAACGTCAAAAAACGGTATGTACGTTTCATCACCTATTACAATTTTAGAAATGATGTGGTGGCCACCATCATTCAGCATATTAAGAGTTTCTTTACTGATTCTGACACGCTCCTCTTTTTGATGCTCAGTTAGATTATGGGGAACCCAAAGGAAAATTACTTTTTTCATATGTAATTTTTCATGAATGATTTTGTGTATGGCTGCGGATCCAATGTTAAGTTCCTTCTGTATCATTTGTTAGGTATAGCGATTATCATCCATTAACATTTTTCGTATGGCAGACACATTAGCCGGGATTACTGCCGATGGCGGCCTTTCTGTGTGTTCTTCATCCTGAAGAAAATTGCGACCTCTTCTAAATTCTCTAAACCATCTGAATACAGTAGCACTATCTGGCGATTCATCACCAAATGCTAATTGCAACCGTTGAACGCATTCTTCTTGATTTAATCCTGCTTTGAAATCGTACGATATAATCATAGCGAAAATCATAGCGCGAAAATGTTCTCGCGTCAACTCCATTTTCTCTTTTGTTTAAAATTTATCCACGCTAAACAATTTGAAGTAAGTCAGTAAAAAATCGTCTTCTGTGTTAAAATACTTTGTACTTTAAAATTAAACCGTTAATTTTACTTTGTAAATTCTCTTCTGCGCGTATCTCAAAAATTTCAGAGTAACCTTCGTATTATGACATTATATAGAGTTCTTTTGATTTAAGTGTTATTTAAATACACAAGAGAGTATATAACAAAAAATAATATACATTAATAGACTTTTCATATTTTATGTAATCAAGTCTGACAAGATTGAACTTAAATTATTTGAACTTATAAAATATAATAATGAGTATGGCAGGAATGAAAGAAACACAATGTCTGAAAAGATATAGAAGCGCAGCAGAATACTAATTGCATAGGAACAGTTACTTAGCAATTGTTGGTCCTGATTTTCTTATGGTTTTAAGACACAATGCGTCTTTGTTTATAATGGATTCAGTTTATTTAACCTTTTTACTTAGTTGTATCTTTAATTGCTTTTATTAAAGATAAAATCTTTAATCTTTATTAAAGAATTCGAAATTTCTTTCAATTTTTTTTACCCCACAAAAGCGCAAATTTTTCATTATAGAAATCTAGCTAGTATTTAAATTTCAAAAGCTTCCTGCGTCCAATGAAGCATTTATTTTGTAAATCAACAACATTGTATTGAGTATTATTTTTTATTTTGAATTCTGCAGGTATAAAAGACTATAACTTTTCATATTAATTGATGATCTTGGTTAGTAAAAGCAAATGTAAAGTTTAAATGGTTAATCATTCAATTTAATGGTACAAAATGATGTAATCACATAAACATTGATCATTTTTTCCTTTCTAAATATTTGTTTAGGATTATTTTAGATTTATTTTGATTTAAGATTATTGTATTCAAATGCACATTAATCACTGAATGATCAATAATGCAATTTTTTTTCTTTATTGTATTTGTTTCCTGATGACTATTGAGGATAATAAAGGCGCTGAAAATTATAAATTACCCTTATTCGCATTTTTAATTACGCGTATGCGAAGGTAATGTTTATTATATTTTCTGAATTATCACGCCATATATATAAAGGAAAGTTTCGATTCTACCAATCTAATCTGTAATATGTATAGAGTTTATTACCAAAAAAGCTTAGATTGTGAAGAGAATTTTAAAATAATAATACAACGGTTGACAAATGCAATTTTTCGTTGAGTCAAGTACCACTTCTTTTAAAATTTTAGTTTCATTATTAAGGGAAGAGTAATGATAGTTAAAATTTAGAAATTTGGCACATAATATACATATAATGGAAATTATTACAAAGTTAAAGTCAAAAATAGTGGAAGTACTTACATTACTAATGATACTTCGTAATTTGGATAATGTGAAAAAACATTTGCGGATAATAAATATGACTTTATAAGGAAAGGAAAAAAAATAGTATTGAATTATCACAAGCTGCATTTATTTTTTAAGCAAAACTTAAATACTCATCATTGATTCTGAAATCAAAAAATTTAATCGGGTTTTTTTTTTTTTTTTTTTTTTTTTAAGAACAAGAGCGAATGTTATTAAAATCAAAGAAAAGGAGGAAAATAAAAGGAAATTGCACAAGAGCAACCAGCAATTTCCACCTCTTCGCACTGCAAGGGACTGAACTGAGATCATCTTATGTCATAGGGCACTAAGTTGTTGTGCCACGTAATCCTCGAAAGTGGGTGGGTTTTCGCAATTTAGAAATACAAACCAAACAGAAAGCCACCAGAATTTGTCTGCTACTCCAACAGGTATCATTTCACTTGGAGGTCAAGAAATTGCCACCACGACTTATATTTTACGTGGGCCAGAGGAAATTAGCGAACGGCCATTAGGTGGAGCTGTATAGAGTTCATAACTTTCCAGGGAGCAAGTAGAATATATCCTCATCCCCCACACTGGCGACATTGTGAATATTCTTTGTCTTCCAGCAATTCAAACGCTGTTGCCACTGTAAAAAAAACCATATATATGACGCAAAAATGACGTAAAACACGAGAAAAAAAAAACCTAACTGGTAGCAAAAATTTTAAAGAACAACAAAAATTCAAATTGGCAACATCAAAGGGAAAATTGGAAATACTATAATCAAAACAAAGGATGACAGATTTGGCGAAAAATCTCCTGGGGGGACATATCATACTTATGCCCCTTCCAGTTATGAAAACCGAATTTAAAGAAAGTTACTTGGCCTCTTTTTCCTTTTCGGAGGCACAAATTGCTGTGATTTTTGTACTCCTGAAAACTGTTAAGTGAAAGCAGCTTGACAACTGGCAAATAAACACTGTACAAAATATCTGTTTAAAACTCTAATTAGATCTTACGCCAAATCTTTAAAAAATTTACCGTTTGCATTTAAGTATAGTCGTATTTTCTTCGTTTATAAATATAGTTCTAGCTCATTTACTTGATTACATTTGATTTTTTTATTTTATGTCTATTTTACTATCTAAATTTTGAAATAATTGTTTTTGTTCATAACTGGATATTTTACACGTATTCTTATAATTGCTTTTTTGTTTTGGAAATATATAATTATGTTAAATAGAAAAGTTTATGTATTTATCTTTGTAAAATAAAAATAAAAAATTTATATCTGTCTATGGCTTCATACATAACTGTTATAGGAACACCAGATATTGCCTTTAAAATGAATAATTAAATATCTCGTCACATTACATGAAATAATTTTTAAAACTTATTTCAAATTGCTCTAACTCCAGTTGAGCGGGATTACATTTATCCTAAATCATAAATTGTAAGCAAATTAAGAAACTATCAATAAAGATAATTTAATTATGATGAAACAAATAAAATGTCAAACAATATTGAAAAATTCATAGAATAAATTATCCTCAAGAAAGAAATTATTTTCCGAAATCAAAACAAATATTTAATGCGTTATTACAGACACTGAAACAAAAAAACAAACTTACTTTTTTTCACATTATCTTTTGTTTTAGACAAAAAGTCTAATTTTATAATTTTAAATTTTTTTACAAATAGTAGCAGAAGAACAATATTCTAACTATTATTTAAACATGTTTATATTCTGAGAGTGACTCACTGTTTATTGGATGGGTTTTTAAATAACTATTTTGTAGTTTTTAAATTTTATATTATACGTAAATAATAAAAATCTAAGTAAAGTTATTTAAAAATACAAAATAATTTTTTAATAATAAAAAATTGAAAAAGCTATTTGAATGGCGAAGTAATTTATTTATTGAATTATAAAATTTATTGTTGAAGAGTTTGTAAATTAATTAATTTTTTTATTTAGTGGTACATTTTTGTTTGAATTTCAAAAAATCATATAATTTCTTCTGTTGATTTCATAATGATAATAAAAGAAATTTATAAATACAGTATAATAAAGTATTATTCCCTGTTCTTAATATTTTCTAAGCATTTCAAAATAAGTAACGACAGTTTAATTTCGGTTGAACAAAAATTCCTTTTTTTTACAAAAAAAAAGGTCTATTAAATCTTTAGCCATCACTTCCATTTTTGCAATTTTCTTCAGATTTTATATTTTAATCTAGTTTTAAAAAATGAACAATAAGAAAAAAGTGCAATAAATAATAAAATATTACTTTGATTTTATTTCATTTTACTCAAATTTTTAACATATTTAGAGATGAATATAATGTTTTCTTATAAGGTGGAAGAAAAACTTTTTTGATTTACATTATTTGCAGTTTTTCAAAATACATTCAGTAATAAAATCATAATTAATTTTAAATAAGTATAAAATTCTTTATCACAAGCACTATAAAAAGATACAAGTTATGTATAATAATTTTGTTTAGTAAATATGATTATTAGTGAAAAAGCTTTTGATTTGGTTTAATTTCACTCAGAAGTTTATTTTATTCTCAAAACTTATAAATTTATTACCAACCACAGATAAATAATGGATTAAAAATTATTTTCACAGTCTTCTTTTTAAAATGTTCTTAGGTATAACGAGAAAGGAACACATTTATAAAAAATTGCCATTATTTTTTTGTTCTCTTTGTAAATTGTTTTAATTTTAAAAAATCATTTTGATTGTGCTAAAACTTAATAAATATTAAAAACATTTCTACTGTGCACCACAGAATTATTGTCAACTATTTCCTATAGATATACAAGAACCATTTCTAGGGTAGAGTGCTGATTTTCAAAGCTTTGTCTTTTAGACACTTGTGGATATAGATGTAGCATTTCTTCTACTTATCTTCGACGAATGACACCATCTGTCAACAAGATACTGCACGATAGTGTGTGACTGCAGTTCATCTAATTTTCCTCGGCACTGAAGCTGCTCAAGTGGTACCTTGACTGACACATTCTCAAGGCCTGCCACCCACTCAAATTGTCTCTAGTACTTGAATACAGACACCCAGGCATCTCACCCCTGCTATCTTTGAATTCTGGTACAGCGTTGAGGCTTTGAGGAATAAAGTGTTTCAAGCTGTCATACAAGCTAAAATTAATTTGATCCTCCAATAAGTTACAATTGTTGTTGGTACTAAAACTGACACCTGTGTGCACCAGCAAGTTTAATTATATTTTCCTCTTATTATAGTGTATATATATATATATATATATATATATATATATATATATATGTGTGTGTGTGTGTGTGTGTCTGTATGTACACACACTTATATATACAATGAATGTCTGCTATCTGCATTTTCTAACTATTATGGAATCGATAGCTTTTAAAATTGGTGTAGCCATTTTAAAAGACATGTATTGATAACAGATAAATATACCGTTGCAGCTAATCAAACAGTATATTATATTCGAATTAGCTCTTGCAGTGAAATAATAATGGTAGGGTATCGAAAGAAATACTAACGCATGCTTTTACGTCGATTTACAAGTTTTCATCACCTAAATTGAAAGAAAAATAAATTTAAAATTAGTCTCAATACGACTATTTTTATTTTCTATTTATAAACTTTGCCATATTAATACTAATTTATATAAATATAGCAACATTAAGGAAATAAAATGTAATTTTAAAATGTTTCAAAATCACCTAATAGTACCATTAAATATCTTGAATACACGTTTATTTGTATTACTTGTTTAGTAGGAATTATTGCAATATAGTACAATGTAAGCAATTATAAGAAATAAGAATGATATAGTAATAAAATTTTAGCAAAATATTTACTGTAATAATCAAATAAGTTATGAAATCAGACAATTCCTTCAATAAGTACAATTTTACAAACAATGACTTTTGCTAGTCAAAAACTTTTGCAATCTCACAAATTTAATCAGGACATAATACTTATCAAACAAAAAAAATGGATGTAAGAAACCAGTTTTTTTTTATGACAGAAACTAAGAATTAATAATAAAAATAAATAAGAATTTCATTAACTAATTTATAGAAATTAATAACTTATGATAAAAAATTTTAAAATTAGTAACACAATTACGTGGATTATCCTTACATTTTCTAGAAATTTAATAACATAAATGAAACCAAGTAATATAAATTAGTCTAATATACTAAAAAATTAATAACCGATTCCAGCGCTTAAAAATATTATGTTCAATAAATGATATCTTTAAATTTTTCAAATGAGCTTTTTATTCAATCTACCAGATGTTTATCAAATTTAATTTTTAATGTACTACACCGTACGAACCGAAATAAATTTAATTTTATGAGCATTTAACATTAATTAGCATTTTCAGTGTAGTTCTCCTTGAAAAGGTTCAAAGAAAACCAAACATTCAGGGATAAAATCAAACAAAGAACGTCTCAAAAATAAATCGTATTAAATGACACAAGACAATTGGATTGCAAATAAATACAGAAAATAATTTTATAAAATATAGTTTCCAAATAAGCTTAATAGAGAGCTTATTTTTGTCTGACTTGTGTATGTCAATTGCGTATATCGACACCAGATGGCGCTCATTCATTCCAATCGAAATAATGAATTGAATAGAGACAGTAAAAGAAAAAGACAATGATTAACTTGATCAATTTTTTTCAGCTGAGTTGTCACTGCGCAAAGCATAGTATGTTTATCTTGGCCAGTAATTTAATATTATGTAATAATTAATAGTATAATAATAATTGAACTTTGTTTAAACATTTACAACATCTATTTTGTTAGGGAAGAAACCCGGAAAACTTCTTTGCACTATGCGAGGTCAATACCTGCAGAAACGCAAGATCTACACGTGGTTATCAAAATAATGAAAACACCTTAGGTTTATAAAAAAAATCTTTTATTGGTATAGTGTAGGATTGCCTTTCACATGCAATCCAGCGGGGATTCTCGTCGGGATCGATTCATATAGCTGCTGAATGAATGGTGTTTAGAGTAAAATTGTACCATTCTTCATAGAGATATTGGGAAAGTTTTGGAGAAAATGCCAGTAGCAGATACCGATTCCGCGTTGAACGCTCTAGAATAGATTCATGTTGAAAGATCACTGAAATAGATGGACAGAATCTAAAATAGATTGAATCATATTGATATCGGGCCAAGGTAGATGCTTGACTTTATTTTCGTGTTATCAAAGCATAATTGAACAAGTCCCAGTGTATGGATAGGTGTATTATCAACCTGGAAAATTTTATCTCATCTAGAAAACAAATTTTGCATTTTTTGTGCATTCTGTCATGGTTTTAAACATTGTATCTCTAAAATCACAAAAAAGTTTGGATGCATCGGTCACACTTGTTCCTGTTAGACGGGCTCTTACTACTTAGTCGTGTTGAAAATCTGAGAGATCCGATATTTTCCTTCCTTTCTCAATGGCACGACAACCAAAATGGGCCATGGCCTTCTCAAGAATCTTTTTCCAGGCCAATATTCTTGTTTCTTTTGTCACTACTATTCACAAGTTTTTCCATTACTCTTTTATAACCACATGTAACTCTCGTTTTTTAACAGTAACTAAGACAGAATTTGGGAACATTTACCACAAAAATCGCAGTGCTAACAAGTCTGAGATATAAAAAGACTTACTTGTTCAAATACTAAAAACGACAAGTAATGTGATTCAGATGCATTTCGACTTATTTATCTTTCTAAGATCATTATTTATGAGGGCTAATTCGACCGTGATTTAAATTTTTGAAGTAGATTCTGAATCACTATTAACTTTTAAATTATGAAATAGGAATAGAATTCACCCACTGAAAAAACCATGATAACATTTCAGGTGCTAATTCAACTATGTACAGGTGGGATTTACCATAAAAATCCAATTCATTACATAGGTGCTTGACAACCCAATTTTATTTACCTTTTTCATTGCATTATGCTATAGGTAGTTTATAAACAAGGCCAGTTATAGCGAAATTTTGCGTTAGTGTCAAGTGACATATTTGGTATTGGAACTTGTATTCTGGTCTGTTTATTTTCGTATGAGCAGTCTTTTCCCTTGCTGAGGCTCTCTTAGCATTCTGGTGTAGAACTTGCCATCTAGCTAAAACAACAACAGCTTTCTCATCTTTGCTAAGATGAGAAAATTATCCAATAATTTTGTAATTAAGGATAAATGTAAAAATTGTTTTGATCATTTGTATTAATAATCAATTTCGACAAAAGGTTAAAAGTCTTAAAGAGTAAAAATTATCATTAAACTGTCGGCCATGGTGGCCTAGTTGTTAAGGGTATTCATTCACGATACCGAAAGGAATCTTGATGCAACCGAAGATTGTCGTGGTCGCAATATCATCTATGTGAAATGATGTTTCTAGGGTAGCAAGCCAAGTTTGGAGGTCTTCTTGGTCCCTCTTCTAAACTACGGTGACCTGCCCACTTTCAAGGTCCAATATGGCATATCATCTGGGTAGCCCACTAGATAAAGTACCAGAAATAATAAAAATTTAATTATTTATAAAAAACACTGATTTAGAAAAATCATTACATTATTATTATGAAATAAAAATAGAAAAGGTACCTTTCAAAATATTGCGAAAATACAAAAAGACATTAAGAGATTTAAAACTCTATTAGAATTTCTTTCCCCTCCAGATCAATGTCAAAACTGAAGGAGTGGATGCTCTGGTGGTGCCATCTATCAGAGGAGTACTTAAAGCAAAGTCGTACTTTCATCTTCATGGTGCTATGGTTAAATGAAAGACATACCCCACTGACTTAAATTCGCACAGCCAACGGCACAGTGAGCTTGGCTTGTATAAGTGTCATAAGTAACAGCAACAACAAACTCTAATTGCAATTACTAATAAGAATAATTTAAAATTTGACAGAAACATTCATGGAGCAATGGGATACTGCTTTGCAAAAGAAGAAATAATCTTTTAGGCAATGAGGATTTCATCATCACTCTAATGTCAAAAGATAGTACACTGCTAGCCACTTAAAATGTAAGACCAAAGATATCACAGCTAAATTTGTCTTCGGCAAATAGCAAGTTATGTAAAGATCAAATGATTGAAATTACACACGCACACACAATCCCTTGTAAAGAATAGATGATTACGAAACCAGTAGAGTAGCAGCTATTGTTGCCTATAACCGTTACTACTTTGCCTTGGGATAGGATCAAAGAAAATTTTAATTTATACCGGATATTCATGCAGCTCTTTCAGATATTGATAAAATTAATCTGTGGTGTAACAGTAGGGAGAGTATCCTGGGCCAGTTCTTGTGAAGGCATGGATTTCAGGTGTTCAATTGTGATAGATCGGGAGAACAAGTAGGCCAAGAAAGCAATTCAATCTGATGAGCAATGAACATCTTGAACATTGTGCGACACGTATGATCGCTGTAGTGGTCTTACAGACTTTCGAGTTAATGAGATTTTCGAAATCAATGGCGGAGGAATATATCAACTCGCGGAAGAATATAGAAGGTTCCTGGTAAACAGTCTCCGCAAAAGGCTTTTCAGCCTCCGCAATCGACTGCGAAAAATCGCAATAACTTTTATGCTCGATAAAAGTGATATTTTTATGTTAGCATTATTTGTGTTGTTTAACTTTTGTAAATATTAAATAATATGATTAAAGGTAGTGTCTGAACTAATTCTAAGACTTATTAAATTTTGATATCGAAACACACTACTATCGCGCATTGTTCTATTATAATATGAGTGATGGCAAGTGCTGAAGGTGTGAGGAACTATGGGCTCCAACACTGTTAATTGAATGCCTCTGAGGTATATACTAGAGGGATGCGGGTTTGTGGAATCCAGTACCACCACAAACCAGGATACTGGGTGCAGAAACCGTGTTATCAAGCATAAAACACAGTTCAGCAGTCTATGCGTCTGTCACAATCAGCACCACAATGTTTCGATTCAAGTCTGGCGCATCACAATATTTCGATTCGAGTCTGGCGCACCATAGACTCTAGACTCGAAATATAGACTCTAGTCTCTAGAATCAAATCCAAACATTGTGGTATTGTAAGTAGAAGCGAGATTCTTCACAGAAGATAGTGTTGTTTAATTGCGTTGTCCATGTCGATAGTTTATTACACCATTGGTAGCGCAAACGCCAAGTGGTTTTGTGTCAAGGATAAATAAAGCAATAGAGTTTTATGGACATTCCATTCACCGACTGTGTCAAATGGTACCATCGGAAACCGAATGATGCGTAATGAATGTTCTGTTGGAATATAGGAAGCCATCACTGATATGTAAGCATATTGTAATATATTAATCACAATATACTTGTCATCAGGAATAGTGCGATCGTCCTACAATCTATCTTTATCCGACGACTGCAAATCCACATCACAGTTGCTTGCTTCATCTAACAAGACCTTCGATTTCTTTGTAAGATACCACAATCTCTATAGGCTACTATTCTAACTCGGGCTAACTGAGAAACTTGCTCGAAAGGCACTCGTTGTCTTTTACGAAGATAGTCCAATGCTTACAAAGAAAATAAAAAGTTTGAAGAAACAATTGTCCGTATTTGATATTAGAGTGATATCTCCTAACTTTATACAAACTTGCAGGTGGCGCTGCAGTTGCCTGTGATTTCGTAGGCGTTGCAATGCAAATTTGCATATCTTATCGTTGCAAACGTGTGATGTAAATTTCGCATAACTTGTAAGCTTTTTCCCGGGTGTTGTATTTTGGATGGCTAGCAGTGTGTTTTACACAAATTAGCAGGAAAAAATGATTTATAATTAATTGGTCTAGAAATCACGTTCATCTCAATTTTTCCAGATTTCATTTTTTTAACGATTAGTATAAAAAATGTTAGTTCTTTCGAAATTCTATTAGAATTCTGGGTATACAATGGTGGGAAGTTTATTATTCAGACATATTTATGAACAATTTATATAATTTCTCATGTACTTATCAAATACTCTATTGTTTTCAATACACACAAAAGTAATCTACAAACTTTTTAATGTAAAGTTCTAAAAGTGTATTTCACCATTTCTTACATCATTCGAATTTTTGATACAATTTGTTTATGATTAGAGCATTTTACACGTTTATTGAAACATTTATGTATTAAAGAAAAATGTGTTTTTATAGAAAAGGCGAAAAATGTACTAACATTACAACTCACATTCTACAGTGAAAATCTTGAAATCAATTAATCATATAAGCATTAAAATTTTTTTGAAATAATTTTTGGAAAAGCGAATTTATATCTTGGAGTTACAGTGAATTCTACTGTTGGAGAAACAAATTTGTGTGAATTGGAGGCAGAAAAATTTTAATTTATGGCTGTTTGATGAAGTAAAGTTTTGGAAATTTTTTAGCAATAATTTAATTGATGTGGAAACAGTGATTATAAATTTTTTATTTGCAACCCAAGTGATTAAACTAGAATGACGGATTAATAAAATATACATTAGTCCCTCAATTTATAATTTTAAAGAGAAATTACAATAAATTTTCTTTTACACGCATTTGCCATAAAAGCTATACATATTTTATTTCAAAGCAAAATTTGAGCCTGAGGAATAAAAATTCAGATAATTATACACTAATTGGTTTAAGAAATTTGGAATCATTTTGAATTAAATAACAAACAAAAAAATTAAACACTGCATTTTTCCAGAAAATTTATAATATTCAGAATTATAACACTGGAATTTTCTTTCATATTTTTCCTAATATTCAAATAATCCTAAAAATTTCTGACTTTCATTATATGTATTTAAATTATGAAAATCAAAATTTAGAAACATTTCATTGTGATTATGTTTCAAAATAATTAAACTCCTTTACATCATAAAAAATAATATAAGCAAAGATTTTAAAAGTAAATTAAGTTAAAAAAAATCAGCTCAAGCCAAATAAATAGCTCAAACTTTATATATACTGATGGAATTTTCTGACTGAACTTATTAATTTCTGATGAATGAAAAGTTTTCCATTGATGAAAATGATTAATGAAAAATATTTATAATCTGATTTGTTTTAAAAGATGCAAATTTATTAACAAGATCCAAATGCCAGCATTTTATTACACATTGACAATATATAAGTAAAATTATATATTTAAAACATGAATCAATATTACAGTAAGTAAGAAGTGCAAAACACAACATCTTTGTAATATTTTAAACAGAAACAGGAAAAACGATATAGACATATTTATATAATCTAACTATCAATAAAATTGACATATATTATAGTACAAATATAATATTCTAAAAATGGATCCGTATCATAAAACACTATCTTAACTATGTAATAAATAACTACAATAAAGTAATAGAGGAATTTGTAACAAATAACTAAAATAATCTGATGTTTAAATGCAAATAATATTAAAAATAAGCTCATACAAATTTTTGGGAATGTTAATGAGAGTAACTGATTCATGCAAATCCTTATAGAAACCATGAAGAGGAAAAGTGTAACATTTCTTTCTGTGAATAAAAGCCTTTCCCTATTAATCCATATATAACAACTTGCTTTAAACTTTATTTTTAAAAGTTTCTTATTTGCTTAACTTCCTGTATTTTTTAGGTGTAGAGATTCAGCGTACGCTCTATACACAATATTGTACATGCTCTGGGACTGGGACTTCCATTTATCTACACATTCTCGTAGAGTAATATCAAAATCAAATCTAGAGGGGGAAAAAAAGACAAATTATTCTTATTACAACTTACAAATTTAAGTCAACATTATATTCAGACAATGAAATTTAAATTTTTAATACAGATAATATGAAACAATGAAAAAATATATAAAATTTTAATATTTGTTAAATACTTGCTTGATAAAAATTTACAGCTCCATTCAAATCTATGTAGATAACTGATATTTTAATAAATTTCTTACATATTTAGACTAAGAAATAAAACTTTTCAATAATATGAAATATTTTTTTAAAAAGGTTGTAATATTTTCTAAACAGGGTTAGTTACCCAGTACCTGACGTTATTAAAAAAAGTTCTAAACAAGTTCACATGTCATTAGCAACAAATCAACAATTTAAAGTATGTTTATTTATTAGTACAAAATTGGTGGATATATCTGATCTACATATTTTGTCACTTAAAAAGAAAGAAAATTTGGTGAATTATTAAAGTAAAAAATAATTATTGTAATGCTTATATGGTCAGAAAAGGAAAAAAATAGTTATTGAACAAGAAATCATGTATAAATGTTTAATATTTGATTAACATGTTGTTCTAGTTATTTTTTACAAACAATGGATAATTGTATGAATTCATAACTAACAGTTTAACTTAGATTTTGCAAAATATTTTTTATTGCAAAATACAATCTTCCAGTCCAAGAGAAAATATGCTTACACAGACATACAATTCTCACTTAGAAATTATATTATAAAATTATTATTAGCATTATATTTCATTTAATAAATAATTAAGCTGGAAAGAGCTGGGCTAAAACTTCTTTATTGGACCTGCTCCAACCCTGAGAAATTCAAAAGAACAAGCAAGAGGCGATATTTTTACTATATTAAAAAACTATTTTTGAGTTGATTAAACACTTTCAATCACAAAAAACAAAGTAAAATAATAAATTGCAACTTTTATGGCGATGGAAGATTTTAAAACATAATACAAATTATTAAGTAGCATATTTTTCTGTATATAATAAGTGGATTATGTGTTAAAAAGGTCCGTTGTTCGTATTATATACTGCTGCGGATAATCTAGAAAAAATATTCATTATCAAATAAACTTACAATAAAATTTTGAATACAAAATGCCATTTATGTTTCATAAAATAAATAACGGATGGTGCCATGAGTGGGATAAATTTTAATTCTGTAATTAACTGTGTCTAATTGCATTCAAGAACAAATTCGGTTCGTCGAACGAATAAGATATAGCGAAAACAGTTGCCCTCATCATTTTGGATTTTGCCTTGATTGTAGTAACTTCATTCTGAAAATATTTAAATTCGTATTTCATCTTATGGAAACGAATACTTTTAAGTTACGCAGCAGATTTAAAACTAAAAGCTTAATTTTCCTTCACTTAATTATCACAAAAATATACCTAACCTTGTTTCAAAAGTTATTGAAAAAAAAAATCGACAAGTTTTCTAGCTTCTCGTAATTATACTCTAGATCGATCTTGTGCTTTCATTTCAGTTGATCACACTTTGTAATGAGGTGGTGTAGTATCTGGCGACTATTTGGCGATCAATAAACCGCGCTTGGCGTGGTTGGAGCCTTTTGAGAGGTTGCTATATTTAGAAGAGTTTGCGGCGGAGCGAGGTCCGGATAGGTTGTAATTCTGGTAGGAGCAGAAGGCTCCAAGTAAATTTGTGTTTTATTGTTAATATTAAATATTTATTTGTAATTAAATGTGTTGTCCAGCAAATGTAGATTGTTAACTTTCTCGGCCATTCGACATCATCACAACACGCTCCATTTCGAGAACCAGAGCTGAGAAATACGAAATGGCTTAACTTGGAAAATTCGAATTTCAGAAGAAAGAATAAAACTGTCAACGGAATTCTAAAGTGATAGAAACAGAAGAAAATGTTCAAAAACGTGAAAAAGGAAGACTTGGTAACAGTCTTGCTGGAAATTGGTGAAGAAGCAACTTTTGATTTGAAATTAGCCGAACTGAAACACAAACTTCTGAACAGTAAAGAATATGCCGAAGATGCTGACTTCGTAAAAGAAATTTTGATTTCTACTATAGAGAATAGGAAAAGTAAAGAAGAGTTCGAACGAACACAAGCTGAAGAAGAAAGATTAAGAGAACACGAATTAGAATTAGCAAAAATCCGAGCTACGCAGAACATAGCGAGCAGTAGTCCGACGCCATTTTCAATTTCGAACACCGGAGACGAATTCGAAATTCCACTCGACAAGCTGATCAAGGGAGTAGAAACGCTAACGATACCAGTACCGAAAAGAGCAGAATCTTGGAATATATTTTTCGATTCCATAGAAAGAGCATTTAAACACAAGAAAGTTCCGGAAGAATTTAAGTCAGAAATATTATTGAAATTAATCGGAGAGAAAGCGGCAAACGTTCTTGTCTACATTAAAGAAGACGATTTGCAGGATTATGAAAAAGTAAAAACTTTAATTCTGAAAGAATATCAACCTACTCCTCAAGCATGCCTAGAAAATTTTAGAAAAGCAAAACGTTATTCTGGAGAATCACATATTCAATTTGCTTCACGATTAACGTCGACATGGGACTATTATTGTAAGTCAAGAGCAGTAACTGATTTTGAAACATTAAAGAATTAATCATCTCCGATAAACTGTTCCAAACGTTAGATGGAGAAACAGCTTCGCACATCGCTATACGCCAAGGAAATCAATGGTTGAAACCACAAGAACTAGCTAGAGAATGTGATATTTATTTTGAAGCAAGAAGAAAATCATTTGACGAAATTCGAAATGAAATATCCAAAGTTTACGGATTCAACATATGTGCAAGATAAATATATTCCACCACCCAAAAGAAGAGAATACACGAAACAAAGTTTTACCCCAAAACGTAAGGAATGCTATATTTGCGGTAGTTATCAACACTTAGCAAGAGAGTGCTCAGAAAAGAGGAACGGAAATGGATATATTAAAAAGAATGATAAGGTGTATTCTACAACTCCGAGGAATACAAATAGAATATCGAAAGAAGATGCTGTAGTAGCTAAAGTTGACTCGACTCACATACGAACTGAATCGAAAGAAACTATTATTCAACCATTACAGAAAATTGATGTTTTCATTAACTCTCTAAAAACGGAAGCTATTATAGATTCTGGAACTCAAATTTGCATAGTTCACTCATCACTAATTCCAGATTTAGAAGATCGAGAAGGAGGGAAAGTTATATTAACACCTGCATTTGGAAACCCAATTGAAGCGAAAGTTTGTCGTAAGCCTATTTACTATAAAAACTCTGGAAATAATTTATTTAATTGTGTAGATACTTTAATTGCAGTAACTGATAAATTAAATGTGCCTTGTTTAATAACTCCAGAAACATATGAATTATTAATTAATTCAACAGCCGATCTGTCAAAAGAAAACTGTTCCAATGACAATTCTTCAGGAGACAGACGTTCCGAAGGAGAAAATGTGCTCAGTTTAGCCACCGAAACAAAAACAGCTACGGAAGGAGAATCCCCCCCTTTAGAATTGCCTGAGGCGAAAAACGAAGAGGAGGGAGGAAGGGAGACAGCGGGCGCCGACTCTCACTTAGCGGAGAGGAGCGACCAGACAACCGTTCTATCGGAAGCGCAGAAACTCCGGGTGGAGCAAAAGAGTTGCCCAACATTAAAAGAAGCTTGGAATTATGGAGTAATATTTGAAAATGAAGAAGAATTTGGAGAAATTATAACTTTGCCAGGTAAAGAATTCCCAAATCCATTACAAATCTTAGAAGTACGAGAAAATCTGAATTTTGAAAATTTAAGTTCATTACAGAGGAAGAAATTAATTTCTCTTATCAAGCAACATGAAGGACTATTTACTGGAAAATTAAAAATAGCAAAAGTAGAACCACACAAGATAAGATTAGTACCAAATTTAGAGAGGAAGAAACCGTACATCTATAGAATTCCTGAAGCCTTGAAAGAAAAGGTTGATAAAGAAATAGAAGATTTAATGATGTCAGGACTGATAGAAGAAAGCAATGCTGAGATAGCTCACCCTGTAGTGTGTGTAAGCAAGAAGGATGGCAATATTCGATTGTGTGTGGACTATAGATCTTTGAATGCTGCAACCAAACCAGATGATTTTCCTATGGAGAATGCAATTGACTTGATGTACAGTATTGGGAAAGCAAACGTTATTACAACATTAGATTTACTCAAAGGATACTGGGCTATACCTATGGAAGAACAGAGTAAAGAATTTACATCTTTTAAAACTCATCGAGGACAATACCAATTCAAAGTAATGCCATTTGGATTAAGAAATGCTGCTGCAACATTTCAGAGAGTAATGAATAATGCACTAAAAGAATTTAAAGAATTTGTAAGAGCATATATTGATGATATTGCTATATTTTCACCAGATTTTGATACTCATCTCCAAGATTTACATAAAGTTTTTACAAAATTGTAATCACTTGGTTTCACAGTCAATTCGAAAAAGTGTTCTTTTGCAAAACCACGAATAAGATATTTAGGACATATCATTGGATCAGGAAAACACAGACCTGACCCCGAAAAGATTAAAGCAATTGAGAAATTAGAAACACCAAAGACTAAATCTCATCTTAGGAGCTTGTTAGGATTATGCAACTATTATCGAAATTACATTCCTAATTATGCTGAAATCGCCTACCCCTTAACAGAGCTCACTAAAAAGAAACGACCAGAAGTGCTGGAATGGAAAGAAGAACATAATGTATCATTCCAAAAGCTGAAAGACCAACTTATGAAAGCAACAGAGTTAATAACCCCAACAATACAGGATCCTTTCATCATTCACTCTGATGCATCGCAAATTGGAATAGGTGCATGTCTGTCTCAAGTGAGAGAAAATAAACATTTTCCTGTGTGTTATGCAAGCAAGAAATTGTCCAAACCCCAACAAAATTGTCCTACTATAGAACGTGAAGCTTACGCTATAGTATGGGCATTAAAGAAGTTTGAACCATGGATTTTTGGATCAACAGTAAAGATTGTGACAGACCACAATCCTCTATCATTTGTTGTGAAAAATGCCCCACAATCATCAAAGCTTCAACGATGGGCCTTAGCTTTACAAAAATACAATATAGAAATCATTCATTGCCCAGGAAGAAATCTTTCTAATGCAGATGCTCTATCTAGATTACCAACTAGTGACTCTTGAACATTTATTTGTGTTTAATAATTTTTTTCTAAGTATAAAATTTGGTTATCTTATATGTTTATTAGAAGTGAAGTGGTAAGTAAAAGTAAATATTAGTAATATTTGAAGTATAATAGCAATATTTAGTAAATTTAAATTTTGTAAGTAAATGTTTGAAATATTTACTGGTTATTAGATAATTAATTAACATTGAAAGTATTAATGTTGCTCTATTATTTGTTTATTTGCTTAGTCTCTTTTGCTGTAATGTGATGAAATATGTTCATGAAAACAAATGTGTTTCTGTTTATTTACTTTAATAGTAATGTACATGTATAGTATTTCTTTTGAACATTATATTAATTGGAATTTGTGAATTTCTATTAATGTGCATTATGTGTAAATTGCTGTATATGTGTTGATCACAAATAGTCGCTTGATTCGTTTTCAGATTGATGATTAATTCGGGAATGTAACATCAATCTTGCGGGGGAGGTGTAGTATCTGGCGACTATTTGGCGATCAATAAACCGCGCTTGGCGTGGTTGGAGCCTTTTTGAGAGGTTGCTATATTTAGAAGAGTTTGCGGCGGAGCGAGGTCCGGATAGGTTGTAATTCTGGTAGGAGCAGAAGGCTCCAAGTAAATTTTTGTTTTATTGTTAATATTAAATATTTATTTGTAATTAAATGTGTTGTCCAGCAAATGTAGATTGTTAACTCTCGGCCATTCTACACATCACAGGTGGATTCAAATAAATCTTTTTCATAATATTTTTTTCTGTATAATTTATTATGCTTTTAATCACACTATGTACTTGTTTTTATTTTATGTGACATCCTCATTATCAACATTATATACTTACGATTTTGGCCGAAAAAAATTGCCATAAATTATGCGACGCTTATTTTTCTTTTACTCAGAAAAAATTTCTTGCAGATAACATGCCGTTGCGGATTATATACAGGAAAATATGTAATATACTTTACACCCTTATAAAAATCTCATTCTTGTGTGATTGGTTGATAACCTAATATTAAGAGGATGTTTGTGTCTTGAGGAAACTCCTTTATATCTTCTACAAAGGTTAGAATTTCTTGGTATATAAGTTAGAACATTTAAATTAACATATAATTGAATCTTGCGAACGCAGAATATCTCTATCAAATATGTATTGACATTCTATCTCAAACTGGTAAATTAATTTCTTTTAACAATGGTCAGTATAATAAATCTTGATAGTGGTATTCTCTTTTTGGGTTCTTTCAGGACAGGCATACTGAACAAAAAAATCTTGCTTCATTCAAATGCAGTTCAATTTTATAAAATTGAATATAACTACACTGAAAGATAGAAATAAATATCCTTGAAAAAACAAAAAATTGCTGAGTTGAAAAAAATAAAGGCCGGTGACAATATTAATGATGTAATATACATTAGTGCTAGTTAAATGTTGAAAGAAATCAAAGCCATTAATCTTCTATACATATTTAGAATAATGATAAAATGGTTGTAAAAATTAGTTCCAACATTTCAAAATATTATAAAAACAATCTAAGTTTGTTAAATAATCAGTTATGAAAATAGCAAGAATCTTAAATCAATTTTGATAATGCTTTTCATAAAACAGGGATTAAAAATGAATTGCATATTTTAAGTAACAAATATTTTAAAGGAAAAAGAATATGTACTCTTCGCAATGCGTATGTAAATTGCTTTAGTGATGGGCATGTAAATTAATTTGCATAGTAATTTACATACCCATCACTAAAACTAAGCAAACAAGTTTGTAGATTCACATTTCTAATAATTTAAGTATTCAATGCATTTTATGAATCAAAAGAGCCAAAATAAAAAAATAGTATGCATTTTATACTACATAAATAGTTTCACTTGCATTAAAATATAAATTAATTTTTTTCAAACAAAATAACATTAAAAGTTTACAAAATTTAAAATGCATGCATTCATGAAACTATGTAGACATACCATGGCCGATGGACGAAGTTGACGGGATATAAGTCTTCATCAAAGCTGATTAAAAATGAGTTTGTTAGTATAAATTATTAGTGAATATTTTGGTAAGAGAAAAGTCATATAAAACTCAAGAAAGGTAAATAAAACAAGTTGAAATTAAAAATACTTACATTTTTTTAGTTTGTTACATAGAATTATGTACATAAAAAATAAGAAGTGAAGTAGAGAAAAATAATCATCTGTTTCTTGTCATTGAATGCATTATAAAAAAGTTAAGGAGTGAAACTGTGCAGAAATCCATTTATACCAAAATCTTGAAATAAAAAATTTAAAGCAGCGGGGCTGCAAGATTTTTTATGTTATAGTATTACAAATGTCCAAGGTAATTATTTATAACAAATATATTTGATATTTTAAACATAACACAAAGCTTTTACAGGAGAAAACATTTAAGCTTATACAACCTTAGATAGTGTATATACTTAGAAAGTAATTTTTAACCTATAATTATTTGAATTTATAACTGAAAAGATGAAAAATTCATACTATTTTTAAAATGTAAGAAATTAATAAAAATCATTAAGTGAGGAAAAGGAAAATATAAATGACAAGAAAAAAAAATTATTCGCCAAATTCCCTGCAAACACTATTGGAATATATTCCAAACATCAGAATGTAAATTATTATCTAAAATATGCATAGATTACTGAATCATAAAAAGAGTCACAAATGAATTCTCAACCACACTACTACCTGGGGTGATCACCTGCCCTATCTTTATTTGGGATGTGGCTGAAAATGAAATTTTTTTCCCAATAAGGTTTCCAGAAAGAAACTAAATTGTTTGATGAACTTTCTCATAAAGCAAGACATCTATTTACATGGTTTACTAGATTCTAGAATCATTAGATTTTATGCAGTCTTGAATAGTTCTGATTTCTAAAATTTTAAGGTTAAGATAAAAATTTGCAGGTTTTAAGTAGAATTATTACTAGTTGTAATACGATATAAATGAATACTTGTATTGTTTAAAAAAGCTCCCATTTGTCTTTAGCCATTTGTTTAGCAAACATTTTCAATTTTTTAAAAACCTATCAAATACTTTTTAAGTCTAGTCAAATTAGACAAAAGCTCTTACATATTTTCCTAATGCTTATTTATCAGATATATACGTTTTTTATCACAATGAATCAGTCAGATATTTTTTGTATGATATCATTGCACTATGTGGTGTGAAAGGTTCTTGGTTCAATTCAAACTCTAATGTTGAACACAAAATGTCAGAGACTTAATTTTTGCTTTATTACATACATATCCATTAAAGTGAGTGTTTGGGAATTATACAAGTTTAAAAATATAGAAAACTTTTAAATATAAGAAAATAAATTTAAATAACTGTAAAGATCATCTTTTATATTACCAGAAAAATGTAACTTTATCAAAAACTATTAATTGTTGATAAAAAAAATAAGCAATTCAATATAATTATTTATTAAACTGCTTATTTTCTTTGAAAATGTTTAAAATATCATCACTCAAATTAAAAGATAAAAATTATTTGTAGGAAAAGTAAAAAACATACCTTTTCACCTTCTCAGGAATATTTATATTATCAAGTGGCACAAAAGTAGAAAGTTCTTTCAAACTGTACACAAATTGCAACTTTTTGCTAAATTTGGCACTGTAATTAAGAATTTAAGATAGTAAATTAAAAAATTCTATTCATACCAACGGAATAGTAAAAAAGAAATTTTAAAACAGACTATACAAAATAGCTTTCTAATAAATTAATATATGGATATGCACAATTTACAAAAGCATATTTTTAAATAAAAATTATTTATAATGTTTTTAAATATCATAAATTAAATCATTTTAATACTAATAACAAAGAAATCAGAAACATAAAGTATATGTTTTAAATTTTTAAAGATGTAAGAGGGAAATCAACTTAATGAAGCCTTCTACACTGTATTTAATAGCTTAAGGTAAAATGAATAAATTCATACAATTAAAATTGTAGGAAGGAGGAAGAAACAAAAGAATGATATTTTGAAAAGTTTATAGTAGACCAAGAAATTAAGAAATTAGTTTCATGACTCACAGTAAAAAAATTTTAGAAAGCGAGAAATATTTTGAATTAAATCACACATTTCTCACATTTTGCAGTCAATTTTTAGAATATAAATTAAAGCAAGCAGTTTACACAAAGTATACTGCAAAAATTTTCAGCATATGTTGTATAAATTATAGCGTCACACGCTTCTGTTGTATCAAATCTGATGCAGCACAGCTAAGATGTGCTACATCAAATTTGGGAAATTGGAAAGAGTGTTACATAGTATAAGGGTGCCCTAATATAAAACTAAAATACGTATAAAAATAATTGCTCACCTGATAAATGGGCGGGTCATGATGACGATTGCTTTAAGCCAAAATGTTGGATGCACTAAATACAGTTTTTTCAGATTTTTTCTCAGCCTATATTAGGAAAATAATTTCAAAAGTATGAATAAACATATTTAATAGTTCTAAGAAAGTATAATTGTAACAGCATTTCAATTGCTATTATAAATGATGTCTCAAATTCAGTACAATATCAGAAAAAGGGAATCCAATCTATATTTTATTATATATATATATATATATATATATATATATATATATATATATATATATATATATATATATATATATATATATATATATATCATATATATATATATATATATATATATATATATATATATATATATATATATATATTCATATATATATATATATATATATATGAACTTTTTTATAGAAGTTTCCAGATAAATTCAGTTTGTTTTTTATTATATAAGGCAATGTCAGTTCAAAAATTAATTCTTCTATTGATTAAAGAGTTATCAAAGTAAATTCAAACTCATTGTGCTAAAAAATTTACAAAATACAGAAATTGTAAGATTAGATTTCAAACTCCTGAACATCCATTATAGTTTAGCTTTCATATGGCAGTGTCAAAAATAGTGCTCATAAAGAGATAAAGGATAGATAATTGATTTGTCACCCAGTCCAGTTTTTATACACTAGTGTTGAAAGAGAATAGGACGTATGGTTTAAAAAAATGGATTCTGAACCACAACAACAGTCAAGGCTGAGGTGGAAATCAAATCCATAATGAATAAACCAAAAACTAGAATTTGTCTGTTTGTTGCTCAATAGTCATTTGCAAACAAGGAGTGATCACACTGAGACCTATAATTTAAAGCGTACACTAAACCACTACAAACATGCATGCTCAGGAGAGATTTGAACCCAAAAAATGTTGAACAGAATACCAAAGAGATATCCTTTTAGCTGGAGCCTAGAGAGTTAACCATTCAGTTGCTAGCATAGCACATGTTACAAGAATTTCCTCTGGCATTTATAAAATTGAGTCAACTTTTTCTGTTGCCCTTATAGTATTTCATCTACAAGAAATTATTAAAGATTAGCTAATGTACCTTTAATAATGTTAAGGTATGCACCGATGTTAAAAAGTTGATTTTTGACGACATGCGTTCATTCTTTTTTTATTTAAGAACTTTCCGGTTTCCAAAACAGTTTTTCACTTTAAAATATGCCAAATAGAAATTAAGTTACTGGAATTTAATAATATGTAACATCTTTTGAAAAATGAAACAGGAAGTTGCATTTTCAAACTGGAAATGGTAAAGGAAAGTGGTATTTTACTTTTTGTTATTTTTTAAATTTATATTTGTTTTTCCATTATGTGCTGACTGATAGCTAAATATATGAGGCTGTTATTTGGTTTATACATTCAGAAAAAAGTGGCAACATTGTTGCTACCACATGTGAAACTTACACCTTTAAAGGTGATTTTCTCAAAACTCTCCAAACCATTAACACGATTTCAAATAATAAAGAAGAATACAGTATGAAATTTAATTAACATGTTTAAATATTATTTATAAAATGAAGTAAAGGTTTCCATATATATGACAAACTTTTTCATTAACAGCTATTTTTAAAGAGAATGTCCAGTAAAATTTTGTAAAATATCTATATTGCTGTATATTTTTAACCATATTTTCTTTATAGCTTAATATTTTTCCTAGATTTAATTTCATTTCAAAGTAAATTGTTACATAAATCTTATGCCCAATTTAAATTGATGCATTACAATTATTTGTAGAGTTTGTTATGTACTAGAGTTAATTACACTAAAATTTGCCAGAAAATAACCAATATCACAAAAATTATGTTATAAGTAATCAAAATTTTAGCTAATTTTATGTTTTTACATCATAATTTATCTAAAAATGTGATAAAAGAAAATTAATTTTTCAAGAAAAGGTGACTTGACTGTAGGCAGATAGTATTGACAGTGGATCAGATTATCAAGAAAGTTTTCGTGAAGATAGAACAGTTCTGGATACATCTTTACTATCTGGTTATAAAAGGATGACCAATATTTTGGTAGGAGCAATCGGAAATGAAAGAATAGAAATGAATGATGTTTTCAAAAATTTCTTATACAAAGTATGATTTACATAAGCTTAAAATTTCCCTTTAATATAGGCCATTTCCATAAGCCATAAATAGATTCCCATGATTTCATGGTAGATTAGTTTTTCTTCTTCAGGTTGGGTTTGTATGTCATTGGCACAGACTTATTAGTTAGAGCATTGGTGTACATTCATTTCTTTAACAATAACTAGAATATACAATTTAACGATACAAAAAAGATTATTCATATGTAATGAGTCTAACTGAAATGTCAAAAGGTAGTCCCAAACAACCATTCTTACAAATATATAAGCACAAAGCAGGAATTTAACACAAACTGATTTTAAATTATAACAGGAAATGCTTTATTAATAGTAATTTTAATAAATGGTAACCTTTTAATGCTGATAACTATAAACAAACATTTTTTTCAAATAGTAAATAATAGTAAATAATGATTAAATTGTGGTTATTGGATATTGTTCAGTTGTCTTTCTGTATTTGTCAATTTTTATATAAAATATCTTCAATTTTACTTTAGAATTTAAATTAGGAAAAAAATTAAACCATGTTTTATATTCAACAGTGGCTGGAATAGAGCTTATTTTATTTTTCTTTTAAAATTTTCTATATCAAAACAGTCATACATTTATAAAACTGCTATTTTAAATCATAATAAACTTCTTTAGACTCCACAAATTAATAATTAATCTTGGGTCAGTGGAATTCCAAGATAACATTTGCATTAATATTCCAGATGTGCTACAAGAAAATTAAATGATTGTGCCAATGATAATATATATTTTCTAAATGGATACATACACATTTTTACCTCAATTATTTTAAAATAATTTAAGTGCTAATCTGAAAATGGCAAATAAAAATTAGTATCAATAAAAAATACTAATTCACCTTCGGTCAATCATTTGATAACATCTTTTCAGCCAACTGAAACTAGGCATAGCTGAACTCTCGGTAGCTCCATGTAAATAAATAAGAATGTAGTCCTCAGCAACAAGTTCATCCAGAGTAACTACCACATACCTTTAAAAAATAAAACATTCAAGTTTTAAATAAAAAAAGAAACAGAGTTATTTAGAAAAATTTCATATTACTTCCTTAGTTATCAAGGAAAAAAGGAATGATTTACATTTTGCCAATTTTCATTCTTTTTTTAATAAAAGAAATTATCTTTCCTTTTGTACAAAAATTCTATGAAAGCAAATTAATATAATTTTTAGGAAAAGAAAAGCAATTCAAAGCCAAGATATCCATAAAAACATTAGTAAAAATGTGCCACAAGATGATTACAATCCAGTAAAAATTTATTTTTATTAACATATGAATATTTTGAGAACATTTTCTAAAAAGAAAGGCTACACCAAGTATCTAAAAATATTTTTATCACAGATACTAAACAATATTTAAAAGTACTAAGATGTCTAGACTTCAGTATTTATTGTAAAATTATTACTACAGGAATCTAATATTAGACTTAGTAAAGAAAGTTATTTTTAAAAACTGATTTTATAAAAATAATGAGTGTCTTTCAGAACATGAAGTACTTAAAAGTTGTTTTAACTAAATTCTGTCATATTTTTCAATTTTTTCGATCACTCATTGGAAATATTTTTACAATGATTAACATTAAAATGTATTAAAATTATGAAACATTTTTAATCATTAAATTTAGCAAAATTATTATTAAATAAAGAATTCTAGTAGAAATTTAGGAACAAGTTTTACTATTTAAAATTATAGAAAACATTAAGCTGAAATTTATAACTTAATTATGAATGTTCTACCAAAACTCTTTTTTCTATTAATATTGGGTGTTAATAATTCTAAACATTGAAAAGAAATTCAATTCAAATATGACAATAAGCATGCTAGAGATATAATAAAAATTAGTTTACTAACAAAAATAGGTTATCCATGACATAATTGTAGTCTTTCCTATTTCTATCAGGCAAATGGCAAGCAGAAAGCAAGATAATAGCATTGCAAGTTGATTCTTCGTAACCTACAGTACAAAAAAACGAAAAATTTAGTTTAGATATAATTCAAATGAATTAATACATAATTGAATTTTAAAGCTGAATATAGTTGAAAAGCTTATACAGTTGAATTTTAAAGACAGGGCAGCTAAAATGCTGTGAAAGCTGTCATATGAATATAGGTTGTTCAAAAATATACAAAGGACATTTCATAAAAATCGACAGTTTTTTTTACATAAAGGCCATTCTGTAATTTTTAGAGTATAGAATGTGCCACATAATTTTGACATTATTTGGGTAAAGCAACACCAAAAAGTCAAATTAATAAAAGGCTTACAATGACAAAGTATGGTGATGAATGTAGAGTTTGCAGTTTTTATATAGCACAGCGATTTCAATAAGGAATGTTTGTCTGCAAAATTTGCTCTTAAGCCTGACCGACCAAAAAAGTGATGTGAATGACTGAAATGTTACCACTGTCTGTGCAATCTTGTAAGAAAATGGACTAATATCATGAGGAAATGATGGATCAAATAACATTTTGAAAATATCACTATTTTGCATTTTATCCATCATTCACAAGACTTTCTGGTCGGACAGGCATAGGAACCAATTCCGCATGCAAACATCCTTTTTAGAAACTATGCCATCTAAAGACTGTTGACTTACCAAAACATTTATCCTTGTAAATTTTTTTATTAATTTGTTTTTGGAGCAGTTTTGCTCAAACAGTAGCAAAATTTTACGGCACAAATTTCGTCTTTTAACTTCAAATTGCAATTTTGAATTATTCCCTTTCAATATTGTAGGGCAAATAAAAACAGCACTGAAAACATAAAACTAGAAAAACAGTTTGCTTTCTTAGAATATTTATAAGCATTCAGTTAACATTTTGAAAATATCACTAAGCTTTTTTAATTTCACACTACCATAAAATGTAACTCAGTTTTAATGAATAACACTTTTTAATACAAATTTTATTCAAACAAATAGGCACAGCAGATTTTATTTTATTTTATATGGGAATATATTTTAACTAGAAATTATTAGTTCAATTAGGAAAATATTATAGGATATTATACAGGAATATTAAACTTGTCTAGAGAAATATAGTTTTAAGCAATTTCAAATTAAATGATTGAAATTATGAGAATGAAATTAAATTGAAAAATCTTGCTAATAAAATTTAATGGAATATCAATTTAACTACATTTTTAAATAACCAAATTTAAAAGACTATGTTTTTCCCTTTCAATCCACCGATCTCTCTTAAAAGTAACAGCTGTCTCAAGAAAAGTATGTGAAAAATATTTGATGGGTCTAGATCAATTGGATACTTCTGAAGCTTTGAGAGTAAATAGGAGAAAATTCATTATGAAACAAACCATTTTAATATATTATTTTAACCTGTAAATTTCAATTGAAAAAAAAGGGAAATTGCTCTTTTAAATTTTGAGATTATAAAAGAGAAAAAAAAATCATGAGGTGGTCTGAACTTAAAATCTGTGCTTTCCATGCAATTTAAAGTAATAAAAAATCAAGTTCTGAATGAATGACTGAAGCCAAAGCAAAAGCTTGCTAAATTTTATATGAAAAATAGAAATTTTGAAAGTGAGGGACAGCTATTACTCGAGGATGAGAAATGATAAAATAAAAGTAAAAATTCAGTGATATTTATCCCTTTATGATCACACTTTGAACATGAGAGAAAATCTGACAATTTTCTCTCAGAATTCTCTTTAAATCTATGATTTAAAGAGAATTCTGAACTACACAACATGATCATAATTTTGACAATTCAGAGAAATTCTAATCTCTGAATTGTTGAACATACTATCATGGCAAGTTATAAGTACTTCCAGTAAAGAAAAAAAGGACTAATTTACTAGCTGTTAAATAAAATATCAAAGATATAAACGTATTTAGTTTGATAAACAATTGATATTGGTACAAAAAACATGTCACACAATATATAACAGTGGATGCCCCCAGAAATTGTAAATTACTTATATTACCTTAGACTAAGCAAGAGGTATTTGTATTTGCCACAATCAGCATGTAGAATCTAAGTAACAAGATAATATGTTTTCAGATAAATTAAACTGCTAGAAAGATCATGATGGCTTAAGATAAATAATAAAATATGCAATATTATTGCCATAAGTTCATCACATCCCTGCACGCATTCTAAAGGTAAGAAATAATATTAGATCCCATTTGTGCAAACTCCAAGGCCATATTACCAATTATATATTAATCAGCCACTACTAAGTATTTAGAGTCAATTCTTTTTTGTCTAGTCTATATCTACATTTTAACAAGACAATTAGCATTCTTAATATCATGCAAACAATAAGATTTCTACTAAGTATATAAAAATGCTTCCTTAGTCTGACTGTTCTCTAAATGTTCATTTAATCATCAATTAATGAACTTAGGAGATTAACTAAAAAGGAACACAACCACTGATACATCAATTCATGTTTGCCTGTATGGTAGCAGCAACAGCAGCTATTGACAACAATACAGCTTAAGCAAAGAAGAAATTGTTATCATGGGGAGGGAGGAATAATTGATTTCATCTCAGTTCTCCTCTCAAAAAGACTATTGCAAATTAATTTACATTTATACAGAACAAAATCTTTAAAATAAATTTGGTCGAGATTTTTTGTTTTTATTGGTGTAATGTTGATTTTTAATAGCTAATAGAGTATAGTAGAGACAAATTTAGTAGATAAATATGTTTGCATTAGGAAAACCAACTCTCTTCATCTAAGCAATATTTTAATTCAAAGTAAGAAACAAAAATAAAAAAGTACTTACAATAAATTCTACATGAATATTATTGCAAAGTGAAGATACATATATTATCTAGTTAAATATACCTACCTTTTGATACATTCTATTTAAATTATGATTCACTTCCAATTTAACTGACTTACTGCATGCTTATTTAGTACATACATTTAATATAAAATGTATAGAATAAAAAGCACACTTACAGTTTTAATGTAGATATGAATTTAAAAAATATTACATAAATTAATTGAATAAGATGCAAAATGCTTAAAAACTCTCAAAAAATTACAAAAAATTGATGTACGGTTCTTTAGTTTCAGACAGGCAACATATTGGAAAAAGTGAAATTACATTTGCAGAAGAGGGCAAAAATACTTTCACAAATATAAAAAAGGTGAACTACAAATATGTGTTACATAAATTACAAACACAATCTTCAAAATGAAATACAGCTTAAGTCTGCCAGAGGTTGACAGTCTGATTTAAGTTTCATTCCATTCTGTATAGGCATTTTCAATTCAACTTCAGTCAATGGATAAGCAGAATTAAAATTTTGTTTATATAGATTTCTATAATGGGCAAACAGGAAACTTTTTTAGTAAAAATATCATTTAAATGAAAGGACATCATTATAGTAAGCCAGAAAATTACAACTAAAATTCTTAACAGCAAAATCCACAAATTAAACACTACAGTAAGCATTCTGCACAGACATTTTCAGGTTTAAGAAATCAAATATAAATCATTTCTAAAAAATTTATTCCACTTAAATTTTTTATAAAAATAAAAGAAAAACATTGTTTTAGTAAAATTGCTATATATAGTTTACTCATTAGTTCATTACAATTTACTCTTCCTAATTTGAAATAAAGAATACATACCACCATGAGAAAGAAACTTTCGAAAGGGTTCTATGACTTTCATGTCAATTTTTCTGACTTCACCATTCACGATACAAGTTTTCCAACTGCGTTCTTCTTCCAGTTCTTCCCGAGCAGATATTTCAGGAATTTGGTCACTACCCAAAGGTGAATCTAGATCTGAAAATAATTTATTCTTTATTGTGATAATTTTGTTTAAGCATTAAGTATTTATTTTGATAAATATATACTAACAAAAAAAAATCGCACATAATACATTTTAGAATCTGTTTAGTTTACATTTTCAGCATTTTTTATCAGTGATTTTGATAGCTTTTCTAAAAACAAATTTGCAACATGACATACATTTTTGGACAAGACAGATAATTTATAGATGCATTAAAAATGATATGTATATACGCACAATTAGTTACATCTGTTAGAAATTTTCAAAATTAGAGAATTGTTAAGAATCAAACATTTTACTTTTCATCCTTTATCCAAAGTCTATTATTTCATTTATAAGCATAAATTATTTTTAAATTTTTAAAAACAATGAAAATAACCAAACATTTGATCAAGTTTCATCAAGGTTTAAATTTGATTAATGGTTGTAGTTCTTTTATTTTGAATTCACTGCAAAATGCTTGTAACAGACACAAACAGAAATGTGTATAGTTTAGTGTGATTCTATTACAATTAAATCATTTAAAAGTAAGAAAATTTACTCACAATCTTCTACTTCATTTAAGGTTTCTGCATCCTCATCAATATCAAAGAGATTTTCTGAGAAATTTTCATTATTACTTTGGTTACTCAGTGAAGACAAACTTCTCTGTTCTTCCTCATCATTCTCTAAAGCAGAGAGGTTGGCAAAAATTCTTTTCTTAACAGCACTTCCTTCAGATGTCATAGAATCTATAGGAAATACATTTTTTACAAGAAACATTAAAATAAATCATAATGATATTTCTTACAATTTTAAAAATATCCATTTTAAAATAACAATCTATATTCTTTGAACATTAGTCACTCACTCACACACACACATACTCTATTCTAATTTTTCTGAAAATTCACACTTCCTAAGCATGTTGGATTAGTATTCATAATATGAACTGCAAACTAATTCAATGTTCTTTAATCATCTTCAGTAAAATTTGCTAATTTTTTATTTGATATGATTTACACATCAACAATAAATAGAAAATCATTATAGAGGAAAAACAGATTTCATTTATGGCCTAAAAGAAAAAAATTTATATATATATAAAAAAGAAAAGATTATATGACACTACACCACATATTTATCTGTAACTAAGTTTAATGTATAAATTATGTATATATATAAAATTTGATAGTTACCTATTCCCAAATCATGATCCTCAGAATCATTTGAAGTCTTCTTTTCTGATTCATCATTATTTGTTTCACACAAAGGAGACTAAAAAAATTAATTTAAAAATTAATTGCATTCTTCTGATATCCTATAAGGTAATTAAAATCTCTTTAAATCTCTCAATTATTAAATTTCTAATAAAAAAGTAATATTAGAATATGAATAGTCTAGCATAGATTATAATATTTTAGAGCACTTTATAAGAACTCTATAAAAAAATTTAAATATTAATTTTACTTGTAAGCGTTTAAAAAAATTCTCAATGAAATCTTATGAAAAATTAAATAACATTGTTCAACATAATTTTACAAAATGTATCCAGATATGTTTAATCAGATTCCTTTCATTGGGCACAGTTTTTTGTGGCTGTCATTTCGATTTTTTTTTAATTCCTGCAAATTAAGGAAAAATCGTAACAGTAATAAGCCTGGCCACACATATGTGGTTGTTGCTGTTTTTATTTCTACTATGGTTTTGTACTTTTTTTAATTTAAGTTTTATAAAATTTTCATTATGCCAAGAAAGTGTTTAAATGAACCAAACATTTTCTGCTACATCTGTAGAGAACTGACATTCAACTCTCAAAAATGAAATTTCACACTATTTGCGAAGAACTTATGAACTGTGTTTTGGTGGTGAAGCTGGTAATTTTGATAAAGATTGGATTCCAGAAAAATGATATATATCATGTGTTAGGCTTCTGATGGTAAGCAAAAATGGTATCATCATGTGCTGTCCATATCATGTGGAGAGAACAGAAGGACCATTAAACTGATTGTTATTTCTGAATAACAAATATTAAAGGAATAATGCTCAAAACAAAATATAAAATAGTATCCTGATTTGCAATTTGCAATGAGACCCATGACTCATAGTGAAGATCATCCAGGTCCAGATTTTATGACTATAAGTGATAACTCCAACCAAGCTTACACTAAAGACGAAGAAAAGGAGAGAAATGACCCTACCTTCAAAGTAGGTAATTCATCAGAATCTCACTTTTCATCTCAACAAGATCTTAATAAGCTTAGAAGAGAATTAGTGTGAACAGCCAGCAAAGCTTTTAAGTTCCAGGCTCAAAGGTAGGAATCCACTTAAAGATGTACAGATATGTGTTTATCATAATTATTGTAAAGGTTTTCATCATGGTTTTAAAGACTACTCTAAAGAAGGGTAGTTTTTTTATAATAATGTTTGTTCAGTAATGGAGGCTCTTGGATATCAACATCAGTTTGAAGGTTGAATTACTGGATGATGGAAATGAAGTAACATTAATACCTGCCTCACAAGCTAGTGATATGAAAGAAACATAAAAATCCTGGGTGTTGTCAGGAAAAATTCAGTATACTCAATATAACTGAAATATATGTAATGACTTAAAAGTAATGTTAAATTTACAACTTGGATATGCAAAATTTTGTAGCTTTTTGAGAGAATGGGACAGCATGGATAGGAAGTCATAAGGAAACAGTAACCTAAGCGTGAATATCTTATTCTGGAACATAAAAATGTATCAAATATTCCTTTAGTGGTTACTAAAAAGGTGTTTCTACCACCCCTTCATATAAAACTGCAGCTGATGAAAAATTTTGTAAAAGTTATGTATGAAAGTTCTGCTGCCTTTATGTATCTGAAATCTAAAAATTTCTTAATAAGTTACGTAAAATTGAACCAAGGAATATTTATAGGAGTGCAAATAAGATCAATAATATCGCATGAGCATTTTGTGGAACTGTTAAATCTATCAGAAAACATAGTGAGGAAATCATTAAAAAATATTTGTTGTGGATTTTGTGGTATTAATAAAGCAGAAAACTATAGAGTGGATTGGCTTCTGACAAAGGAATGGGCTGTAACATGTCCTTAAGATTAATTTTTTGGACTACCATTAAGACTATTACCCAGAAAATATCTTGCAGCTATCCCTGATAAGCTTAAGGGGCCTTAACTAGTAAGGCCTTTTCATCAGTAGACTTTAACCATGGAAAAGAGGTTTTAAGTCAAGTGTAGTCCGAGTATATTGGGTGACTACTGCAGGACTAAGATAGACACCCCTAATGCAAAATATACAACTTTTTAAGTAAGCCAGAACTAACTGAATATTTATCATCATTAAGTGTTTCTTCAGTATCAATTCTTTTGTAAAATTAATTATGCATCAAAAAGTCCTGTTTGATTAAGAAAATCTAAGTTTATATATTAACTCAGAAGGAAAAGGTTAATAAGAGTCAATTCATTTAGTCCTTGTGAAAGAAAAAAGTTCTTTTTTCCTGTAGAACATTATTAATGCACTATCTAATAATAAGTATTTGGACTCCTGTGATAAAAGAAATAAACACAATTTATTCCCATTTAATAGTCAGCTGAGCCTCCACATGGAGCAATTATAGCCTTAATGCTCAGGGGAATGCTTTTTACAATTTTGGATAATGGACAATTATATTTTCTTCCATTAAACTAGTAAATTCTTTCACCAATTTTAGACAGTTGGTGCACCCTTAATTTGGCAATAAAATTCATTCTAGAAGTGTTCCATAGGATTCAAATCTGGATTCTGGGGAGACCAGCCCAAATGAGTCACACTATTATCAGGACACCAACCCATGGTGGACATCGCAACCATCCTGAAAGTAACAATGATACACACGGTAAAATTGCCACAGCTTAGCAAGAACATTGTAATCTAGAATGACAGAGTAGAAGTTGGTGTTGAGCCCACCATGAATTGTGACCAAGGATTCCTGTCTATACCATGAGAAGTATTCCTAAACCATAATTCCACCCCTACAAAACTTTAATGTAGACACAATGCATTGTAGCAAAATGCATTCTTCAGGTACATGCCAAACCCAGACTGCCACCCGATTGGTATAGCTTGAACCTGGATTCATCACATCAAAGAATGTTTCCACACATCTACAGTCTACCTTTGGTATGCTTCACCACATCTCAACTGAGTAAACCAGTTAGATTTTGCAATCAAAGAATTATGGGTTGCAGTATGATCATGGAAACCAAGCATATGTGCTTCCTTGAGAGTATTATTTATCAAAACAGCCGTCCTGTATGTTTGTTGGATCTTTTGGAGCATGTACACCATTGGTTTGGTACAGTTTCTATCAGTTTATTTGGAAATATCACTTGTTGGCCTCTATCTTTTAGTTTCATGGGCCTGCCAGGTCGAAGCACATTCTCATAATAACCACTCACCTGCTACTTCTTAATCACAAAAGGTACTGTTGATTTTGAAATATTTAAATCATTAAATAAGTCCCATAAATGTTGGCAATTTCTATGATATTCAAAAAGTACACCTCTTTCTTGAAGTCAAACAACTCTGAATCTTATGACATTTTGAAAATGACTAAAGCCAATGCTGTTCTCTGAACAATATTTAAGAATAGAAGGCATGGTGAAGAGCAAGATCACAGATAACCACACTTGCATGGGTGTCCAAATATTTGTTAAATAGTGTAGAATGCAATGAATACAAAATTACTTTACAATATTTAATTTTAAGTGTTGCATCATAATTCATTAAAGTTTTACCATTCAGAGTTAAATTATGAAAAAATTTTTACACAAACAATATAATTTTTCATTTTTAAGCTAACAATTATAATCTTTTTCAAAAATCCTTTACATAAAATATTGTTTTCATATCTCAATTACAATACCTTAAGTGGAGCAATTTCTAAAAGAGAACGATGATTTGGACTGTCAGGAAAATCCACTGTTTCAATATGATATCCGAGATCAACTTTATTACTATTATCTTCCTTTGTGACAGTTTCATTCATATCATCACTATTGCTTTCATTAAAGCTGCAAAAGTTAACATATAACTATAACTGTGCTTTAAATTACATAAATCATGGGAAAACATAAGACATTTATACATACATGACAAATACAAATAAAGTGTCACTCTAAAATGTAGGTTGAGTTCATTTTACATAATTAGTTTTATTATATACTAAAGTAGTTGTAGTGTATGAAACTTTTATTGCCAAACCTTGTTATGTCAACAGGCTTAATGAATGTTTATTTTTATGTAATCAATTTAATGTGTTATAAGATTCAATATTTACCTTGAAGAACATTTAACACTGACAGAATGTTAAAATACTTTTAAACATGGATATTAAATATCTAAATGGAGTTCATTTACTTATATTATATATGTAACTAATAGGAGATTTTTGTTAATTAAATTTTGTGAAATAAGCATGGCTCTCATAAGTTCATGCCCTTCTCTATTCATATTAGTACTTTCTAAATACACATTTAAAAATGTTTTGAATGGAAAACAAATGACACATCTAAGGATTATTTTTTACATGTTAATTAAGAAATAATTAATTTACTCATTTCATCATAAATGAAAAAATCTCATTTTGTTAGAATTAATGATTTAGTTAAAACAAAGTTATTCAACTATTTTTAACAGATTACAATAAATGATTGTTACTGATGTTCTGTAAATTACAGAAGTTTATTTCAGGTAAAATAGCAAATAATTCATAAAAAAATATCTTTTTAGACAAGCATCAAATGATTTATATAAGCACACTTAATAAAATAATTATTAAAATTCAATTGATTGTCTAAATGAATATAGTTGGAAAACCTTGAGAAGTAAAAATAGAGAAATACAAAATTTTTTCTTGTATATTTACCAATGATTATTCAAATTAAAATCGTCCACATCTGAAAAAAAAAGATAAATAATAAATTGGTGCATGGATATAAAACTTAGAATTTTTAAATTGATACAACTTATGTGTAATATAAACTTTTTATTTTAAATAACTAAAACTTACATTTGTTTACATTCTTTGCAACTCATAAATTAAAAAAAAATGAAATCTACAACATAACAAAGTGTATATTACACAATTTATCTATATTACTTACATTTTTGCAATTCTTTATGGACTTCAGCTTTATCAGGCTCATCTAAATACTTTTCTAATTTGATGGCAACCTTTTTATCTTTGCTTATGTCCACTTCATCCATCTCTTCCTGATTCAACATTTGAAACAAAATAATTGCTGAAATTTATCAACAAAGTAACAAATTATTTTTTAATTAAAGTGTTACAAACATATATATTTTAAAACAGAATTTAAAAAATGTGCATTTTTATAAAGTGCACAATGTTTTAGTAAAAAGTGTTTATGATTACACAAAGTAATATTTATAAAGACTTTGAGTACAAAATGATTTACAGAATAACAAATCGTCTTTAACCCTTTATTTTTAAATAAACATATGACTTAATCTGTAATAGATATTGTGGTTATCACAATGAATCTAAAACAAGCATTACCTAATAAAAATAAAATTTCTGTCTTTTAGATAATGCAAAGAGCCCTGAGAAATAAAATTATGAAATCGGAAATGCTGAGGTATGAAGAAATGTGTATTATCAAAGAACTAAGTAATTAATTATAGGAAATTTTGTTACAGATATTAAATATAAAATTATATAATTTAATATATAATGTATATATATGTAAATAAATATAATTTTAAGCATTCCTATAATCAGCAAATAATTTTAACAACATATAAAATCTCTCATAACACAAAAGTCATTGTGTCAGTGAGATAACCATGTATAAACAGTTGAATTAGTTTTCAATTAAAAAAATATTCACACATTATTAAAATTTTATGCAAACAGTGCTATGAATAATGCAAAAAAAAAAAAGAACAATATAAATAATCATTTCATATAAGCTGTACCATCAAATATATAGTTAAGAAAACAATACTTGCCAATCTTAAAATACCATCAGTTCTAAATTTAAACTCAACAAAATTAAATTTTTATTTTTTTATATATTAAAACTTTAATTATTTTCGTACTTGATGATTTGTTTGCCAGTCAAGGATAATTTTTTGCACACAAGGGCTAATTAGACTGGGACCTACATTTGCATTTGAACTATTAAAGATTAATCAAATTACATTTTAAAATGATCCAATTTTAAGAAGTGGTAAGTAACAAAGAAGTTTGCCTCAAACTTGAATCACGATCATAGTCACAATTTATTGAAAGTGATGGAAAAAGCTTTCGATAGAAATAAAATTAAGAAACATTAAACGGGGAGCGGAAAGATTTCCCAAAATGCAACTTAAAATTATTAAATAGTTTGATGTGTCACTTAATGGTAATTTTTGCATGAGGGCTAATCAAACTGTGACCTACAGTTTAAATGGGATTCTGAAGAACTAAAAACATCCATGCCTTAGATAGGATTTGAACCCACAAGTTGTTGAACTGAAGGCAAAAATGCTAACCATTCACCTGCCAGCTCTGCTTGATTAAATACATACAAGGGGCATTTAATATCAAACTAATTTTTTTCCTGTTAATTGTATTTTATATGATTTTACTTCTATTACTTATTTTAATATGACAGTGTATGATTTCTTTCTCTAAAGCAGAGCTATATTTTCTTGAAAAAGCTGCATTATTTTCAATGAGGTAACTATTACTAATTTTAAAAATATTGCTTATTTTTTCCTTTTTTGCCTATCCATTTTCTGAAAACTCTCATATTTTTCATGTAAGGAAAATCCGAAATCATATTAAACAATGAAAATACAGGGTATCAAAAAAATCTGTAAAGGGATACAATAAGAGCATGAAAATCAATTTGGGAATTCTTTTTAAATCAAATATTTGTTCTAGATATAATCTTTTTAAAATTTCACTCTGCAAATCAAACTTTTAACAAATATAAAATGTCTTACTGTAAAAGATCAAAGCAATTTGCGAATCTAGGATGTCAGGTGATGATTTCAAAATTTCTTCAGCAATTACAGTACAACAAGATGCAGCATGATCTATATGTGAATTATACCTAAATGATAAAAACATTCAAAATGAATTAATATATATATTTTGGAAATAATATATTATAGAATTCCAACCATTTGATCAAAAACAGTTGAATAGCAATCTGGTTAACAAAAAAAAATATAGGTGTGAGAAGTATATCACTCTTCTCTCTCTTTAAAGAAAAATCTTATAGTGAAATCAGCGGTATTTATATATTTTTTATGAGCGACTTTAATGAATCAGATTTTGAATTAGATCGCACACTATGAATGGTTAGAATTATGCCACTCATAGTGATTTTCATGCACATGAGTTTATTTAGAGTGGAACTTAAAGCTTAAAGAAGATTCGTTCAGAATCTTCTTTAAAATTCACTACAAACATCCATGCTCTAGATGAGATTTGAAATCATAAATTGTTGAACTGAAGGCCAGTTTGGTTTGTTTGTCGCTCAACGGTCATTTTTTGCACATGAGGGCTAATTAGACTGGGACCTATGGTTTAAAGTGGATTCCAAAACACTACAAACATCCATGCCCAAGGTGGGATCCACAAACTGTTTAAACGAAGGCAAAAGCGTTAACAATTCAGCTGCCAGCTCGGCAAACTGAAGGCCAGAGCAGTAATCATAGAACATAATAGTAAGCTTATGGCCTGGTATTAAGACAGTATTCTTTAAAGTGGAAGCTCCTGAGTTCAGTCCCAGCCACTGTTGAACAAGAGATGAATGCTGCAGCTCTATCTTCATGAAATTTGTCCCATTCTGGACTTTATGCCACAAAAAACCTAACCAACCACTCTACCTTCAGCATACACACCTGTGGAAATGGATGCCCAGGAATTTAACAGATTTTCACCTTCATAACTGGTGAATATGACCCAATAACTATGAAAAGCTCTATTGAAAGGCAATTTAAGTGTATATTACAATACCTTATAACAGCCTTAATGATTTGGCCAGTTGCTCTGATGTCAAAGATAAATAGTTAACAATGGGCTTGTAATAGAGTTTCTATCTCAGAGTGAAAAATCTCAGTTCATTTATTTTATCAGTAAAATAAGCAAAAGAATATCAGTTATAAATGATATCTTGTGTTAAATCAAGAAAAGTTGCAATAGTTATATATACTGAATTTCTTCAAAAAATTTTTGGGAAGAAAAATACTTAAATCAGCTATGAAGATTATAATATTGAAATAGTTCAAGGTGTTTTGACGAATGTTTCTAGGGCAATATAAAATATTTAAAAGAACAATAAAAGTTTCTAAATAAAAAAAGTTTTTTTTTTCTTTTGAAAAAAATTCCCATATATTTTTATTATAATTAATCAAAAATGCATCTTTTTAGGAACAATAAGAATGTTTTTAAATTGCATTTATAAACTTGTAAACTTTAAAATTTGTAAAAAATTTTAACAAAATATTTTCATAGCAAATTTCAATATAATTAGTTTTTACCATGCTTATTTTCTAATAATGAAATTTTTCTTGATAAAATACCAGAGACAAAAGTATATTGTATTTTTTTTTTAAATAATAGAATGAATGCACAGTTATTCAATTTCTTTTTCCACTCTCATCTTAAGTCAAAATTTCCAATAAAAAATCATTGCATTTATTTTGTTTAATATGTTCTGACAAATCAAATATTAAAGGTACATGCAAAATGAACTAAATTTATATTTTAATAATAAGGATCCAATTCCGGAAAACTTATCATTTAAAGGAATAACTAAAGGAAATATAAATAGAAAAAATAAATAAACACACAAGCAAAAAAGTATTAAATAAAATCTTTCAATTTAAATTATTTTTCTTCATAAGAAATGTAGAATGAGAAACACTTTACTTTTTTGTTATTTCTGCATTAGATACTTTACGATGATCTATAGCTTCAATGATTGTTTCTTGAAGATACGACTGATCTTTACTCAATTCACTGTGAGCAACAAGATATAGATTTAATTTGCCCTTTTCTTTCAGAATCTGAAATATGTTAGGAAATTTTATTTTCAGTGAATATGATAAAAAATAAGTAATTTTACAATTATAAATATCATTTTATACTAAATCAAAAACTATGAAGCACTACTTTTAATATTGTAATAACAAACATGCATCTATTTTGATATACAATAAGAATATGAATACAACTAAATTTTTAACAAACCACACAAATCTCCTTATTGTTTTGCATTAAAACTATAGAAGCATAATATTAAATATAGAATATATAATTCCTGATCCAGCTTATTTTAAGATCTTGAAAAAGGATCACTTTCCTATCTGTTATAGTAGCATTAATGCAATCAATGGCAGAGACAGACATTATACATCTCACAGTTGATTAATAAGTACTTTTTCTTTTTAGGAACATCAGTGAAATTAATTTTCATCACTCATATTTTTTTGGTAATAAAATAATTTTTATTCATACAAAACTCTAGTTTGAAATAAAAAGATAATTTTGTATGAAAAAGAGTTTTGTTTATGCTTGTACTGATTGACTTATATTCTCCAAAGAAATAGACTTAAGTATTTATGTCGCAAAAATAAATTATAATGCCAACTTATGAAAAAAAAAGATAAATTCTAAAATATGTTGAATACAGTAAAAGTGATAATAAATTTACATTAAAATGACTATATATTTAGAAACACTTTAGATCATTTATAACACAAAACCCAATAAAGTTAAGTTAGAAATTATAATAAAATTTTCTACTAGAAAGAAATGTTAATTTACTTTGCAAAAACTGAGATCCAGCTATGTAAATATTAAATTTAAAATTCCATTTATGAAGTGGTAGATGATAAATAAAAAGAATTAGACCCCTAAGAAAATAAAGACTCCAATGAGTTGGATTAAGGATGGATGAAAAAAGAATTGTGAAAGATTTTTAGATTATATAAAATATAGGAGTCAAAAGCTAGGTGCGAAAGGGGAGAAGATTTGAAAATGTGAAGAGTTATCAATCACAAATAAAAGTACAGATAAAAAAGAATAATTAAAAATTTTAAGAGGTTAAGACTCAATAAGAACAATATTATCATTAAATAACATGTAAAAATATAGTCCCCTTTAAAGTTTATAAGAAATATAACTGATATTATTCCATTATATTCCTGCAATCGATCATCAAAGCGATTGCTAAGCAGTTTCTGTCAGAAATAAACTTTGGTATTTAAAAGTTATTTAGTTTATAAAATGTAAACCTTTTTAAAAAGCAATAAATGATGCAAATATTTACAACAATAATTATGGTTTTTTTCTTTTGCATTATGATGATTATCATATGGGGATATAATGGAATTGTACCAATTAACTAAACAAAGTTGACTCTTTTACATGTACATAATAGAATTAGACAAAACCCCATGCTTAATTCTAAGGAAAAATAATACCAAGCCATAAAGAACAGAAATATATATTTAAACAGAAATCAATGAATCAAAATCACATGAATTAAAATTTTCAATTTATTTTTATATTTAAAAATGCATACAATTTATATTTATTAAATTTCAAATAATAAATTACCAAAATTCAGAAAATTGTCACAAAATGTAAATGAAATGAAAAACTTTGTTTGAAATTTGGAATCTACCATAATATTAGAGAATTTCACAACTATGATATTAAAAAGTAAAATTAATCAGATCAAGTATCATACAAATGAATGAAATTAGTTTAAATACCTGTAAATTTATTTCATCAATGCAAATGAGATCAGTAATGGAAATATTCCATCTTTCAAGAAAAAATATCACATCTGTTCTAAAGAGAAAATCTTCTCGTTTGACATTTAAAACTGGAATAGTTATACCTGCTAAATTTCTCACCTATATAACAAAAATGAATGTAAAACTTAAAAGATAAATAATAAAAAAACAGAAAACTGTGAATTAAATGTTTTAAGCAAGAAAGGAAATTCCTGTCCATTAATACCTTTTACTCATAGTTTAATTTTTACATAGAATATTTAAACATAAAAACGAAAAGTTTAAGGTTCTAGAATTTTTATGACTTAAATGATGAAAAATTGCTTTGCCACTTAATTTTCTTATTAATGAACTATCTTTTAATTAATGAAAAATTATATTTAATTTACAATTATGAATACAGTTTGATGTCTACAAAATTTATTTTCCGTGACACATTATGAATAATTTAAAATTGTCTTATAAATCTAGAATTTAACTAAAATTATAAGTATGTAATATATTTATTAAATATGAAGCTAAGGAAGCTAAACAAATTTCAAAAAACATTTTCAAAAAATTCGTTGTGCATGAAATTACATGATAAATAAAATATTGAAAGATTAAATTGTTTTCCTAGTTAAAATCAGTTGTTCATACAATTTAGGAATTTTAAAATACAAAAATAAGAATAAAAAAGACAATATTTGCAAAAGCTTAAATGCTCTAGTTGACAGATGAATTTTTTGTATTACTATTATTAAAAAAGTTCACATGGTGAATACATTTTAAAGTTATAATTTTCAATTTCTTTTTCAAACATTTACTGATTGTTAAGAAAAAGAGATTTGTCTATATTTTAAGTTCCTAAGTCAGCAAATGATCAAACAAGAAATTAAAATATTTTTAACTCAATTCCATGTGACTCCATTCACCTGCTTTGAAAGGGAAATGAAAATTTAATTATATGTTAATCACAATGATTACACACATAAAATTTCAAAACTAAAAGGATTTTTCAAAGAAAATATTTATGTCAATGATTCTTAATTTTAAATTAACCTTCCATAAAATAGGATGTACTTTTTAAATTGCACATACTTGGTTTTTTAATTTAGCATTTCATTTAACTTAATTTTTATTGCCATGGAATTACACTTTTTTTAATCATTCTTCTTAAACATTTATTTCTTGCATCCAAGGAGCATGAAAATTTAGTATATGGTCCAATTTTGCATTCAGCAGTGAAAATTGCAAGCATATTTTTCTATTATCAATAGTTTTCTCAGTACTATTGATAAATTTTTACTATTGATCTCAGTACTATTGATACCTGATTTATTCTTGGTTTTATTTTATTAAAAATTCTAATATTTTTTAATTCAATGGATACTAAATTTTAATGAGGTTAAATAATAACCACCATGGTTTGCAATTTCATTCTCTTCAAAGGATTAAATAGGACTTGATGAAATTTGGTTGTGTGGGGTCAGAAAAGAACATAATCTTTATGCGTATTTTTCAAAGCAATTGTACTTTGAAAAATTTAAAAAAGAAAAGATACAGGCATAAGATAAAATATGAGCACCTACTTAAAAATGAGTCCTCATTCTACTGTCCAAAAAACGACTGTCCTGTGTTGCATTAACGTGTCATCTAGTGGCAGCGAAATAAAAGATATCAGTCAAGCATTTGGCCGTGCCAGAGTCGTATGAGAAAATTCTGTTCTTAGTAAATTGAACAGGAACATAATGATGATACACTTGTTGCACTAGCATGCTTCCCTGCACCTAACCTTGAATTGGACTCTACAAGTTAGATAGAAGCAACCGGGTAAAGTCTTTGTGATTTTGAAGGAGGACCAAGCAGAAGACTCCTAATACTTGGCCTGCCACCCCCAGAGGTATCATTTCACTTGGAGGACATTGCAATCATGTCTAATTTTAAAGTGCTCCAGACACATTATCAAACACAATGGATATTTGGTTGGTTGGGATTCAAACTCACTACCTTCCAATAATGAAAACATTACCCGAGCCAACCAAGCCACCACAGCCTTTGGTATGATGAAATGGAATATCTAACCTAGTATTCTCAGTTCCCTGATATCAATATCATTGAGCCTTTATAGGTTTTTTAAAAGAATAAAGTCCATGTTTGATTTTCTCCTCCACGCACACTGTCTGAATTTGAGACGACCCTGCACAAGGAATAGGAATGAATTCTCATGAACTTTGTTCAAGGTTTTTATCTCACATCCAATGCCAGCTTTTATTTAGGTCTAAGGTGGCTCAAACCCTAACTAATAGTTTCATTTTCTCACAAGCGTGTTCCTAATATTTTGTCCTATACTGATATTGCAACAGCCCAAACTAAATGTAAATGACTACACATATAAGTTTCCATTTTGGAGTTTAAAAATCGTGAAAAATCATGTTAAAAATTTTCAGCAATTCTTCCATCCGGAACTAAATTGTAATTATCTTTTCATCAGTAACATCTCAATTTTCTGGAATGAATTTGAGAATTGGGCAAAAATATTTTGACAATCCTATAAAGAAGATATTTTACAAAATTCTAAGAGTGCCTGATTAATTTATTGCTATTCTCCTCTTGAATATTTTATTCTGAAAAATACTCGAGATAAATTTGCATGTAATTTTTTTCTTTATGATATTGTTTCAAGTTGTGCTAAATTTAGTGTAAAATTGTTCAAAATGAATTTAATAAATAGAATTTTTCTAAGAGATAAGCGAAAACATTTCTTAATAAAGCACATGAAAAGTTCTTGAACTGGAGAAGATTTAATATATGCTACAAGAAATCTTTTATGGATAAGTGGATATATGTTATTTTTAATCATTCTCAGGCTCACTTAGTATTAGCTAAATAACTTAGATGAAGGCAGTAAGTAGTACAAATTTTTTCTGGGGAGGAAAGAATGGTTTATTTGTTGCTTTATGCATTTTTTACATACAGAGGACAATTGGATAGGAATTTGTAGTTTAAAGTAAATTCTGAAAGACTACAAACATCGAAGCTTAATAAGGGATTTGAACCCATGGACAGTTGAAATGAAGGTTAGAGAACTAATCATTAGGCTGTTAACACTGTAATAAGGAATTCTTTAATCAAGCTCATAAGTTTTAAGAAATAATGATAAAAGTCAATAATCATGCATAAAAATATACAATCCTTGAAAATCAAGAATTGAAATTTTTTATTGTAGCCAATAAGATACATCAATTTCGGAGCTGAAAATTTCTTTATTTTTAGCTCCAGACAAGATACAATAAAAATCAAAGAAAAAAATTCCATCTTTTTTAATCACTAAGTGTTTTGCTAACAGGGATTATTTCAGTAATGAAATTATTGTAATGAAAAATTATAAATTAAATAAATAGTAATAAAATAGCAAGTTTCTTTCCAATTTTTAATTTCATTTGAAATGATATACACTTATTATTTTGTTCAAAAACTCTTAGTACTTTGTTCTTTTATTTGATCTACTTAATATTTTGTTCTGATACTTAATATTTTGTTCAATTGTATTCAATACTTTAGTAAAAATATATTGAGAACAGTTGAATTCACAGAAAAATATTTAAAATAATTTTGATCATTTTTAAATATTATTTTTAATTTCTTGTTCAATAGATTATCAGCTCTAGTCAACGTTGAGCTTTATTTCACATAAATTGTAAAAATAAATTTCATTTCTGAAATTTAAATATATCTTGAATATATTAGTTTTATTTTAAGGATTCCTTTTATTCATAATTATAATAAATGTTGAATTGATATTTCTCAATTGGATTAATTTATGCTGTATTTTAGTTCACAAAAATGTCCCATATTTGATTGTTATAAATGAATGTGGTTGCAGCTTAATATTCTTAAATGAATGCTAATGAACTAGAAACAATATAAATTATTAAATCACACAAAAAACACAGAAGTTTAAAATTTGTAATTTTAAAGAAAAATGTTTTTCTATGAACAGCTACTGTATATTCCAGCATATCAAATTCTGATTTTTTTGGCAATGGAGAAATGTTAAGATGATGTAAATACCAAGGTAAGCAAAATAGAATCTTAAGCATAATTCTTATAAGTCTCCATCTCTGATATAATAAAAACCAAGTTGGCAAATAAATAAGGAAATCCACACCAAAAGAATCACCAAACTCACCAGAATTTAATATACTGGATTATGTGGCATCTGTGCCCTTTTATGAAAATAAATGCATAAAGATTTTACTTTAAAAGCTGAACACTTCAAATGACTTGAATTTTAAGCAGAACATGTAAAAAAACGTAGACATTTTAAGAAACAGTAAAATTTAAGTTGGTGAATTTTGGAAATATTAAATTTTAACTATGCATTTTATGCATAAAAGAAAATTGCTTGAGTTACTTAAGCAAAAATAATTTAAATATTTTAAAAAACTATATACAATAAACTGTAAATTAAAAAAAAAATCAACAACATACTTTGTAAAGAAAATATGCAAAGATGATAGAAGAAATTGCTGAATCTAAATTACAAGTATCATTTCCAAGAACAACATTTATTTCAATTTCATCATCTCGATTTTTCTGAAATAAAGACAGCAGTTTATTAAGGATATAGAAACAATATTCATGTGTGATTTTTTTGTTCCATAAAAACCATTAAATAAATAACAGCAATGATGCAAAACTATAGTATTAAATATATAAATATTAAATATAAAAATAGAAAATAGTATTAAATATATAAATAATCGGGAAAATATTAGAACTATGAGTAAATTTATTATAAAAATATCTAATTGGAATTTTTATCTAATGCACAATAAACATTTTCATTATTATACTTCGATTCAGTATACATTAAAAAATTGCAAGAGTTTTATGATGAGCTTAAATATTAAATGTTGAAGCAAAAATTTTTTCACAAATGCAGTAAGCTTCAGAAAATAATGCGTTACGTTTATTAATACGTGTACGATATTCACAACTCGCCCACATAAAAAATTATAGATAACTTCAAATAACCATGTTCATGAAATTTTATTTAAACCAAAAATTTCCTTTAATTTAATAATTGGAATTATGAATTAATTTTACAATTAAACAGCAAGAATTTCAAATTTAACTTTTAAAATGAGTTATAAATATACATTAAGACATAAAATGATTATAAAAATATAGATATAATCATACAAATTTTCTATTTTGCTCTTTTAGAAATTGTTCCATAATAATTTAAAATGAATATTTTATTAAATTATATGACTAGATTTGAATCAAAACATACGACAAAATAATTCGAAAACTAACGACAATTCAGAAAAATATTTGACAACAGGAATCCATTATTGGATATAGGGGGCGTTTCTTTCTTCCGTAGTCTCTAATGATAACTCAAATTTTTTCGCCAACAATGAAATCCACCAATAAAATTTTCAGTTTTAACTAGGATACAAGGTACGTCACTACTCATCTTTTCAACATTCATTCTCGTTTATGAATTTTTGAAGATTCATTGGCTCGTAGACTTGGTATAGTCTGTGGTTAGATCATGAAAAATGAGGCACAACAACAATATTCATTTTTATGATTTTCAAGTTGATTGCTTACACTTTAATATTAATAGGCAGGAGAACTTCTGTGAAATTCTACTTATGAGAAACACATTTTTCTCTTTTAAAATGTATCCTATACAGATCTTATATCATGCAAACCCTTACAAAGAGCTTTTTATATAAATCCCATAAAGCTAAACGTTAAATAGCAAATATTTGGTTAAAACGTTGATCAATTCAATTGATTTGAGTTTAAATCTCAAGATTAATGACAATGATAAATATTCCTAGGAATTCTTCTTCCGTCGTATCAAAACTGGTTTTACGAAGAAAGTTTTAATTAATTAAAAAAATTACAATGAAAAGGTTAAAAAATTTCATTCGTCATTTTAACATGAAATTAAATGATCAAAAAAGAAAAAGAAAGAAAAAAGGAAAATTTAGAATAATTATTGTGAAATTTCTATTAATTTCATTATTCAGTTTTATAACTTCTTAAAATTTTTATACCTTTCTTAAGTTTATGAAAAAAAATTCTAATTCTATTCCTATTCGAAAATTATCGGTAAGGGTAATACGATAAAACTTCTATTTATTTTCTTCATTCTTTTTTGGTTACGATTAATATCCAAAAACGCAATGAAAAATACGATAAAAATATCAATATGAGCATTAAAATAATAAAAAAAATACATGTTTGCAGGGTAGTTTCACTCTCATGCGATTGATTTGTCACCATAAATTTCTTATTGATTCGAAGCTGTGTGGTGATTTGTTTCATATTTGGTTCTTGTAAATGGTGAGTAGAAACGATTATAATAAATTATTAATCGTATGAAAGCCAGATATGTCTAATGGCGTCATACTATAGATGCAAAAGCATTTAAATTTTTTTCATACCAAAACGACAGTGAAGATATAAATTCGGTGACCCACTAAATTGAGTTGAAGTCTAGAAATAAGCATGACATAAGTATTTATGATGTACTCTGAGATACCAGATGGCAGCACATCACTGAGCAGTGCTCGAAGATAAATTTTATATACACTTGAGAAAGAACCTAGATTAATATTTGGTACTGGTCTCATACCAGAAAGAGATGTATGGAAGAGGATTTGAAAACGATGAAGATCCAAAAATCGAAGACAAAGGTAAAGGATAGATAATGTGGAGCTGTTTAACGAATGAGACTCAAATCCTGTATGAAGATTTGAATACTGAAGTGTCAACCTCACCACTTTAAGGAGCTTTAAAATAACAGACAAGACAGCTAGGTGTCCTTATAAATGATTTTATGTCCGCCATAGCAGCTTATCATAAGGTATATAAACTGAAAATAATTTAATATAAGGCATTAAAAGAAATTCAATTCAGGACAATATATCAAACAATCGCAAAAGAAAATGAAAGTCAATCAGTGTTTTATTTTCTTTACCATCTTAAATTCTGATGCCTTTCTTTATTTAATCAGAATTTAAAATTATAAAATTCCAGAATAAGTATCAAATTGACTAAAGAAACCGAAGAATCGAATTTCAGAATATTTATAAATTTAGATTTACTTAGGAGAAATAATTATGAAATTAATACTACGTAGTTGTAATTAACTTTAAGGCATTTGTATCTCTCTAGAAAACTTTTCATAAATAGGAAGTCGTACTTAAGTTATGCAAGAAAGAAAACCTGGAAAATACCCAAGCATCTAACCTCATAAACATGCATGCGGGAAGTGGGAGTTCAACATTCATCTTTTTTTGTTCGATAGGGACTGAAATCGAACCTGGGATTTTCTATTCAGAAAATCTCAAAATTACCATTAGAGCATGATAATCACCGTATCAAGAAAACTGCAGTATGAAAGCTTGTCCATGAAACTTACTCATAATATACATATATATCTATTAATTATAAGAAAATGCCACATGCAGATGAATGGAAGGATGAATCGATAGATGGATGGATGGATTGAAGGATGGAATGATTTATTGGACGTATGGATGGATAGAATGATGTAGGAATGAATTGATGGATGATTGGATGTATAGATATGTAAGAATAATTAAATTTTTCATCAGAATGTTTGTAAAAAATTAGGAAATTGGATGGATGAATGGATTAATGAAAGTATGAATAGATATATGGATCGATGGATTAAATTTTCTTATCCATAAAACAATTTGTTTTTCTTTTTTTTTATGAAGCAATAATCTTAGCTGGAATACTATTTCGGCATTAAGATCAAACTTAATGATAAAAAGAAAAAGATTATTAAAAATATAAATAGATACACAATAACTCTAGAGCAGTGTTTCCCAACGTGAGTCCCACGTCCCACAGAGGAGCAATTTGAATGTTAAGGGGGCGATTCGAAAATGGATTCAACACGAATTTAACATTTTTGCTTCTGGACATTTAAATGCAATGCTAGATTTCGGTGCCAAAATTGAAAAAAAAAGCACATTCTTAAATAATCGTGGCCAATAAAAATTATAAATTTGTTTAACGAAACCAAAATGTCAACTGGGTTTTTGGCGTCGTCGAGTCAATATACTACGGCAGACGGCAGGCTCCACGTGTGGATTTCAGGATTCTTCAAAATCTCGCCAAACAACGCAGTTGTTCGCACTTGAATGGTCCATTGCAACTTCTGCAGTGTCTCGCTGCATTCAGTTGGTGTTAATTTGAAATAAGCTTCAGTAAAAACTGTTGTATATGTCTCTTTGATTTAAAAAATGTATACATTGTATAGATATAATTGGTAAGTACTTTATTTTTATTTAATTTCAGAAGTATGATTTTCCTGAAAAATTTGTCAAATGAAAAAAAATGCTATTTTGCCTTGGCGATCAGGTAAATGTGTTTTACACATTTAAATAAATATGCAGTTTTTAGTATACGTTTTTTCTATGTCACATTAAATTAATTTTAACACATACTTTAGTTTTTAATTGATCTTATATGTAGGGTGTCCCAAAACGACCGCATAAACTCTGCACAGCTAGATTCCTCGTTGGGAGTACATAAAAACTATCCAAAGAAGCATTCCTGTACGATCCATAGTTTACGAAAAAAATGCGAAAAAAAAGTATGACGTCACTGCTGGTGCAAGAAAAAACACTTAATTGAACATATCAACAGCAGTATATGCAGCGGATATCGACGGGCATACTTCCTAGCAGTTTATAAGGTATTTCCATTACATTGGCCGTACATCAAGTACATGTCGCAGAAGTCACGAACGGAATACATGACCACAATATGAAGACTATCGGTAGCTGCAGGATGCAGCCTTTTAAATAATAGTTCATTGGTGGCTTAACGTTCTTACATGGCCCACGCATTAATGACGCAATATGGGAGGTGAACCTTTTAAACATTATCATCTGGAAAGATATGAAAATAGTGTTGTTGATATGTCCAATAAAGTGTTTTTTCTTGCACCGGAAGTGACGTCATACTTTGTTTTTCGCATTTTTCTCGTAAACTACAGGAACGCTTCTTTGGGCAGTTTTTATGCACTCCCAACGAGTAATCTAGCTGTGCAGATTTATACGGTCGTTTTGGGACACCTTATATATTTCTTTCGACCCATAGTAAAATGGTTGTTGCAAGCAAGAAAAAAATCGTCAATATTTGAAGGAATATTTAAAATTTGGGTGCATACCTGCTGTCCACGATGAACTGCTTTCTTTTTGTCTTTTATGTCAGCAATACTTGACCAACGAATTAAGGAAACGAGGCAGTCTTGAGGCGTATTTGAAGGTGAAACATAATACTCATATGAATTCAGATTTGAATTACATGAAAACTTTTTTAAAAGAAAAATTTTGGAAAGATGACGACAGGTAAGTTTCTATTTATTGCTCACACTTCTACTGATACTTACATTCTTGAGGGTAGTTATCAAATTTATTTATTCATCGCTCTAAATCTGGAAAAAATCATACTATAGGAGAGAATTTAATAAAACCGTCAATATCAGCATTACTTAAAACGGTTCTTGAAAAAGATGACAAAGATATAAAAGGTATGCCGCTCAGTAACAATACTAATAGCAGAAGAATAGAGGAAATAAGTGAAGATATTGAAAAAAAAACTTGTTGAAAAGCTGAAAACAAGAAAATTCTCAGTTCAAATGAAGGAATCAACTTTGATAGACAGTGAGGCAGTATTGATAACTTACGTAAGATATATTGATAAAGGACGTTTTGCTAAAGAAATGTTGTTCAGTAAAAGATTAAAAAGCACCACTACCTCCAAAGATATATATATATAATAAGGTAAACAACTACTTAGATGTAAAAAATATACTATTAAAATATAACATCTTATGTTGCAGATGATGCTCCTAATATGACGTGCAAGAAAAATAGTTGCTTAAAATTGATGATAGGTGAGATGAATCCAAAAATGGTACTTGTGCATTGTGTAATTTATAGAGTAAACTTGGTATCTAAAAACATCTCCCCTGTTCTAAATGAAGTAATACATTCAGTAATAAAGTATATCAATGCTATATTAAAGCTAATGCCAAATGTGAGCGTCGCTTCAAGGTATTTTGTGAAGAATAAAATGCAGAACATTTGAGACTTCTCAAAGGAATTGTTTGAAAAGATTTATGGAACTGTTTGATACTCTTAATGATTTTTTAAGCGACAAACCTGAAGTGAAGTATTTGTTAACAGTCGATGGTAAATCATTTGTGAGTTATTTAGCCGATATCTTTGAAAAACTAAATGTATTAAATAAGCGACTTCAAAGAACAAATAAAACTCTTGTTGATGCAAAATCGAAGATATTTGGTTTCATTACCCATATTGAGTTATGTCAAAAATATATTATCAACAAAAACTTTGAATAGTTTCATTGGCTCCAAAAATGAGAAGTAAATGATATCGCTTTACTTGTTATTGTCCATCATCTGAAAAGTCTATCGGCTGATTTTAAAAGAAAGATTTTCTGGTTTAAATCAATTTGATTTTCCAGCATAGATGATACAGTCAATGTTAGTGGATTTGTCTGACATATCAAATTTGCAGTATCAAGAAGAACTCGCACACACAGAAATGCAGAATAACTAATTAATTAAAACTTTATTTAATATAAAATGAGTAATGGTATGGCTTTGTGAGGAAACAGAAATCAAATACCCAAAATCAACTAAACCTGCAAGAAAAATATTGTAACCATTTCCATCTTCATATTTAGCTGTATGTGGATATAGTGCTTTAAATGATTTATTGGTAAAAAAAAATCGTCGGTATATAACTCAAAGGGTAGACTGAAACTAACCAAATTGGAACCTAATATAAAATATCTGTGCTGCAAGCAGCAAGCGCAAGCATCTCTCACTAAGTTAAAATATTAAATTAGTGTAGAAAAATCTTTATTAAAATTATTTCGAATTTGAATTCCTTAGTTTTTTATTATATGTTTTGAAAATTTACTTAGTGTGTGTCGGTTTCGTTAACAATATCCCAGTGATTTCTTACTTAAACCTATCATTTAAGTTTCTTAAGTGAAAATTTTTTTAATATTAAAAATTATGTACATGTTTCATAGCCGGGCATAAGAATTTCAGAAAGGCTTAGGTGGGACATAGCACAAAACAGGTTGGAAAACATTGCTCTAGAGCAAAAAATACCATTATAACGAGGCGTGAAATCTAAAGTAGACATTATTTTGTTTCTTCGAATCTCACATACATAATAACATTATGTTAACAGTTTTTCAATAAAATGCAGATTTATCACTATAAGACGTTTTCAAAGAAAGCATGAAAGAAGACATACATAAGATAAATATTTTACGAAATGATTAAATTAAAAAATATAAGGATCTTAAATGCTTTAGATTTTGGACAGTATTGAGACTTTAAAAATCCAGTATGATTAATAAGATAGAATTTATTAAATCACAGTGGTCACACAAATTCTATTATATTTCAGTATTAAAATGACCAATAATTTATGATAATGCATAGATTATTTTGATCTAGATAAATTTTGATAGTTGTTTCAATCATTGCATTATGAAAATATATTACATATTGCTTAATATATATATATATATATATATATATATATATATATATATATATATATATATATATATATACATATATATATATATATATATATATGTTTATATATATATATATATATGTTATATATATATATATATATATATATATATATATATATATATATATATATATATATATATATATATATATATATATATATATATATATATATATATATATATGTACACATATATATATTCCCTTTTCCTTCTTGCGTCTTGAAATGTGAGCATTTGTGTTTTTCGCAGCATTAAAATTTACTTAGTTGTTTATTTAAGATACTTAATTGTTATCCACATTTTTATTTGCTTCTGTTCTCAACAAGTAGCGATAAATTTCAAGAATGATTATATCAATGGTTTTTACATATATTTTATTTTAAATTGGTAATGTTTACTATTTTAAAAGTTATATAGTATTTCATTTTGAAGTAGTTTGACATGGGGATTTTCATTCATGAAATGTTTTAAAATTTAACAGCTATTAACATTTTCTTTCCATTATTCTTAAACTATTATTTACGTTGCAATATTGTTTAAAATTAATCTGAAAATTAATCTTACATAAGGAAAAATTCATATATTATATAATATACTACAGTTGATTTCAAATAAGTTAATAAATTTTTCATATTCAGTAATATAGATGAATAAAAGTAAGAAGATATAATTTTCATAGATGGGATAATTGAATATTTAAAGAACATTATTTGAGAGAGATTATGAAAAATAAATTGTGTATTTGATACTTTTCGGGGTTATACGGGTAAAAAATTCAACTATAAAACATTTTTTATTAGAGTAAATGAATTCAAGGACAAAACTTATGCCTTACACATACAATTCAATCTTGCAAAAAACAACATTTTTATATTTTTGAAAAAATAGGGGAAATAATAAAAATTACATGTATTTATCTCTAGGTGTGTGGAGAGAGCCTCTTACATAACTAATAATTGAAAGGATTACCAATAATTTAATTAGCGAAAACAATGAACTATATTAATGAAATCAGTACTCTTTTAAGATAAAAAAAAACAATGCTACAATAAATATTTTAACACGAGATAAAAAAAATTTTTTATTTCATAAAGTAATGAAACTACTTTTACCTCAAGTAATGATTGCCTTTAAGAACTGAAATTATAGCGATAGAGCTGATTGTTCGAAAATTATTTTTTAAAATTATTTTGTGGCTTGCAGATTTGTAAAACATAAATAATTATATCAAAACATACTTTTTAAATATAGATACTAAACTCTGAATTATTCATTAAATAAAAAACCTTTGAGGAGTAGAGAATCGGGAATTTTTAAAATTTATTTTAAGAGAGAATTTATTTGATTCGCGTTGTTCAACGGCTGCTGTTGGAAAGGATATTTTTTAGCGATTCATAAGAAATATAAGTAGTAAGAGCTACTAAAGATTAAGAGCAATGAAATGTTTAGTAGACACTTTTGTTGTCCTTTAATTTATGTTTATTGAAGTCATGACTAAATTAAGAAATGATATAATTGCTTTGTTTAAGATTGCAAAATATTTACAATATACAATCGACTCATCGACAATAGCAATAAATTAAAGAAATATATTAAGACTTTACTATATCAGGAATTTAAAGAGAAAAAATTGAAAATAAATTCTAACAATTATAAAAATGTTTAGTTATTAAGAAATTCAACTACTCATAAAATAATTTTGAAAGAAAGTTGGTTTGGTTTTCTGTTCTATAAGGTAATTTTTTTTTACACACGAATGTTAATTAGAGGCTGCATTTTAAAACAAATTTCGATCCACTGCAGATGCTTATAATTGAGGTGGGATTGAGGTCGACTATAATTGAGTTGGGAATTGAGTCTACAGCTGTGGAACCGAAAACTAAAGCACTAATTTATTCAATATTTAGTTATGGATTCTCTCTCTCTCTCTCTTTTACACTGTCTGTTATAAAAATGAAGACAGATGTGTTTTTTAAAAAGCAAACCAACTTTCTTTTTTTAAAATAATGTTTAAGCATTTTTTTTATTGAAGTAATCGTTTGTTATATTATTTTTGGTAAGAAAATGTTTCTTATATCTCCTATATATATAATTATAATTAATTAAAAGTTTATACTTGAAACAAGATTTTTCGAAAACCTTTTAAAGATTTTCAAACCGAGATGCTGCATCTTGGATTGGCTCACGTGACTGAATATATTACCTCAAACTTTTGAAAATTGCATGTATTTCATGTAGTTTACTGCATTTATTTCACATTCTAAAACGAGAAGCCGCGGTGGCCTGGTCTCGTTCTCATTATTGGAAAGTAGTGAGTTCGAATCTCGACTTAACCCAAGATCCATCGTGTTAGCTAAAGCCAGTTGAGTCACGTTAAAACTGGGCGTGGTCTAAATGTCCTCGAGTGAAATGATACCTGTGTAGGTGTCAGGCCAAATATTGAGGGTCTTCGCTTGGTCCCTGCTTCAAAATCACGAAGACTCCATCCGGCTGCTTCTATCTAACTGGTAGACCCCGATTCATGGATAGGTACATGAAGGCATGCTGGTGCAACAGCGACAGCATTCTAAGATTATATTCAGCAGAAGAGAGCGATTTTTATGCAAGTACGCCACTTGGGTTGATGGAGCTGGTCTTAAAACACTTCGGGTTTTACATCAAATCTATGCAAATTGTCATCCATATTGATCTGACATTTATCGGCCATCATCAATGGACTCAAGGCTGACTTTAGCCAATCCAAATAATTTTCTGACACTAATGTCTCAAGGAAATGGACCAATTCTTGCGCTTAGGGCTCACCATGAACTAGTGATAAGATTGGACTTCCAGCTTATGTTGAAGAATGTATATTGAACTTCTACTTTACATGTATATATATGCATGTTTGATAAGTACCCACCCGAGTTATTCATTTTCCTGGATCACTTTGAGAGATTTCCTAGTTTTTCTCTCAAGTGACAAGTGCGTATACTTCACTATCCATGAAAAAATTTCCCGGAAGGCAAATTATTCGGTGAACATTGAAAAACCTTACAACAGTTTTATCATGCTGCGTCAAAGCTTTTGTGTTTAGACTTATCGTGGTAAAGTAGAAGTACAGCGTTTTTGCGAGAAAAAGGTGCTGGATTAAATCCCATCCATTGCTGAACAACGGAAAATGGATGTTGAACAACGGGAAATGGATGTTGAACAACGGGAAATGAATGTTGAACAACGGGAAATGGATGTTGAACAACGGGAAAGGAATGTTGAACAACGGGAAATGTTGATGTCGAACAACGGGAAATGGATGTTAAACAACGGGAAATGGATGTTGAACAACGGGAAATGGAAGTTGAATTTCTGTCTACTACATGTACATTCATGAAGGTAGGGGCTTATGAACATTTTGGGTTTTTTTTCGGATGTTATATTTGAATGCGAATACTATCAGTGAAAAGTCTTTCCTGAATTCAATTTACCTAATGAATATTAAAATGCTTCATGGCAGCTGTAAGTCATTATACGAAGCCAAAGCTCTTGCACTTCATAAAGTCTTCAAAGATAGTCCTCAATGATTTTTTGCAAAGCATAAAATCTTCAATGATAGTACAATTATTAATGAGAAGAAACGAGATACGCATTTTATTTATGTCAATGAATTTATCCAGTTACCATTCAATTAATTCCTTTTCAATTTTTTTCTCCATTGAAAATTGATCCATTGATCATTGAGATCCTTAACCATGTGTTAGATTCTAAGATTGATGGTATAGTTTAGTAAAAGATTATTCATTAGAAATTTTCTCTAATTTTGTTTCTATCATTGTATTAACCGTGTATTAAAAACCGGAAAAATTAATTTTCCAATAGAAATATTATATTTGTTTTCCTTTCAGTTGTCTTTCATATTTTCATTGAAATTTAACTGAAAATTTACATCGAAAAATTTATTTATATCTGATAGTAACTCTGTGTAAAAAAGGATTAAGAAGATTTTTGTGTGATAAAAAAGTTTTCGCGATTTGATCTAAAAAGTTCCTAAATTTAAATTTTATCTTAAAAGTTCAGAAAAAATCGTCGCGTTTACTTTATTTAGAAGCAAATGAAAAGGAAAAAAATATTGATGTGTACTTGGCAAAATTTATGATGGAAAATATCATCAATATAGGAAAATTGGTATCTTCAAATCTTCCATTAGAAACATTTAATGAATATAAATCATTTAATGAACATAAAATTTTAATTTAAAAGAAATCAACTTTTGGTTTAATGAGATATTAAAAACTGTTTCTAAATTTAAGTGGCACCCGATTCATCGTCCAACTAAAAAATTCCCTTGAAAATAAAAGAGCGTTCCATTTATTTTTAAAATATTTCTCTAAATTCTCTGAAATTGAATAAGTAGCTAATAATTTATATTATAAATTTTTGGTTTTGATATTTATATACTTAAATAACTTTCTTTTCTTCTCAATACTTTTGTTTGAATGTAAACAATATCATTTAATATCTGAAAAGTGTTGGAGAAATTTTCTCAATTATATGTTATTCAGTTCTTTTTCTGTCTTATTTTCCGTCTAAATTTTAATTATTTGATGTGGGTTGAAAGAATTGGTGAATTCAAACTGATTCGATTTGTTATCAACCAACATTTCACAGAAATGTTAGGAATATTTTGATAAATTATAATATAAATTTTAGAGGTAAACTACAATTGCTTCAAACTAAATCTGTTTTTGAATTGGAATTTTATGGTAAGTGCTTGGAATTTTCTTCTTCTATATGTTTTCTTGTTACCAATAGTTTAAAATATATTTATGTCTACTATATTAATAATTAAATAAAATAAAGTATCTGTTTATTTACTAAATATGATAGTATGTCTCTTTTTAAGTATGGAAATTCGAAATGCTGCTTCTATGTGACTTTAGCTTTATCTTACTATGCATTATTATTTGTATGACGGAATTTTTCAAATATTAAAAACATTTCGAATTAAATTTTTAATAAATATAATAAAAATATAAATTTAGGTAATTATTTACGTGAAAAAATTAAAGAAAATAATATTCATTAGTACTTTTCAGCATGAAGTTCATAAAAATTTTTTATTGTGATAAATTAAAAATTGATGAAAAAACCAAATATTTTTTTAGATTGATTTTGAATGTCCAAAATAAAATTTTTATAGGTAAAAGAATTTTTAATTTGCTGCAGAAAAATAATTTTTGATAATGTTTTTCTGTAGTATTTTAGTACTTCTCACTAATTTAACGCGAGAATTATATATATATATATATATATATATATATATATATATATATATATATATATATATATATATATATATATATATATATATATATATATATATATATATATATATATATATGTATATATATATATGTATATGCATATATATATAAAATCCAAATATAAATTTTTAATGGTTAATTATAATTTTTAATATAACAACAAGAATCTCTAAACATAAAAAAATCACCAAAAATAAGTCTTACAGGAACTTGTGTGCGTTATTTAAAATTAAAGGCTTTTCTCATCTCTCTCTCTCTCTCCCTCTCTCACACACACACACACACACACACACACACACACACACACACACACACACACACACACACACACACACACACACACACACACACACACACACACACACGAGAGAGAGAGATAACAGCGAATAATATCTGTATTTCAAAATGATATGTATAGTACAGAGCAAGAACAGGGTTGTGTCAGTAGGTTATAGGACCACCGTGGACAGCGATAAACGATGCAACACATCTAGGCACAGAGTTAATGAGAGTTCGAATAGCTTCCTTAGGAATGGCTCTTAATACCCTGTCAACCATTTGCCAAAAGTGCGTTTTTGCAGGAGGCATAATGGCAGGGTCTGCAAATGGTGTCCAATCATATCCCCAAACGTGTTTGATTGGTGAAGGATCTGGCGAGCACGGTGGCCAGGGATGCAGCTGTACACTTTCCAGGGCATGTTGGCTGATGCGAGCATTCTATGCAATTACAGGGGTCCTTTGGGACAAGGAAAAACCAAGAAGAAACTTTGAACTATTATTTTCCAAGCAGCAATAACGGCGCGAATATTGCCCACTCTGCCTGTTCCTAACCTTATACTTTATCTGACATGCCCAGGAGAGCTGAGCGTTTCACATCATTTGCATAACTCGATAAGGTATGTCTATCCTGAAATATGCATAATTTTATGGCCAATCCTTCTTGGTCATTGGTGCTTTTTCAATATCAGGGAGTATAATTATCTTTCATATAAAAGAATATCGTCTAATGATATACCCTGCTGATCATTAAAATTGTTACATTAAGAAGGCAATGCATTACGAGTTTGGGAAATTTACAAGACAGAAAAAAGATGTAGTGGCAAGCAAATGATTAGTTTTTCAACAAACGCATGTTAGATAAGCAGCAACAGAGGCACCTATTGTGTAGAAATCGTATAGTAAGTATGTTATATACAGATTGTGTTTGAATATTGTTGTTTGATGAGAACTTGTTGATATGTTTCGCATAAATTTTAAAAGTGCTTATCAGTATCCTTCTCACTTAGCTAAAAGGGGAGTTGTAGCCTATCATGATTGAGTTTTATCATATCGCGGTATTGTTGTTCATGTCCGACAAAATCCAGTAATTTTCTAATAAATATGGGATGGATGAGTTCAGAATGGTATACGGAACGCTTGTTGAACTTCAGCAGCTTGTTATCTTTAACAGTCAAAACGATGTACAGATTACAGGCATGGCCTTAATGAACTGTGCAACTATGCTATGAACTCTGAGTTAAGAAATAGAATTGTTATCAAACTATCAACTGTCTGCTCGAAAAGTTAGAAAATGTTTTCAGCAATATGGATTGTCAGCTTATTGATCATGACTTCTTCTGCCCTTGACTTTAAATTATAAATATAACTACTTTCAATGGTGTTTCTACTACAAGGACGTAGGAAGGCGTAATGTTGTGCTTTTTTTTTAACCTAATCTGTCAAATAAGGGGATGAAAAATTTTTCAGCAACTTAATTTAGTCTTTCATTTATATTAAAGCTTGCAATTCACCATAAGTAATTTGCCATTAATTTCTGATATCTTGATAGAAATATTGCCATTTCAGAGCATTATTTTTATTGCTAATATGTATTTTATTCATTGATGGTATATTTTAGAAATATTATGCTTTAAAAACTTTACAAAATAAAAAAAACTATTATTTAATTTTTTTACACCATGAAGACAAGATCAAACTGCATTTATCTGATTCCTTTGTGGTCATCTGTCATCCATGACTTTTGCTTGTTGGAGATCAAATTAGCCTGGACATACTAAATCTTCTTGAGAGACTGTCACCCGAACACACAGTGCATTTCCAATGGATCCCTTCGCACGTGGGAGTAAAGGGGAATGAAAGAGCGGATTTCTTGGCCAGATCGGCATCAGAGGAGGGAGTAAACCCAGGAAGAAGCTCACATCTAGTAAGATTTCTTCTCTGGCAAAAACTGAATTCAAGAAGCTTATGAAAATTCCTCTCAACCATCCATGGCACTTCGCCAAAATACCGAGTGAGACCTTCAAGCTTAGACTAAGATCTTATCAAACTGCCTTTTCCCACTATCTGAGTGGGCACACGAGAAAAATCACCTTTCAGTAGGGGAAAAGGACATTTCCAGATTGTCCTTGGTGTTCCATCAATATGGCCCCGCCTGGACATTTCTTAACCTGCCTAAATTTTAAAAAAGACGATGTCCTTCGGGACTTATCACATTTTTTAGACATTTCAGATATTTTTGGTTTTGTGGGGATTGTCTAGCCTAGCTAGACAACCTGAGATAAGTAACAACAACTTGACTTTTGCTGGTGGTAATAAATACTTCAAAATTTGCACTAAGTGTTCTTCTGATTAGGCCTCCTATGACCATATTTAACTTGTCTGGGGCTCACCAAGAAGGATCTAATTCAAGGTCAACTACTGGTAATGGGTTTCTTCAGGGTGAATGGGCTCATGGACCTGATCTTGTTTTACTGTTCAAGTGGATGAGAAACAACAACAACCACTATGAAACAGAATTATCAGAAAAGAAAAGCGTTGGCGTTTTATTTTTACTTAACCTTATTTGGCAACTTCTTATACTTTTCAAGATAAATGTCTTTCAAGATTGCATAATTTTGTTCAATATTCTTGAAAAATATCAAGAAGAAAATACATGTTTCCAAGGCATAAAAACTTATATAGAATCTTATTATTCTTGCTCATTCGTTAAAATATGTCATGGTGTGCTCTTTCAAAATATATAATATTTCTTTTAATCCAAAACGTGTAATTATATTATACAAAAAACTTAATTTTACTTAACAAATATTTAGTCGATTTGGGGTGAAATGAATCCTACACTCAGAAATATATACATAGTTCTTTTCAATTATGTTTTTCAAAAAAATTAATTAAATCCTTCATTTGACTACAGAAAAGGGTTTACTTCACCAGAACAGATGATCTAGCAAGAAACCTCAATGTAGATTTTCAGATAAGCTGCTCTAATTTATTTGCGAAAAATATCCAGTAATCTTTCACTTAAAAATTTATAACCTATTTTCTTGAGATGGTAATTTGCTCACATACTGAACTTTGTTTTGTTTTTATGCAGATTGTAGTGTTAAGCTTCTCTGATGTGGTCGTAAATATATATGTCGATAAATATCTTTCCATTGAAGTAATTTTTTTGTTGGACATTGACATTATCAATGTTCTGGAGTTACAAGATTCAGGTTCTGTGTAAATGCGGATTCTCCTTGATTTAGCATAACATTTGGAGAGTAACTTTAATTTTTGGTGATCCTGGTATTTGCAGAACTTTAACTAACGTAGTTTTAGGGTTGCCCTTTTGTTATCCACATTTTAGTACTCATCTTGTAGTAAAAAAAAAATCACAAAAAAAAATCAAGGGGTACCGTACGTAAACTTTTACCCAAGATGCATCTTGTCATTCCAAGATTCCAATTTTCTTCTTTTGGAATAGTTTGAGCATATTCTCGTGGCGCCACTAACATTAGTATTTCAGTATTTAAAGTGAGAGATATTACTTTTTTCAGAATGATAGCTTTTTTTGTTTGGAAAGTCATCTATTGCATGTATAGTCAATTTGCACTGATATTTCATGGTTATGATAGGGAATGTAAGTATTGTCTAATTAAAAACTATTAGATTCTAATTAGATTTCACTGATTATTTTTTAAATGGATCAAATAAGATTTGAGCGTATTGTTAGCAAAGTTCATTTGCTAGTAAATTTTCATTTAGCTCTTTGTATTTATCCTCGTACAGAACTTGACTGTTGAATTTCACAATGTATCGTATACTTGTATTTAGTGCTGTAATTTATCTAAATGGTTATGACTGAAGTATTTAAGAAATGCGAGTGTGCTTTTCATAGTATATAATTTTTCTTCTAATTGGGAGAAAATTTAATTTAATTTGACTTTTGTTGATCGTTAAATTTTTCTAATTAACAACCATCAAACTTGTCTGGATGGCAAACACCTGAATAAGTAATTGACTGATTTCTCAAGTAGTTAAAATTATTCCTGGACCATGCATGAATACAGATCAGAATAGTTTCAGTATTGAGTAAAACAAGTAGAATTCTTGAGGTGTTTCAAAGTCGTAACAATCGACTAAATTAATTATTCCATTCAATGAGCACAAAACGTAATGATTACATTACTTTGTCTTACAAAATATAAGTTTACAAACTTTTCAAACCATTGATTTAAGCCATGGGTTCCCAAACTTTTTTTTCTCGTGGACCACTTTCAAAGTTTTCTTATTTTCGGTAGACCCCCTGCTGCTACATTTCTACTGTATTCCCAAAACTCCTAAAAAAATAGCATCCTAAATTGGGGGTGTTAAGAAGAAAAAACAGTAGCATATATTCTCTTTGTCCTATTTATTAAAATAATACTTGTGGTTATACAAAATTATAAGCATTTATTATTACAAACAATTAACAATTGACAAAAAATCAACAATGAACTCTGAAATGTAGATCAACAATAAAAAATAGTCATACTTTTAATGAGATGGATGTACTTGATGAATTGACAGCAAATTATTAATATTTGGCTTCAGTTTTGTAAGAAGTAATCTCAAATCTCCCCATTCTGTGATGTTCAGTCTGCTCCTTTTTTTTTTGTTAACGGGTTAGTAACGGCACTAAAACTTTTTCGACAAGATATGACGAGGGAAAGACTATCAAAAATTTTCTCGCAATTTTCCACAGCCCTGGATATTTTTCGGGGATTTCTGCCTGCGGTCAAAATGTTTGATAGCGTTTTTTAAATTTCACCTTCAGTTCCTCGTTGGTGCTGAGCTCAAGTAACTCCTCTTGTAATACCACATTCGTTTCATCAAATGGGGTTAAGTAGCATGGTGGTATTTCCATCGTCAGAATGATCTTCAAGTCTATTTTTGAAGTCATCATGCAGGGTATTTAAATGTTGAGTGTAAGTCTGAATATCCTCGTCAAGACATTCTATCTGAGACAAGTGCGGAAACTGGAAAAATTCACGCCGACTAATATTTTGCTTCATTAATTTCCTTTTAACAAGTACACACATGTACTATTATCTATTATTCTATTTAATTCTGTGTTTGAACTAAGTTTCGAATATTTTTGAATATCTACCTATAGTGAATGATGTTACCTGCCTACGTTGATAGGTAAATCCAAAACAAAAGTTTTGTTCTTTATTATGAAACCCAGAAAATTTCTCGTGGACCCTTACTTACAACTTGGGAACCCCTGTTTTCTTTTCACGTCTACGTGGACCCCTGGGGGTCCAGCTGAATCACTTTGGGAACCTATGATCTAAACAAAGAATTCCCTATTGGAACCTACTAGACTCAAGAAAGGTCAATGGAAGTTTGAAAGAACGTTTCGTACTTCAGGAGTCTATTGGGGCAGATGATAAATTTTTGTCTGAAAATTTATTTAAAAATATTTAAAAATGTAATTATATTTAATAATTTTAAGAAATGTATTTATTAAATAATGATATTAATTTTAATATGTATAAATACAGATTTGCTTCGCAAGGTATGATTAATAAGTCTAAGAGGAATTACATGGTTTTCTCGTAGAATCAAATGCTGCCATCAGATTTTGTTTGCGTATCAACATTAAGCAGAACTAGGGAGAAATATTTTAACTGAACTTGAAACAATGAATTGATTTTTTAAAGTTAACTAATTATAAACAGCTTTTTTGTAGAATCAAATGCTGCCATCAGATTTCGTTTGCGTATCAACATTAAGCAGAACTAAGGAATGATAGAAATATTTTAGATGAACTCTTGAAACAATGCATGGATTTTTAAAGTTAACTAATTATGTAAGCAGTTTGTTTTTCTCTTGACAATATTTTTTGGAATTTATATAAAGAAAAATTATATTAAATAACTTGGCAAGATTGGGAAAATTTCCTACTGCGCGTAATTGAAAAGCTGTTTTAGAATTAACTAATAATATTAGCTATTAATATCTTTCATGCTCAATATAGTAAAATGTCTGAAATTAGTTAAAAGCTTTTTAAATCCAACATTAAAATCTTTTTGGAAATTGATGAACCTATAGCAACAAAATCAATTGATTAATTAAAATAGGTATATTCTTTTATTTAGCAGATATATTTTCCAGGTTTAATAATGTGCAAAATAAATTATAAAGAGTAAAAGCTTATCTTATTTAAACTCGGATTGTTTTTAGTTTTCTCTTCAAAATTCGTTTTATTTATTTCTATTTTAAACCATGACTTTTAAACATTTTGAGAGTTCAATTTAGTTGTCTGCCGTTACATCTGCCGTTAAGATAAAAATATTGATAATTATTTTGGAATCTATGCAATTAGATTCTAAACTTTGAAAAGAAAATATCAATGGCTGTTATAAGGGTTGGGAAAAGTTTTGATATTCGACCCTCGACTATAAGTCCATTTGGAAGTAACGCAGCCAATATTGATTTTCAGTCACAAGAACACTATTTTACTTTAAGTAGAATTTACTAAACAAAATCATTTTTTGAAAAAATGGTTATGACATTTTTGAAATTATAAGGATGTTTTTAAAATTGCATCAAATTAAGTTATATTACGGAATTATTATTTTTGGTTTTTCCAAGTTCTTTCGTGGTTGATTCAGAATTTAATACGTTAATAATTTAAAACTGAAAATCAATTGAATTTTACGTAATACATTGGTTCATGATTATTAGTAATTAATTTCCCATCTAGTATAAATAATATTATTAAAATTTATCAGTCACACAACAATCACATTAAATTTTCTAAAAATAATATTATAACGTATGTCAGTAAAATATTTAGCTAAATATAGAGGGTACTAACATATTTGTTTTCACTATTTCGATAAAGAATTCATATAAAAAGTAAATGTATCGGAATAAAATTTTTTGGCAACAGCTTATTATTTGAAACAAGAAATATCGTCTGCTACTATTAAATTTATTCTTATTTCAAAATGTTGCATGTAAACAAGCTGTGGATGGAAGGATATTTTTTGTGTGCTTTCCGAAGAGAAGTATTCTTATTCCAGAATTAAAAAAAGTTGTGAAATGCATGGTATTAAAATTTTTAAGTGCAAAATAAGCAACATTATTAATCGGTCAGGTAAAAGCCGTAATCATTATTTCTACATGTGAAGAAGACTCCAAACGAATATCCGAAAAAGGTACGTACTGTTTCAAATGTTTCTAAATTGAAATCGCTGAGAACAAGAGAAAATCCGCCTACACAGAAATCAATTGCAAAATCTTTAGATACATCTGTAGCAACAATAAATAAATTAATAAGCCAAGATTTACAACTTAAAAAAGCTAAAAAACATAATGTTCACAAGCTTTTGCCGAGACATGGGGCTCAAAGCAAAACATTTTGTAGAATCCTGTATGAAAATCATTTAGCAGGAGATAAATGGAAATACATTGTGACCCTTGATGAAGCATGGGTTTATCTAAATGACTGCAACAAAAAAGGTCTATTTATTATAGAAAACGAGGAGAAAAAAATTTACAAACATACTTCCGTCAATGTAAAGAAAGTTTCAGTAAGAGGTTTATGATTGTCGCAGGTTTCTCCAACAATAGGAAACTAAAAATAAGAGAGTGGAAAAAATTTTAAAATCAACTCATAATACAATTAAGAGGTTTTACGTCCAATATTTACAAGAGAAATACCACTTCTTTATCTCAATGACTTTCAAAGAGTGAAACATCAACAGGACTAAGTTACAAGTCATACTTCGAAAACTACCTCTACATTCCTTGAAAAAATGAAGACTAATACAGATATTGCATATATAGGTTTCCAACATATTCTTGTGAAATCCCCTGACGTTTCACTTATGGAGTATTGTGCCTTTGGTCTGTTAAAAAGAGCTCTTTCTAAACGCAAACCCACCACGATGGATGGACTCTGGAAAGTAGTAGAAGAGGAATGGAAAGCAATACCCAGGGAAATTTTACAAAAATCTCTTCTATCATGGAAATTACGATCCAGACTTATAGCCCAGAAAAAAGGCTATCAGATCGAACATTAAAAAAAAATAGTCTTTACATTTTAAACATTAATTAAACGGCCCCGGAATCGTTCTAAAAATGTGTTAATACTCTCTGTAAATTCGCTGTATTAGCCATTATAACTACAGAACTACAGCATTAGTCATTATAACTGCTACTGGTTGAAAGTTGAAAGTTGCAACTGCTAAAGTTGAAAGTTGCAAAATGTCAGAATTTTATAAATTGCCTTCCCTGAGTTGAGATTTTTTTCATGTAATTAAATCGCTTATATAAAAGTTATGATTTTGCACCATATGCGGAATAAAATATAATATTGAACTGAACAGGAAATAGAAAGATCGCTTTAAATTACAAAAATTTAGTTTTGACAATCAGTTGAATGAACATTTCGTCTAAATGTAAAACTTCGTTTGTTTTTATATGTTTGTTTGAAAAATTAATTTTGAACAATTTGTAAAGAGAAAAAATGTATGCTTTTTTTAAAAAAAATAATCTCCTTTAATTAAATACACTATTTGGAATTATTTTTGTTGAAAAGCTCGAATTACAAACGGCAATTCGGACCATTTATCTTCCGCTCGAAACATCGATATCACAACAGTAAAAGGATATTAAAAATTATGAGGGTAAATTTTTTCAGCCTGATATTTTTACGCTGGATTAAAAGTTAGAATCTATAATCATCGAATGACTTTGAATCATCGAAGAGGAATGACTTTGCAAACCGAGCTACACTAGTCCTTGAAATCACTAAAGAATATCAATTTCTAAAATAAACTTCTTTAACATACAAATTTGAATCTGAATATCTTTTCTAGCTGCAGTACATTTTGTTTGAATTTTCATTGCTACATTTCAATTCCAACGAATTAAGGGATGTTGTTGATGTTCTGGAGATACATTCAAAGTTATATTTGGTAATAGCACTTCGCAATTTAGAATTATGTATGTGATGAAATGTCAAGATTAAAAAAAAATAAGCCGACATTCTCTTTTCCAAACGTCCAAACTGAAGAATATTTTTGCGTGTTTAACGTGCAGTGGATTTATTACTACGACTATTTGCCGGCGGATTCAGAATCAAAGATATTATCTTCTAGTCAAGAGAGCGACAATTTTATCAACCAATCTTTTGTAGTTCTAGAACATTAAATTAATACTGGATATACACTATAAACAAATGGAGCAAATGAGTGAAAAGTTAAAAAAAATCCCATAGTTTCAAACTAGATTTGAAGAAGTGTAACTTCGATCAACAATCACGTAATTCTACTGAAATTTTTTACAATTCAGATTCACTACGTTATTATACCATTTTATTGTACTATAAGAATAATAGGAATTTATAAAATAGAAGCAATATAAATTCTAGTTTTTATTTCTCTCTAGTGTGATTTTTATTAATTAGAGTACATTATCTTTATAATAAGATAAACTATTATTAAAATCATTTTATATGAATAGGATTAGAGAATAATTTATTGAATCGTAGTAATACCGTTTTGCGTGATATATTAGCTGAATTTTTAAAAATAATGGTAATTTTAGTGAAGTTAATGTTATATTAGAACGATAATATCACGGATTAGTGATGTTTTATATTTTTAACTTCATACTGAGTAATTAAACGATGAAATGACAAGAAAGTAAGCTATCATACAAAGGATTCAAACTAATGGTTAATGCTCTTGCCTTCGGTTCAGCAATTCATGGGTTGGAATCCCATATTGGATTTGCATATTAGTAGTGCTTTGGAATCCACTCTAAATCGTTGGTCCTTGTCTAACTAGCCCTCGTATGCAAAAAATAACCTTTGAGCGACAAATAAACCAAACCAATGACGCAAACTACGTTATATTTTCTTGTGACTATGATAAGAAGTTTACAGCGAACCCAGGAAACATTTGAAAAGAAGGTATTAAAAATTACCTATGCGCCTGTACAGGAACTGGGTTGCTGGCGAACCAGATATAATTTTGAATTGTATAGGCTGTATAACCTGCTCCAGATTACCCAGGTTATCAGAAGCAACAGGCTAGATTAGGTCATGTCTGGAGAAGCCGGGAAAACAACCCCACTAGAGCCCTGAAGGATCCCGTGCCCGAGGAAGACCACCAAGAAGATGACTCTGAAAATGATACTGAAAATTGAAGTTGATGTTGATACTGAAAATGATGTCAAGATACTGAAAGTTAGGAACTGGCAAACTCTGGATAGACTGTGCTATAAAAAGCGTGCTGCAGAGGCAGTTAAAACCAGTAATAGGTTGTTACGCTATTAAAAAAGATGATAAGAATTTTGGAAAATAAATAATAAAGGATTGATCAATGCATTGCAATATCAATTTAAATTTCAAATGCATTGCATTAACATACATAAAAGGCAGGTTTAAGCCATTAATAAAAAAATAAGAATTTAGACTGATTTATCCAACATGCAAATTTTTGTTCATTTCAACGTACATAAATTTTTTTTGAATTAATCTTTGTAAAAAATCTATAACTGTGCAATTTAGAATATATATAACATGCAAAGTTAACTATTAATAAATTGTTTAAAAAGCAGAAGGATTATTTCTCTGCAATTACTTCTTATTTGAATAGATAAGTAGATGTTCACTTCCAGCACACACCAAGACAATGAGTAGTACTAATGCATCGATTGACTGGGATTATTAGTAAACCTTTCGAAATTTAAATGTTTACATTTCATGCGGTATATATATATATATATATATATATATATATATATATATATATATATATATATATATATATATATATATATATATATATATATATATATATATATATTCAGTACTATAATGGGCGAAGGTGATGACATCTTATACAGTGGAACAACACCAGTGGGTGTGCTGTCTTCGGCCCAACGTGAAGGGATAAAGAAAGACAGATAGATAGAGATAGAGAGAGAGAAAGGGACATCCATTCACGAACCAGGATTCGAAACCGTTGCGTATTGCTTCAAAGTTAGGGACTCTAACCTCTCCACCATCGGTCAGTACTTATCCTCGATATATTAATATATGCATTTTACTTCCTTATTTAATGATCTAATAAAAATTCCTGATTGCTAAAACTTAAATTTAATAAGAGTTTTTAAAAATGTTAGCAAAAAATTATAAGAAAATGGATATTAATGAGCTTTTAACTATCAATCATACTTATATTTTTCTTTGTTAACTCAATTTTTTTGAAAAATAAATAATTTTTTTAAAAATATATTTTTTTAACCATAAATTCATGATTTCTTGATAATAAATATTTTTTTATTTTCATGCTACTTTGAAAGTATAAATTAACAGATAAAAAAATCACTCATAAAAGTTGAATGTTTGAATATATATATATATATATATATATATATATATATATATATATATATATATATATATATATATATATATATATATATATATATATATATATATATATATATATATATATATATATATATATATATATATATATATATATATATATATATATATATATATATATATATATATATATATATATATATATATATATATATATCAGCAGTGGCCTGAATTGGTTAAGGTGTTCATTTTCTCTATTATAAAGTAGTGAGTTCGAATCCCTACTAAATATCCATCGTCTTCGCCAATGGTGACTTTAGCACATTAGATGTCTCTGGGCAGCAATGTCCTCCATGTGAAATGATACCTCAGCAGCCGGTTGGTCGAGGTTGAAGGTCGTCTGCTTGGTTCCTGTATCGAAATTACGGAAACGCATTCCGTTTTGGTGCAATATACAATGGGGCACACTCATTGGGTGCCCCATTGTATAAGTTGTCATCACACCCACCCTTTTTGTGCTGAAAATTTTGAATTCTAAATGCCGCCAGGAATTAGAAATAAAAAATATACACATTACGTTACACTTATATATATTACGTATGTATATAAAAGAGCTTAAAACTGGTTTTATTACGTTTTTATTTATGTACATTCATTTAAGTGTTATAAATAAGTCGTTATGAAATAATTTGCTTTTAAGTTTTACTATAGCTATTTTATTGTTGTTGTTGTTGTGTGCTAGCTAGACTGACATTATGGGGTGCGCTGCTCCACTTTTCCAACTGAACCATGTTTGGGTGTGGAGTCCGACTTCCTCAGTACACACATGCCATAGGTACCCGTTTATAGGGTAGGTAACCATTCATACAAGGGAAGAACAAAGACAGGATAGTTAGAGGGAGAAAGTGCATCCATGGCCTAACCGGGATTCGAACCCAAGACCTGGCACACTGACCACTAGTCCACAATCTGGCACACTGACCACTAGTCAAGTTAGGTGGCAGCTATTTTAATGTTTTGCTGGTAAGAGTATATAAAGGAAACATTTTTTTCAAAACTTGCTTAAGTTATTGTAAGAAATCTTCGTAGTTAGCAAAGTAAAAATGTTTTAAGTCACATATAAATGTTTATATATACACATATTTGTCACGCAAATCTCAGAAAATTTAATTCAAATTTAAAATTGTAATTTCTTAAATTGTATTCAAATAAAAATAAATATAACAAGAAAATTTTTTTTTCAAACATTTATCTACATTTTGTATCGATAAAAGAGAGAAATATTTTTAATTTTTAAAAGAAACTTTCTCATAAAAAGAATTGTGTTTTCTGGTGTCTCTCAAAAATTCTTATAAATTGTTTGCAATATTTTTAGTACTCAACTTTTATTAAGATGAATAATGAGGCAGATACAATTAATTTAAATGCCCTTGCTGTTTACTTAATTAGATGAGAAAAATCGAATGCAAAACACCCAAGTGAAGTTAAAACTTTCAGTGGTTAAATTTTAAGGCAGTGCCGTCCGGAATTAATAAAAAAAGAATCCTTATCCATAATCGAAACGATTCTACAAACGTATATCAAATAAAATTGGTCGACGGTGTTAACTGGGAATTATAAGATTAGATGCTCACGTTCACCTCGATCTTTGGTGGGAGGGGTGCGTGGGTGGTGTCGGAGGGAGTGAAGATCCTTGGAGCATGCGCGAAAGGGTGGCGGCAGGTCGGAGAGAGCAGAGAGAGTCACAGATGCAGGAGAGATGAGCAAAATGGCGGATGGCGACGATGTCGAGATGCAGAGGAACAACGACACCCCCTTCAGATCGAGGGCCCGGAAAGGGGCCCTCAAGAAAAAGAACATTATCTGCGTCAAGGACCACCGTTTCATACCCCGCTTCTTCAAGCAACCCACATTCTGCTCGCACTGCAAAGATTTTATCTGGTGAGTTTTCTGTCTTTCTCTCGGGATGCGGAGGAATGCCATTCATTTCTTTTTTTTTTTAAAAAAAAGGGATAAATTCCTTTCTCTTAATCTCCGTATCACACCTGTTTACTTGTCAGTCAACGTATTTTGGTATCAACTCTCTACAAATCAACCCACCCTCCAGTACCAAATAATATTCCTTGTTTTACATGTTCGTCGTTTAGTATGGACAGCTTTATTTACCACACTTTTTGACAAGTTGTAATGGGCAGTCTTCCAAGAATTAAATCTTCTTATTTTTCGTTTGTCTGTGATATATACTTCATATGAATGTATGAAGCTGTAAAACTGTTAAAAGAATATTCATCTACGGAAGGTGTTCGCAACATTTCATTAAATGATCAGAGAACTCATTTCATTCAAAAATAGATGTCGAATAATAAAGACGTAGTTTATACTTTAAGAAGTTAACTACATGTTCTTGTTAAGAGAAAGCTAGTTTTAAATTTGTTTTAGAAAGAATTTCTTAAATATTGCAGTTTTGTGAATAATGATTTTTATTCTTTGGGATTATAATTTAAGTCTTTATAGATAGATTATTTCATACTTCCTTTATACAAGATGGGAATTTTTAATGAATTTAAGTAATAGAAATTATCATTAATATTATAATTACTTGGCATTTATTGCTAAGAAACTTTATATGAATTGCCGAATTTTATTATAATTTTTAAAAATGTCCTTAATCTAAAGTACAGTCAGAAAAAAATAGTTTGTGTATCTTTTAAATGATTTCTAATTAAAATTTTTAACTATATATATTGTCTCTCTTGTAAAAAATTAAATATAAATACTTTGAACGAAATTAAAAAGTATAATTAATATTTTTTCCTTCTGTTTTATATACTGGAAATATTATTCATGATAAACTACCCTTATGTGTTTAATCCAATCCGATTTGTTATTAAAAATTTTGTTAGAAAAATAATGTTTATTTAATAATATTCAAAATTATAATCTAAACATTAAATTTGAAAATTATTATAAAATTTTAAACAGCATTTAACGGAGCTAAATCAAAGTGTCCCGGACATACTAATCACTAGAAAAATTAAGTCTGAAATATCATTTAAGTTCATATGAAATGATCAGAAGCAATGTTATGTTACAGATTTATGTAACAAATTAAAAATTTTTAAAAAGCATATACAATAAAATATATAATTGGTTTATATATATAATTATAAAATCAATACTTGTAATAAACAGAAATAATTATTATTTTTAAATAAGTTGTTTGCTGCTTTGAAAGTTTTGTTTGGTTGAATTCAACATTCAAATTAACATCAGTTTAAATTATTTTGTCTCAGGATTAAATTTCTTTTTTTATTTCTGAGACAATTTATTTACTTCTGTTTTAATTTTTCAGTAATAATAATTTGTTGTGGTTTATTTGTGTATAGGTAAAATTTTTTTTTTAAATCAAATTCCGCTAAAATGTGGTACAACAAATTAAAAAAAATTCTATTCGCTGAAAAGTGATGATTTCTATTTACGAAATGTTTATATTATTTATTATGGAAAATAACTTTAAAGTGGCGTAATTAATAATTTAAAAATTTTTTAATATCTTTATTTCGTATAAAAATATAAAAAAAATCATAACCGGTATTTAACAAAACAAAATTTATTTTGATTAATTTTTTTTAAGTTCGTAACAAGCAACGCATTTAGTTTCAAAGAATTATTGTCAAAATAATTGAGTCTAACTTAGTTTTGAAACCAAAACGAGAAATTTTAATAAAAGATGTAGCTAAAGACTTTCATGCTGATAAAGCCTATATGTGTAATCTTAAGCGACCAATTGGGTGAAAGGTTAATAATAATATTAATTTAAGTATAGAACAAATTACTCTCCGATAGCACTAAATTATAATACGTCATTGTCCTATTATGGTGTAAACCTAAGGTATATTATAAGCGGTTTTTTTGGTAAATGCCATGAAAAAATTGCGTATGTAGAATGATTGGAACTTTGTATTTTTACAAACGCTCAGATTCTCAAATAACTTTTGATAAATATAACTATATTTGTCATAAATAATTAAATCCTTTTAATTATGTTTCTGATATTGTATGAAAATATTATCTGCATCATCTTATATTAGTGTTATGCCACTTAAAATTAATCTTACACTAAGAAACTAATTTCAGATAAACAGTAAAAAGATTAGATGTATATAAATGCAGATTAAAAGTATGATTTCTATTTTATGTTCACTAACCACTGCAAGCTAGATAATATTTTTTATAAGGATTTGGTTTGTTTGGTCAACGGTCATTTTTTGCACAAGAGGGCTAATTAGACCGGGACCTATGGTTTAAAGTGGATTCCGAACCACTACAAACATTCATGCCCAAGGTAGGATTCGAACCCACGAACTATTGAACTGTAGGGCAAGAGCGCTAACCATTCGGCTGCCAGCTCAACCTTTTTTATAAGGAATATATAATTAAAAATTTTAATTTATACACATAGTTTATATTGCATTTAGTATATTTCATAATAATTTTGATTTCTTTTAAAATTCTTCTGACGTCACTATTTTCTAAAGTGTATTTAATAGTTTTATATTATGGTATGGAACTAATTTTGTTTTATAAAAATTAATATATTATATGAAAATCCATATTTTAAGAGAAATGCTCATGAATTTAACGTGATAATAATTATAAAATCCGATTAAATTACTCTGTCTGATTTATATATTTAATTTTGAAGTACTTACATATGTAATTTAATTTATATTATTTCACAAGGGAATTTTGTCAGTTGCCTATGAAAGCATATTCCAGTCATCTTTGCAGTTTGTATAAAAGGACAAAATCTTAACCTTAACGATTTATTCTTGAATTTATTCTTAAATGAGAATTTACTCTTGAATTTTTCCATTTCATAGTTGCAGAATTATTTGTGATTAGGAATTTATAATACTTATGGATCATCTCAAAAAGAATATTTTTACTCAATCAGGAACGAATGAAATATATTTAGATTCTTATAACAAAGTTCTTAATGACATTACACATTTTAATTGAATGAAAAAGACTTTTGTGGAAATATTTTTATTTTATAGAAAAATTAAACAACCATTTTCCAATAAGCATTAAAATATATTTTACATAATTTGAGGAATTCAAAATTTGATTTTTCAGTCAAAAATTCCGTCTATTAATCGTGTAATTACTTGCTATAGCATCATTTCTATAAAATCTAAAATTAGCAGATATAAAATTTATAATTTTTTATAGTACTATCTATAAGTTTTTGATTTAGAACAGAAGAAAAAAATTATATTTACTTGTTATAAATAGAAAAATATTCTGAGAATTACGTGCAAAATATGCATTTTAGATTTCGATATACATTTTAAAAATAAAATTCGCTTCGTTTTAAAATTATTCGTTTTGCATAATGATTAAAATTCTTACGATTATTACCTAAAAACGATCTAAATATCGATCATTATCGTTATTATGATAGATGCAATTATAATTCAATACGATAACAATTAAAACATGTACTCGACCCAAAGAACAGGAGAAGTTTTTCATTGTGTTCTTCAACATCATCGGATAATTCTGCACCGCTCTAAACACGCATCGATAAACGATTATCTACCATGCAAGAATTATCGATTTGAGGCTAAAATAAGAGTCTCATTTAAAATAAGGCCGCCCTAGAATATGAAGTCAGGCTGAAGCTCAATTTTTTACGTGCATGATTATTAGTTAGTCTCAGTTTAATATTTCTAAATAATTAAATACAGTCATTTTCACTTGTGTTTGTGTGTGTGTATGTGTGTGATGGCGAAAAATCATTAATTTTTTTTAAAACAGTTTCTTTTATTTTTTAGAAATTACAAGCAATGTTACAGAAATTTGTTTTGAATTACGATTAGATTAAGAGAAATTTATCTAACATAATTGTGTAAATTATTTTTCAAAATTAATTTTATTTAATAGTAAACAATATATAATTTATTTAGATTAATATTTACAAATTTGATATTTCAAATTATAAATGCACTATTGAAACTAAAAGGAAATGAATCTTTGTAAAGTATTGAAATACGCATTGTAACGAAATATAATATTATTGTTATAAATTTCTGGAAATATTAATCAAGGAATTGCAAGCGTTATATAATTCATTTAAGAAATATTAGAAATTGGGTTATATTTATATTTAACTGCAAAATTTAAAATTGGGTTATATTTATTCTTAATAACATTAATCACAAATCATGGAATATAAAAAAATTGTAAAATTGTAAATTTTAACAGCAGAGTAAATAAGTTATTTAATCAAAAACAATTACGTCATCAGTTAAAAATGTTTTTTTTTCTATTATCTATATTTATTCTCAAGAGATAAATTTTTTTAAAGAATTTTATGGAAATGAATTTTATATACTTTTTATTGTATCAAAAACAGAAAAAGTTTTAAAATAAAATATAAAAATTTTGTTTGAAATAAAAACTTATTTTTGTAAACATAACATTTTAAATTGAAAATTTTTTCGTAACCATTTATTTTCTCATTAGTAATACTGTAAAAATACAAATTAGTGTTACGATAATCCAAATAAAAAAAAATCAAATATGCTTCAATTTAAGAAGAAATATAAAATATTTAAAATCGTTCTTAAATGGATTAATCGTAAACTGGGGAATTTAAAATATGTAAATTAACATTGAATTATAATTTTAATGATTTTATTTTTAATGAAGAACAATATTCAATAATATTTCGAACATGTCTCTTTTATTTTTGTACTTTTCATTTTGGTTTCCATGAAGTAACTTTATCGGTTATCATTAAAAACAGATCACTAACAGTCACTTATTTCTCGAAAAATATTAATTAAATTATATCTTTTAAATTTTTTTATAGAGATAAATTATCGATAATTTATATAGTGCCAAATTTAAGAATTTTTAATGCGTTATTACTCTATAACTTTATGTGCTGTGGTATTTGTGTATAAGTCCAATGAAATTTTTAAATAATCCAGATTTATAATTTTCGAAAAAGATTTTAGAAATGTTTTCTCATAAGTTTTGGTAAATGAAATTAATAAAATTAGGGCTGAATAAAAATTCTAATTTTATTAATTATGTGCATTATAGTAGCAGGAATATAATACAAAGGAATTAATTTTTGTAAATTAAATTTTTTTCCAATAGAATATAAATAAATACTGTACTTATATCACTCTTTATGTAATAATTAAAGTTTATAAATATAAATTAAAAGTAAATTAATTTATAAATATAAATTTATATTGCCTATTTTCGAAAAGTTTTTTTTTCACATTTGTATTATCAGTTATGTAATGGAGGTAACTTTAAAAAGGTCTAATGTTGAGGTATATAGGATTATTTAAATTGTTCAATATTACTCTTAATTGTTATGTTAAAGATTAAGGAATACGAAATTTCAAAGTGATTCGCTGGAAATATATATATATATATATATATATATATATATATATATATATATATATATATATATATATATATATATATATATATATATATATATATATATATATATATATATATATATATATATAAGGACATAATTTATGAGAAATTAGTGAGAGAGAGACAAAATAATTTTCTTCTAATAATTTTCTATGTATATTTGTATAATTTTCTTGTAATATTATTCTTTTAAATCCTTCAGAAATGAGAAACAAATAAATTTTACTTATAAAGTAAAAATTTTTTACCTCGTTTAACTATTGTTTTTTGCTTCAAGGCATATTAATTTTAGTGTAGTTATATCAAATAGAAATTTTAATTCTAACAATAAAATTATAAATTGCTTATGATTTATAATAATATCATGAAGTTTATATTTATTTCAATTTTAAAACATCTTATTTTTGTAGAAATTCGAAGTCTATTTCTTTTGTGAACACAGGAATTCATTGTTACATTTATCGGATTCAATCCGCTTTTCGTATATAACTAATAATTCCTTTATATTTAATGATTTGTATTATAAAGTATTTATTATTCAAAATGGAATAATCATTTTAGAGATGGCATATTTTTAGGTACTTTTCCATTACAGCCATGCAATTGATCATTGAAACATTTTCTAAGCAGTTTCCATTCGAAATAAACTTTGCCGTTTAAATAAACTTTATCAATAAATGATAATTATTTATTTTAATAAAATTTAAATAATATGTACTATTTTTTTAGTAGTGTCTAAAAATATAAACCTTTTTTTAATATAAACCTTTTTAAACAAATCAAATATTTAAGACAGTAATTGCGACTTTTTTCTTTCTCGTTATGATGATTATTGTACGGTGGTATAATAGAAATGCATCTATTATTCTTTATAAAACAATGTGATCAGTTAGATAACTTTTTAAAGTTATGAATTAAATTTAGTTGATTATATAAAAAATTGTAGAATGTAATATGTAGAAGGTAGTTGATTACAATATGAGCTGTGTAAAATGATTTTTCACATTGACACATTTTGTACTTCATAAAACGTATAGTTAAATTATTCATTATATGTTAAACTTATTCATTAAATTAATATATTAAACTTATTCATTAAAACTTAAATATTATTGTGATAATCCTAAATTATCGTTATATTTTTCAGCAAGAGATGATTATTTATATTTATCACTTGTAAAATTTAATTTTATTTTTATTAAATAATCTAAACATCATTCTTTAAATCTGTACATATTTAGTAATAAAACAAAGTATTTTTATATTTTATTACTAAATGTATAAACGTATTTAAAGAATAAGATTTAAAATGATAACAAAAAAAAATTTTTTTAAATGCAGTGAAGCTCTTTCTGCATCTCTTATTAATAATAGAATATTAAAAAATTGTTAAAAGCCATAAGAGTTAAGAATATTTAAACAAAAATATGTAAAATAATATTTTTTAACACTAATTATTTAAATAATTTTACTTCAATTAATTTTAACCATTTCAAATTAATTTTAATAAAATTACTTCTCATTAAAAATAAAGGACAAAGATTTTTGAAACATAGTTTATGTTTAAAAAAATTTGTAAATAACATAGCAAAAGAAAGAAATATAAATTACTGCGAGAAAAAAATCATTACAAACTAAATTTTAATGCTATTTACTAAAGAATAATTAAGAAATGTGAACCAAATAAGATTTATATTTATTCTGTTAACTAATCTTTATGAAGAAACCATAGAAACATTTCAAATAAAGATAGGAGAATGAAGCCCCAGTATCTATAATAAGGTTTCCCCAATCCTCTGAATTGATGAACGATGCTATTAATCTTTTTTTTTTTTCCCACAAGAAGGCTAGCTTTTTGAAGTATCGGAATGGCAACGTCTATTTTACATCTGAACTGAAATGTTAGAAGTTCTGTTCTTTCTCAAATTTTGCAAACATTGCACGCGATCGATAAATAGTTGGGTTGACTGGTATTTTACAGAAAATTCAGCATGTTTATATTCGACTTTTATCGATTGCTATAAAATTATCCGAAGTGATGAAATAAGCAAAAAACATTTAGGGGTATTTATTTCCACATAGGAAGAAATGTTTGAAATTTTAACAAACGAGAAAAAAATTTAATGAGTAAAAATGTTTTGCATACTATAGAGAACGCTTATTGTTTAATTAGGAATAAAATTTCGTTTGATTTATTAAAATTAAGAAACACAAAACTAATCATTGAATTTCTTTGATATTATACAAGATCCATTCCATATGTAACAACTAATAAGTTACTTGTGACTGAGCAACCTGACTGATTAATTTATCATCATATTTCATTTAAAAAAGTTAGAGTAATTATTTTCCAAAAATTATTTACTTATAAAAGATTATTCAACAGCTAAAGCCCTGTTTCGGAAGTTTAGTTTCATATTCATCCTAAGATAATAACAGCTCTTTTCATAAGATATTGTCATTCAATATGATGCTATAACTTAATTTCTTTTAAAATTTAAAAAATAAAATCTTATTAAAAATCAGATTTTAAATTTTGCAAAAATAAATTTTTCTATAAAGTTTTTAAATATTATTTGCTTACGTCATTCAAGTACTATTAAATCATCCAATTTATCTTGAAAATTTATAATAATTATGTTTATTATGTAAGTATGACCAAAAGAGTAATTAAGAATTAAATATTCCATTTATTCTTGTTAAATATTATTTGTTCACATCATTTAAGAACTGTTGAATCATCCAATTTATCTTGAAAAATTTATTATAATTATGTATATTATGTAATAAGTAATTATAAAATAAGTCATTATATTATGTAAGTATATATAAAATTGGAATATTTTATTCTTAAAAGAGTAATTAAGAATAAAATATTCCAATTTTACTTGTTAAATATTATTTGCTTACATATTTCAAGTATTGTTGAATCATCCACTTTATCTTGAAAATTTATTATAATTATGTGTATTATGTAAGTATAATCAAAAGAGTAAATAAGAATAAAATATGCCAATTTTACATATTTTGTAAAAACTATGCAATTTTACTATAGTAGAAAAGCATATATTATTAATTATTGATAATATAAATATGATAATGCATGCATTATTTTGATGTGTCAAGATTAAGATGGAAATATCATATATTGAATAAATTAATTAATGTAAGAAAGAAGTATTGCACCAGAACATTATTTTCTCATAGAATAAATATTTTGAAAATATTTAATTTCCAACTCTAGAGATGTATACAGGTTTCATTACCTACTTACCAAATTATATTATTAAAAATACTACTTAAATCATATCATTATGATCAATGTTTAATATACCAGAAAATAATATACAATATTTATTAGAATGTGTATTTGAAGACGAATTTATACACAAATATTAACAAATTTTTGCCAAAATATAAATTTATTATAATTGAGGAAATTGTTAGTTGAAAAATTCATTCAATCAATTAACAAATATAACATATTTTCTAATTACTGTGTTTACGTGGTATTAAATAATGGACGTTTTTTTGCTTAATTACAAATAATCCTTCTACAAATTTTAAGAAGCAGAAATTAAAATTCAATGGTTGCATATATATATATATATATATATATATATATATATATATATATATATATATATATATATATATATATATATATATATATATATATATATATATATATATATATATATATATATATATATATATATATATATATATATATATATATATATATATATATATATATATATAAAGTTTAATTTCAATATCAATATAAATATTGATGAAAATCCTCTCAAAATTTCTTATGATTAATTACTAGTTATGTATTGTGAAATAATATAAGCTTTTAATTAACTGTAGCATCCCCAATTTTGGGTACAGAAACAACATTTAAATCAATTAGATCTATAAGAGGATTCTAATTTATTTATGGTTTACATGAAAATTGGTCCCACTGTATTTTTGATATTTCACACATATACTATATTTATGTATATATATATTACATATATTGAGCGTTCTGCTGACAAGCAAACATTTCTCGTTGTTTTTCTACATTTTCTTGTCCTAATAGAAACGTAGATAAATAAAATAAAGCATATAAGTATCAAAATTGTAATAAAGCAAACATAAAATTTTTGTTGTTATTTGAAAGAGAAAAAAATATGCTCATTCATGTAGTTTTGTTTATGGAATGTTAAAATATAATACAAATTAGTCTTTTCGCTACTAGAAATTTAGTTAAACTTAGGATTAGAATGGATAAACATGTTCATTTAAATGTATTATCAACACCTATATTATAATGAAGTTTTGAGAATATTTATCACGAAGAAAATAGTTTTTTCGTTTTAACTTATTTCATTATTTTTATACAGTAACTTTCATTGCACAATGTGCTATTTGTGATGTCAGGGGTTATTCTCTTAAAAATAAATATTTACATACTGCTGGCCACCCAAATTGCAACACCAAGAAAAACAAGAGATATCACATCAAAATTTATTTTGTAGATAATGTGTTGACCAGGTATCAAATAATTAAATTTATAGACTTCTGTGAAGTGTGGTTTCTGCTAAAATCAGTAGCCAGGGTAACCTTGTTGGAGATCACCGCTGCCACATGCCTCGGCATTGATTCAAAAAGATTTTGGATGTGTTCTTGGGGTACAGCAAACCAAGCAGCTCCCACACGTTGAGAAAGATGATATGCTGTGGCAGCTGGGGATGTAATTTGGGGCAACCGTTGAGCAATAATGGACAACATGTTTTCTATCAGCGAAAGATCCGAAAATCAAGCCGGCCAGGGAAGGTGATTGCCGAAGAACCTTTGGACAGCGCGTGCCAGTGTTGTCGCGTATTATTCTGTTGAAATATGGCAATGGTCAAACCCTGAAGATAAGGAAGTACAACTGGTGTTAACTCCTCAGAGATGCAGCGCTGGCTGTTTAAAGTACCAGTAATGCGTACTAGAGGAGTGCGAGATTGTTATCCAATACCGCCCCATAGCATATTACTCGGTGCAGGACCAATGTGGAGGTGCATAACGCAGCTGTTCAGCATCCTCTCTCCACGATATTTCCAAAATCGAATGCGAGCATCGAGATGTTGCAGACAGAATCTTGACTCGTCAGTAAAGACAATTTAATACCATTCTGCCGTTCATATCCTTCTTTCATGACACTATTGGTGGTGGAGACGTCTGCGGTTTTCGTCAAGGGTAGACAAAGCAATGGACGTCTTTCACACTCACCACTTTGCTGTAAACGGAGTCGAATGGTACGCGCAGACATTGGTTAATGCCATACAGACTGAATGTGCTGTGCTGTGGTTCATGATGTGGTTGAGCGATCCGTCACTGCCATGTGCTCTATTTGCTTATCATCACGTGAAGTAGTGTGTTGAGGTGGATGCGATCGAACATGTCAGTCCGTCGTACCCTCCTGCATCCAACGATCACATATCCGTTGATTGTTTGATTTCGTCCAACACGACTACCGATTTCCTTGAAAGGTCCAAATACGGTACTATCTTTCCTCTGTCGAACTCGGATACTTGATCAAAAAATGATCTCTTTTTTCTACGAGGCATAAATGATCGTTTTTTTAAAACACAAGAATAACAAAATTGCTGAACTTGAATTTATGAAAATCTCCAAGCCTCAAATAGAGCTTTGAAGTGGCGCCACAGCCGTGCGCGATGTGCGTCTGCGCAGAAATTCTAATCATTTGCATATCTCACCTCCATTAATGCATGTTGTAAATTTTATGTTATTTGCATGCTTTTTTTAAGGGTGTTGCATTTACGGTGGCCTAAAATATACACTGCTGTATATTTCTCAATATTTATAATTGTTCTGCTTTCCTTTCAAAATAACAAATCAGAAAAAATAATAATTATTGGTTCCATAGTATATTTTTCCATTAGCGCCTCCTTACAATGTTTGCCAAAATAATTTTATTCCGTTGAAATAAATTTAATTTGAAAACCTTATCATCTAAATAAATGCAATTTTATGAAGATAAAATTTATACTTAATTTTTAAATGTGTTCAAAATGTTGTATACCTACACATTTTTTTCTGATAGATTGGTCTATATTGTAATTTGAGTTTATGATACTTGTAATGATTTTTTTTTCAAAATTAGGTAAAATGATCTATATTTTTTATAATGTATCATTATTATTTTCTATATAAATTATAAAATGTTTTATATTTCATTTCGAAAGTAATAAATACGATTTTGAAATCAAAATCTTAAAGGGAATATGCTTTCTATAGTCACTAAAAATTGTCTTGAGCGTTTCAAGGGAAAACCTTAAAACAGCATTTATCTTTTTACTAATAACAAAAAGATTTTTATGACTACATATTACATTGTAAATAAAAAGTTTATAAATTTTTAATTTTATAAAAAATAAACATGGTTTTAATCAGAAATTAGTAATAGTTTAACTGAAATTGACATATTTTATACATATTTGTTTGCTTTTAAAAATAGTCTCCTTGCAAAATTTATAAACTTTTTTAAATATTAATTATTCCACAAATCTCATATCCAATAAGTGCAATAATTGAATTTTAATCATTTCTACATTAGTTTAAAATTTTAATTTTCTTTCTTTTTTACTTTATTAAGTTTTATGGAAATGTTAAAAGTTATTAGTAATCTACGATTTTCCTTATAAATTACATTTATATCAGTATATCAATTTCCTTTCGTTAAAATAAATAACGAGTTTTAAAAACAGTAGTCGATTTCTTATTTCATGTATTTTAAATATGTATTATTTTTTAATTATTAATTATTTCATAAAATTTGATTTAAATTTAGTTTTAAATCTGAATCTATCTACTTTAATCTAATTTTGATTATAAAATATAGATTTTTCCTAAGCACTTTCTCTCTCTATGAGTAAATATTGGGTTGTCAAGTAAATTCCAGCCATTTTTAATAATATTTGCTAATTTTTCAATAAAAATATACAAGTAGTTAATCAAGAATGCACTTTTCTTTGTTGTTTACAGCATTTCCCCAAAGTTCAACAATTTTTTCAAACTCAACTGGACGGCCAGCGTGAGGTGCGTCTTTGATATCAAAATTTCCATGTTAATGATCTATGATTAACGAGAAAATGTATCTTAGTAACAACTAAACATATATTTAGGTAGAGCAATAAATTCTCTATTGAATGAATTGAATGATGTACAACTTCGTAACAAAAGTATTTAATGTCATACAGGATTCGCTAATTTAAAATAAATGGCGGGAACTTAGTTGCCAACCCAATATATATATATATATATATATATATATATATATATATATATATATATATATATATATATATATATATATATATATATATATATATATATATATATATATATATATATATATATATATATATATATATATATACATACACAAGGCTCTGATATTCTCCCATTCTTCCTTCACAATCACCCCGAGTCCATTCAATGGTTTTGGATGCCGTTTATAAATAGCTTGTTTTAAAAATCCAAATGCACAGTATTCTATGGGTGGCATATCAAGGGAGTTGTGTAGAATGCACGTAAGGAAATATTTTCGATTTCGGTTTCATTTCTCAATTTATTAAAGAATAGAGCAATAGATTTAGAGATATAGCTTGGAGACTTATCCCAGAGTAACTTAACACAGTGAAGATTGTTTGAATAAAGGGATGGAAACTCTTATTTGATAATAGCTATTATATATATACAGGGTGTCCAGAAAAGGACTCCCTGATTTCAAAATTAAATATCTCGAAAACAAAGATAGATAGAAGAATGCAGTAAAAGGTATGTTTATTATGAAAGCTGTAAGAATTTTATACAGCAATTTGAAATAATAGTTACAAAAGCTGTTAACAGATGGCGCTGTACGATGTACAGCTCAAATCAGCATACATAAATGAAATAATCGTATGAAAACATTCTTTGCAAAAAATCACATCACAATGTTTTCAACGCTAACCTCCTTTCACGCTTCAATAGTTGGGCTTCGGATCACTATTTACACTTAACATTACGTATGTCGATTACAGCGCCATCTATTTGCAACTTCTGTAACTATTATTTCAAACTGCTGTATTAAATTCTTACAGTTTTTACTATAAACATACCGTTTACTGCATTCCTCTATCGATCTTCGTTTTCGAGATATTTAATTTTGAAATCAGGGAGTCCTTTTCTGGACACCCTGTATATATATACATGTATATATATATAACATATTTCTAATTGTATTCCAAATAAATTTTGAAATTTTTTGTGCTTTGCTTAGTTTAGGTTTTTTGTTATAAGTGAATCCATTATATATTAAATCTTTAGAAAAACTTAAATTCCCTAAACCAATTTATTAAATCTTTTTCTCTGTAGTATATCGACCTTTTTGTATTGAAGTCAGATAGATCCAAATTTCAACAATAGTAATTATATATATCCATTTTTCAATTGCCAGATTATTTTCATTCAACAATTAGCGCAGTTTTACGCTGAGAAATATGTTCCGGCATTTGGCGATAAGCATCGTGTTTTGTTTTCTTTGATTAACTTTAAATTGGATTTTATAATTTTTGTTGATAGTCTTTAATGAAATTTTAAAATTTTGCTATAGTTCTTCGGATTGTTAGATTTTTTTAAAACATGAGATGTGACTTCAGATTTAATAAGAAATATACGTACATTGGGCATGCATCTTTTCCCAGTAAAATGTAAACTTTGATATTTCTTTTCTTTTATATTGATTATGTCACTTGTTGCACGTGTAGAAATATTGAAACTGAGAATTTTTTTGGTAACTGAATAAAAGTATTTCTCTTTGGGTAATGCAAAAATATAGCCTTTGATCTACTGTTTATTTTTCAGTGACATTTTAAGCTGCAGATGATAATTAACCCCTACTACAATTTGATGCCATATTTTTATTTTTAAATTAATTTTTAACTTCATAGAGAAAATCAAAATGGTTACAAAAATATGAAAACACTCTTTGTATAAATGCACACACACATTCACACTAATTATTAAACTAAACTAGATATATATAGATAAATTACTTACATTGTTTCATACAAATTTTCTAATAACAACATAATCTTTTTTCTATAATTTGAGATACAGGGATGATTAAATACCAACATGATTCCCAATTTTATATGAAACATATTTTCACTCTTACATTATTATATTATTTTAACAGAAACTTTTTGAGATTCTTGGAATGAGTTTTAACAACATTCAGCAATTTTACATTTTCACTTTTATCAAATTGGTCATGGATTTCCATCTGTCTGCTATTTTTAGATTCTCTTGATCATAACTATTAAAAATATTTTTTTTTTTGCTCTGAATCGATTGAATTGATTAATTAAAATTCTTGAGAATGTGAAAAAGAATATAGATGCAGATTACAAAAAGGGAAAAAAATATGCTCATGATATTCCTGAAATATAGATAACAACTTATCAAACCATTACATAAGAGCTTATAGAACCTTTAAAGAAATACACTCGACATTTTTTACAGACTTTAATTTGATTAATGAATTATTAATTATTTATTACTAATTATTAATAAAATTATAAATATTATTAATAATGATTAATTAATTATTAATAATTATTAATACAATTATAAATATTATTAATTATGATTAATTAACTATTAATAATTACTGGCAGCTGTCAAAGTAAGTTTTCTCCATGAAAAATTCACGTTAAAACTGTTAAATGTTTTTAGTTAAATTTACAGTTAAAGAGCATTACATATTTTTCTTAAGTGTGACTTCAAACCGTAGTATTCTCGAGAATGCAAAAGGAAAAGAAAGAGGATAAATATTAAAGGTAGGCAAATTGAAGAGAAGATGGCTTCGCTGCTGAGTAATATGTCGCCTAAAGCGATTTTAGACCCCGAAGTAAAATTTCATTTTGGCGCTATTAAAATCGTTGCCAGGGGTGAATTTTTATTTTATTCCTCATTTCTCTGCGTAATCCAGGCGAATACTTCAGTTGACGTCATCTAGCCAGAAGTAAGATATCAACATTTTCAAGATTTTCGGATTCTTTTAGCGCCATCTATTGGCTAGAAGCTACAAAACTGTAATTTTATTTAAATTTAAAATCTATTATGCTGGAGATTAAAAACCTAATCCTCACGATATGAGCGAGATCATTGCGAAATTGATAAGATCAACAAAGGAATTATTTGTTAGGATATTTTTTTTTCTTATAAAAAGAGCATTTTTACTCAAGAATGTGCATTACAAATAAATTATTTTTGAAAAGAAAATTAAAATTCAGAATTGTATATTATATTGAATTTAAAAGTAATATAAGGAAGCTAACATTACATAAAAATATGCACTTTCAAATTATTTTGAACAAAATTGACTGGTTTGTCGATCTTAGATCATTTTGCGCGCGAGAAATAATAATAGATCTTTGATTTACATTTCCTTTCGAACATTTACTTCCACATTCATCCTCAAAGTGAGAATCAAACCCACAAGACGTTAACCTGAACATCAGCATTTGGATCATTCACCGCCAAACTCAAAAATATTCATGAAAAGAGTTTTGTACTTTTTAAGAATTTTATTTCAATAATACTGAATCAAAATTTTTATATATGGATTTTTTAAAGTTAAATAAACTCTACTTCTCAAAAACAATTTAAGTTTAATGTAAATTTATTTTTAAAAGAAGCTTAAGCTTTAAATATTGCAAATATTCTTGTAAAACCTTTAACTTTTGTTTTAAAAATAACATAGTTTAGTATTTAAAATAAAGAATTTAGCTTAAAAAATGTAATATTTGTATCAACTATAAAAAATGTGCTCAGCTTTAAAAAAATAGGCTTTATTGTATTTATTAAATAAATTTATACTTTATTTTAAATATCAAAATTCCAAAATATATTGCTAATTTATATTTCATATTAAGATTTTTCTAATTGTATTTCTGCATTTTAGAAAAGTATACTTTTCTGTATTTTATTTTCATATATTTAATATTTATTTTCGTATTTAATACTTCAGTATTTTTCAGACCTATCAGCTGTAGGATACTAAGCAAATCTAATATAGCGGGTTCTTTAACCTTGTAATTTTCTAGTTTGTATAATTATTTCAAAATTCTACTCAGACAAAAAAATTATAACATACGAATTGAATTTAATGTGTAGCATGGTTATATATATATATATATATATATATATATATATATATATATATATATATATATATATATATATATATATATATATATATATATATATATATATATATATATATATATATATTTATTTATTTATTTATATTTATATATATAAATATATATATATATAGCAGGCGGGGGTTCTGTCTTCATTATCAGGAAACAATGACCAATAAATGTCAAATTATTTAATTATGGTTTTGAAAGATACTATTTACATACTCACAAATAAATATCAAATCACATGGTTAAATCTAACATCTTAGTTATAATTCGAAATATTTAATTGTCCAAAATCACAAGATCAAATTAAACGTCTTCCTCCTCCATCTCCTCGTCGTTTTCTCTCTATCCCTCTCTGTATGTCCCGCGGCAAACTTGGTGTGAATGGGCCTCTCGCGGCGCTTTCAACCCCCCCCATATATATATAGGTATTACAAGACTAAAAATTATAACTAGTTAAATGGATAATAAATTATCAAATAGAAAATAATTAGATAATAAATTATTATAATTAATACAAGATTCTTATCAGTAAAATTGTTCAAAACAACTAACGTTTACCAATAATTAAATTACCAAGATCATAAATTACAAAAATTCAAAATCTAAATATATAATAGAAAGCCAAAAAAAAAAATTAAGATAAGTCGGAGTGGAATTTAAGTTTATTTATAAAATTGAAAGCAACATGAACATACAAATGGAAAAGAGTACCAATAAGGTCAGTTTCATCAAAGAATTTCAACTATATTTGATCAAAGTAGAGTTTTTCTGAGGGAAAAAAACACACGCACACAATACAGGAGTAAAAAATTATGCCAAGACCCCAAAGCCAACACACACACACACACACACACACACACACACACACACACACACACACACACACACACACACACACACACACACACACACACACACACACACACACACACACACACACACACACACACACACACACACACACACACACATATATATATAAAGCACCCATTGTTACACCACACCAGAATAATTGTTACAAAGAGTAGAAGCAATATGACCTGTCATTTCCCAAAAATACCAACAACAATTCCAAAATTTGTTTCATTTAGTATCAGGCTATGTTTCATCAATTGGTATCAGCTGTAGAGGCGATAATTACTTATTTTGGTGTATTTTTCATTTCACACTTGATTATATTTCTAGTCCCAATATACACTGATAACATGTGTAATCTTTGAAATGATTGATGTTTCTCATTCTTCTTGATATTTTATTTTCGATAACCTGCAGTGTAAAAATTTATTTTTAATGAAAACCGAACATTTTATATCTTTTTCCAGTTTGGATCGAGTTTTTTTTTTTTTTTTTTTTTGCTGAAAATATTATTGATATAAATTGATACACTAACTAAAAAAGAGTTTGATTTTAACTATTATCAGGATGCTGGGAAATTATGTCGATAAATTTTAATGAGTTTAGGAGAATAAGAGGAAAAAAATACCACATTGCTTCATCAAAAATATTATTTTTTAAATTTTTTACAAAGATTAAGGAAAAAAAATCACTGAAAATAAATAAAGGCAAAATTACCAATGAAAATGAAATTCTCAAGTTTCCTCATGAAGTTTTATAAAGGTCATTTACCAGTATATATATTTATAGCCATTAAAAGTGAATCAAAATTGAATTTTTTACTATGGGCGTAAGATTAAAAAATATATTTTTGTGACTCATGTATTCATATTTATTTTTAATGAATATGCAATTAATGATTAGCTTTGTTTTGCTTTTATCAAAATGATTGACATCTGAGTTTGAATTTCTAGAATGATTATTACAATTTTGAGTATTCATTAAATATTTTCAATTGTTGAATTTACTCTTCTCGATATGTTCAATCAAGAATACTCCATAAATTTTATTTATTTAACGAACTTCATAAAGCAATCTTATTTTTGATTATAATTTGGAAGATTTAAAAGAAAGCGTATAAATATATATGATATAATTTTAATATATTCCTTATAACACATAATATGAAATTATTTTCATTTAACAAATGCTTGCTTTTGGAACTTAAATGTAAGTTAAATTTTATTCGTTGCAACTGGTATGGACTGGAGTTTCTGAATATGATAATTTTATTGCAATGTATTTAAAAATTTATATTTTTATTTCTAATATATTTATTTTAGTTTATAAATCTCCAGAGATTTTTTATCATGCACTAAAATTTTATCATAAAATTCAGCAGGACTTTAAAATTGTTATATATTATAAAATGAATGCATATTTAGAAAATAAAAACTTAAAAACTGTTCTTATCTTATTTATATAGGCCATTTAAAAATGAATCAAAATGTTTCATATTTTGATTCAATTTTAAAATGCGTGTTGTATTTCTATTGTATTACAACAATGTAATATATAGGAAAAATCATAAGACACATTTTCAGGGGTATTAAATCTAGTTTTAGAATTTTATGTTTCATATGACAGAAATCGTAAATGTTAATAGTAATAATTAGTAATATCTAGAGATTTCAAATGTTTAAAAGGGTATAAATATATCACTTTTTTAAATATTCATTTAAACAATATAGCTTTTTATGTGTGTATTTTGAAAAAAAAAATAGTAAAAAAATAATATCAAAACTATTTCCGTAGAATAAGAACTCTAATATAAGAGTTCATTAAAAGCTATTGAAAAAGAATTAAATAATATCAAATATATTGCCACATAGAATAAAAACTCTTATCCAAGTGTTGATTAACTATTGAAAAAGAAGTAAAGAATAATATCAAAAATTTTGCCTTAGAATAAGAACTCTGATCCAAGAATTCATTAAAACCTCTTGAAAAACAGTAGACATATTTTTAGTTATTAAAGAATTCAGACTTTCAGAATCAGAAGTTGAATAATAAAATTTTGAATAGTACAATTAAGAAAAATACTACAATGAAGAATCAGCCTGTGCGAAGTGTTTTCAAATGAATACTGAATAGTATTTTATCAAAGCCAAAATTTTAATTGCTTGATAATAAATACTGTCTATTATACACTGCTGGACAATTGCTTAGGACGGATCACAAATTGCAATGTAGCATAACATTAAGCGAGACACATGAGGCCTAGTAGGATAAAATATAGTTGCCACACTGTTCAGACATTAGAATAAATATTTATTGTTCTGGAAAGTACAAAAGCTGTGAAACATCTGAAAGAAAAAAAATGTTCATTTGATGCTGCATACGGAAAAATGGAACAATGCACCTAAAAATAAGCAGGCACCTTGAAGAAAGGTATCAGTGCGGGATATGTCCATCGTGGAGTGTGATGCAACATTCCACACGTCGTATCATATTTTGCACAACATTATCCAGCAGCTGTTGAGGCAATTTATCCCATTCCTCTGGGAGTGGACGGATGAGGTTGTTCTTGTTTGTCGGAGGATAGTTTCGACCAGCAACTTGCCTCCCCAAAGCATCCCACACATTTTCAATGGGGTTTAGATCTGGAGAATGTGATGGCCATACGAGGCGTTGAATACCCTCGCTGTCTAGACAATCCTGAACAGCGAGTGTTTGATGACATGTTGCGTTGTCGTCCATAAAAACAAATTTATCACCGACAGCACCACGCAAAAGACGAACATGAGGAAGTAGAACTTCATTAATGTATCGTTAGCCCGTCATAGTCCCATTCGCAACCACATGTAGGGGCGTGCGGCCATTGATCATGATGCCGGCCCACACCATGACACTGCATGTCGGATATCGGTCCCATTCCTGGATATTTTCTGGACGATAAGCAGTACCACTCTCGTGCCAGATCAGTTGTTGTCTACATTCCGATGACAGACTGAACCTACTCTCATCTGAGAATAGTACGCATGCCCAGTCATCTTCAATCCAATTGCGATGCTCACGACACCATTGCAAACGGGCAGTACGGTGCTGTCTGGTCAATAGGACACACACAACAAGTGTGCGGGCGTATAGTCCTCCTCCCCTCAAACGTCTGGCAACAGTTTTTTGGGAGATCTGCTTTCCTGAGGCATCAAGAAACCAGTTGAGCTGTGGTGCGCCTGTTCCTTTTTACTGATAGGACGATATATCTGTCTTCTGCGGGCGTCATACTTCTAACACGACCTCCCCCGTGCCGCCTATTACACATTCCAGTAGTTTAAAATGACTTCCACAGCCGTGAAACAACACTGTGAGCGATGTCGAACTCCCTGGCAACATCTGTTATTTTTCGCCCTTCTTCGATCTTTCCAATAATTCGGCCACGCATAAAATCACCTAAGTGATGTCGGGAAGACATGCCAAAAATTTCAAGTTCGTCTATTAAATCTTTTCTGTAAAACTTTGACTTGAAACAACAACTGTCCACACGCGTCAAAACCTTTAAAGCTCTTATGAACGCTATCACGTGATGAACAGACGTGGAAAAAAAAATTGCATACGCATACTTCTTCTTACTATATCCAGCACTTATTAATAATTTTCCACATTTTGCTTCCTTTCATTTTGTGGTTGCTATGGATGATAGTGTTATCCGTCCTTAGCAATTGTCCAACAATGTATATATGATGTATGATTTTAGTGATATAATGTTATATAATTTTAGTCTCTATTATCTGATACTCAAATATTAGATAATAGATATTAAAACCATGCATAGCTTAGTGTATATATGGAAAAAAAATTTTTGTCCATAAATTCGGAAGAAAGTACACTTGCACACATTCAAACATTAAGCATTTCGGTTAAATCAAATTAGAGTATCATTTGGTTTCATATTCAGGATGTGTAAAAAAATAAATCTTTTCTGCTAATTTAAAACTAATCTATATAAAAATTCCTTTTTTAAAGAGAATTTTGATAGAATTCGGTCAGCAGGACTTTTTAAGGTAAATAGTTATTTCACGCAAATTCATACATGACGTTTATTTATAATTGTCTTAATATTTTTCTTATTCGTTGATTTTCCTTTTTCAGGGGTTTCGGGAAACAAGGGTATCAGTGCCAAGGTAAGTTCATTTTTCTCTCATTTTTCACTTTTTTGATTGATTTTCTCCTTTAGCATGAATAATATTGATGTTATTGTAAATTATTTAAAAGAAATCGTTAATAACATGAAACTAACATGTTCTGATTTTAGTCCAAAATATATTTATTTTTATCTAAATGAATTTCTGAATGGCAAACTTTCGGCGAAAGATGGCCGGCGAGGAAAGACTTTCGTCTCTTTGGCAATAATATTCCTCGTTAATTTTATGCGTAAAAGTTACGTTAATAAATTACATATAAAGTAATTTTGAAACTAAATCTGTCTTAAAGCTTGTAGGTAGGTAGAAATAGGTAGATTTGCTTCGTTTATCTTAGCATCTACTGTGGTTGAAATATTTTCCCCTTGCCGTGGATCGATTAAAAATTATCGAATGAAATATTAACTGTCCAAAAAACAACTTTGGACTTCTCAAGACTTGAACAAGAAGAACTCATTCAGTGTATTAAAATTTCATAAGTATTTCTTCCTTAACACTATATGATGATAAATTAAGTTTTATATTTGGATGTTTTTAATTTTTTTCTCAATGGAAATTTTAATTAATTATACTTTAAAAGTTTCCATTAATAAAATTTATAATTAGTTCAGATACTTATTTTATCAAATAAATAAAAAAAACTTAAAATATGAACGAATGAAATGATTGGGAAAGTATTTAATGATTACAAGACATACGCAATGAGCATGCTTTCAAAATTTAAAAATATCAAAATACGCTTTTAATATTGATAAGACATTAAAAATAATTTATATTTTAGTAAAGATAACCTAAGAACTCTTATAATATAGCTAAATCAAATAGTCGATTTTTAAAAGTGACATTGCAATAAAAGAGAGCACATGTATTTAATGAATCAAAGCATTTAGGTAAGACGCATGTATTTAATATAATTTGCATCAAATATACAAAACACACTTTAAATTTCTTACAGAAAAGTAATGATTCAAAATAATATATGTTTTCCTGCACATATTTCATACAAACATTTTCCAATAAAAAATCAAATCAAACAAATAACTGAATGCATAAAATATGGATTCAATTTATATTCTTCACATTCTTCATATTAATCGACAAAATTTTGCTTCAAAATTTACATTGAAGTTTCGTTATAAGATTTTCTGATTTCTTACTATAAAAGTAATTACTTTTTCATGTTTATCGACAGATAATCGACAGTTAGTCTTCTTGTTTTTCTCGTAGTAATTTAACTACATAACCAAAATTAGATTAATTTTTGATTTCCGATTAAATTTGTGTTAATATATGATCGTTTAGAAATATCGTACAAATTTATAATATGAGCTAGCTGTGAGCTTCAATAAAATCTTGATTAAGCGGTAATCTTATTATTAATTTAAATTTTCTTAGAAAATAGCATATTTGAGAGAAAAACAGCATAAACAGTAATTGGACTATATACAAAATGTTTTCAAATGAAATCATATCTATATAAATTATTCTGATAAAATAAATTCAAAATTTAAGAGTTATGTTAATTTTTTGTAAACATAGAAAAACTTTATTAATAGATGAATAGAATATAAAACTCACATGACAATAGTTTGAGTAAAATTACCTCAATTATAGAAGTTTAATGTGTTTGTGTTACAATTTAAATTTATCTTTCATAAATACATGTTAATGATGAGCCATTACTGAAAATATAAATATCCTTTTCTTAAGAAAAACATTCTTAGTTTAAATTTTATATACTTTTTATATTCATTCATGGAATTAAAAAGAAAAAGGTTGTGTGATAAAGTGCTTTTTTCTTTTCAATGCTAGAAAATTTTGATTCGTAATTTCCTAATAATTGAAAAAATTACAATCAGAAAAATATAATTATAAATCAAACATAATTATGACACTCACATGTAAGATGCAGTGTTTCTTAAGAAATCGTAGATATATCGCATATACACTGTAGATAATACCGTAGATATACCGTAAGAAACAATAATTCGACACAAATAGACCATAATACCATTAAACATTCTTTCAGTGAAGTTGAGTTAAAATAAAACAAAAATTTTTTATTTCTTCAACCCGTTCGTCAGAATTAAACTAAAATTTACTGAAAAATATTTAGTTAAAATACATAATCATGCATATGTATGATCTAAAGAGAGACGGGCAGTTTAATTTCACTTGAATAAATAGTTTTCTAATATACCCTCATTCAATCTTATTTAGAATTAAAAATTCAGAATACCACCCACGCTCTAGGAATGCTTTTTCTCAATGCTATGTTAACTGCCATGTTTTCCTTTCAGAGTGTGGAGGCTTGAAATTCTCTCTCCCTCCTTGGTAAGTATGTAACTCCACAAGAATTGAGATTCACTCTGTGTGCATGTTATGTGCATGCATAAATGTGTATGTGGGTGTATGTGTTCACCTAACAGTGTTCAGTTGTACACCTGTTTCTTCTTATAGAAAAACATTTTTAAGAAATATATATAAAAAATACAACGATAGGAAATTTATAATATTAAAGCCCTTATTCAAAGTCTAATATACAATTATTCAACTAATGGTTTAGTTGAATTTATCTTTGTTCGTCAAATATTCTTACATATGTATAGAGGCGTGATGAACCTTCCAGTTTTAGCGGATCTTGATTTCTAAATGTAAATACGCACCAATATTTCGAAAAAAAATTTGCGATTTAGAAATATTAACGCATTTACAATCTAATTAGCTTTGTTCAAAACTCTGTGGAATGGGATATCGCGTACAGATGAGCAAAGAACAAATCGAATCGATATAACATTTGAGAATTCCGTTAATTTAGTAAGTCATTTAATTCCATTTATTTACGAAGTTATTTAATTCCATTTATTTACGTTATTTAATTCTACTTATTTACGAAGTTATTTAATTCCATTTACTTACGAAGTCATTTAATTCCATTTATTTACAAAGTTATTTAATTCCATTTATGTACAAAGTCATCTAATTCCATTTATTTACGAAGTCATTTATTTCCATTTATTTAATAAGTCATTTAATTACACTTATTTACGAAGTTATTTAATTCCATTTATTTACGAAGTTATTTAATTCCATTTATTTACGAAGTTATTTAATTCCATTTATTTACGAATTCATTTAATTCCATTTATTTACGAAGCTATTTAATTCCATTTAATTACGAAGCTATTTAATTCCATTTATTTACGAAGTTATTTATAGCATCCCGGATTTCTTTCATCAGAATTTCAATGCATTTCAGATCATCCAGGGTAGAGTAAAAAACGTTTGCTGCAATGACCAAAATCAATAATTTTTATATATTTTTAAAGCCGCCTGCCAAACTTCATCTAGGGTTAATCATTTGCAATTTACCCACTTTTTCACGCGTTGATATTCAATATTTTAATATCAGTGTGTGAATATTTCAATATCCTGATGTATTTGGACTTTTTCCATCAATTGAAGGAAAAACCATTTTATTGAAAAAAAAAATTCCAAATAGGTCAGGAAAGGAAAAATTTATTTGATCCTTCTCTTCGATCTGGAATAAATAAAATAACTGTTGAAATAAAAGAACTTTTGTTCAAGTCATGAAAGATAGATGGAATGAATTATGCAAAAATCTGTAGATGTTCTAACTCCAAATACCAAATTGTGGAAACTTATGAATCTTTGAACACATCACAGTGTAACAGGATGATTTTAATACAATCGTAAATGATAATGGATAGGTTTTCTCAAACAATAGTGCACAGCTAATTTATTGTGTTCTCACTAACAAAAAAAATACAAAGAAATTAAAATCGCAATTGGATGAAGAAAAAGATTCTTGCACGAGGAAAATGGCTCATGGATACTGCAGGTCAGAGAAAGAAAACTCTATTTTTAGAGATAAATTTACAATGATATTGTCTTATGTACTAAACCTTGATTTAGGGAATCCTGTTCTAACTAAATTTCCTAGATTCGATAATATATACAGCTTGATGATTTCAAATCTTAATGGTAGGGGTAAGCAGAGACTATTAGAAATCTTCAACATATCTCGGAAGAGTACACTCTGACTAAAAGTCTAATAAGGAGGCCACCTCTCCTGAAACTTACATGTCTATCATTCTAATAAATGTCTTTTCCAAGCTTATGTAAAAAATTATAATGGAGAAACTTTCTTTTATCTTGGTTCTAACGACTTATTCCCAATGGAATCATACAGTTTCCGAAAGGGACTCTCCACAATCAATCAAGTTTTATATTTTGGACAGCTAGTTTGAGACTCTGAATCTCAAGCCAACACACGATATAATTACTGTTTTTGTCAACTTGACAAAGGTCTTTGACAGTGTCTGAAGAAATATAACCATTAAGTTTTTCAGCACCTTTGGTATAAATGACGAAGCCTTTTCTTTAATACATGACTTCATGAGAAATCGGAAGATCAGAGTGAGATTTACAGACTTTTTGCTTAACACATTTAAGTTGTTCTGGATATCCAGCAACGCTCAGTCTTGGTTCCTCTTCTGTTTTCTTTATTAATTGCGGGTAGGGGAAAATTTATCTCCAGAAGATGCGAGGTTGGGCAGTCTGTTGATAATATTGCCTTATGGCACGCCAGCTCGCTCTTATATTGGTTTAATTGTGTCTGTGGTAAATACTACCTTCTCTCAAGCCTTCAGTTTTGCTGAGAATCTCATAAATTGAATTTTATTTTTATCAAAATCAATAGCTAGCTTTTTTACAATAAATCGGTGATAATATTATTATCAGTCCAAAATCAACGGATGATAAATCACTGTCTTATTAAAAATATCCTGAATGCTTGGGTTATATTTTGGATGCTTAGGTCCTGAATAATAAGTATTCCTCTCTGACGAATAATTTGACAATGAGATTAAACTTATTGAAATGAATTACAGAAAGTTATTAGAAATCAAATGCCAAAACACTTAGATTAATTTATACCACTCTGATCTGACCTATTTTGGAATATGGTTTTCAAATTCCCATTATTGCACATAGAAAAACTAGAAAGAGTGCAATTAAGAGTTTCTTTGCATTATCACTAGCATGAAACATTGCTGTTCCAAGGATTTGGTGAATATTTGAATGTGATATCCAGCCTTTGATATTGAGAAGAAGACATTACTAGCGAAGTGTTATAACAAACTGTATAGTTTTGGCATTCAAAATCAACGCGCAATTTACTTCAGTAATTGAACAAACCGACATGAATTGAAAAGAGACAGTCCTTTCTCTTGAATTTATTTGACTGACTAATTAAATCAGGATCTTGAAAGATATATAAACGAATTCTTCACATGCTACATAAAAATTTTCAGAAAGGTGTTTTCTACAAAAAAAATATTGTACCTTCGGTCGAAAACGCGCATGTAATTTGTGTAAAATTTTTCTATATATATATTAACAGTTTACAAAACCTTGTTTATAAAATTCCTAACTTATGATTTGTGATTTACTTTTTTTTCTTTTATGAGAATAGCACTTAATTTCATGGGGAGGGGGTTGCCTGAAGACATCCCAATAATGTATTTTGAGTCCCAATAATGGGTTGCAGACTTCCTAATAATGTGTCCTAATATGTTTTGAGCTCAGTTACATTTTCAAACTGAATTCAAAACATATATTCAAAATATTATAACTTATCTGAGTATCTGTGTCAACTTGTTTGGATGTCTTTGACCAAATCCCAACAACTGATGCTCAAAATTATACTGAAGACAGAAGAGATGACAGTAGCTGTTGTGGTAGCTGAATGTTCATCAGGGTTTGTGACTTTTCACCTAAAATTAAGATTAAGAATACAGATTTGTGCTCTGTTTTTGGATTTGAATGAAAAGGAGTTGAGACAGCATTTAGTGCTATTGAATCTGTAACATCAAAAGAAAATATCTAGATCTTATGTGATAGTATTAGGGCCATCCAGCACATACGTAATTAGAATAAATCCATATACGAAACAATTTACCAAAATACTTGATACTCTTAAGCAACTTTCTCAGTAGCGAGAAATCTACTTTCAGTGGATCTTTTCTCCTAATGGAATCTTTGGAAATAAAACTATAGATCTTTTGACCTGGAAGCCACCTTTGATATGACTGTCTCAAAACAATATTCAACCTCCTCTGAGATAAGCTCTAAGATAAAAATGTCAAAAATGCTATAGAAAACTTCTCCTTGTCACCCCTCCTATAAGAGGTAGACTCCATGTGGTGCCCAACAACGCTGATAGATTCATTCAATCTTATTGGCGAAGGTTTCCAAGAGGATACATTAAATCTGAAGCAAACAAATTACAAATCCATGCTCGGCTCTCCTGATAACATACTGACCAGTGCAGGTTTAGGTTGGAATGAAACTTTTAAACAGTCCTCTTCCTGCTTACGTTTTTTTTTTTTTTTTTTTTTTTTTTTTTGAAAAGAGATTGATTTGTGAACTTGGGTTCGCCAGTGGTTACATCATAAAACATCATAAAAAATAAGACAACGTCATAATTTTTCAAAAAATCAAAATTACGTGGTTTAAATATAGAAAGAAGGGGAAAGCGATGACTAATATATTTTTCTCCAACCTCAATAATCATGCATAAATGACAATTTCAGTTTTTAAACGGTGAGAGAAGTTGAGCCATAAGCTTGTACTCTTGAAAAAAGCAAAGAGTTCTAGTGTGCTCATAACATAAATCACTTTATAGTGCGTACAAATCAACAAATAGTTTTTTTATAGTTGTAATATTATTTACAATATTTACACACCTTTTCATTTTTAAAAAATGAAAGAATATTATATAAAATATACATAATTTCTTAAGATTTCAGCTATGTAATTTGAAATTATCTTTTAAAGTTTTCATCACAAAATAATTTGTAAACAATAGAAAAAAAGATAAAACTCAATTTTAACGGCGTTTAGTCAGTTGAAAATTATTAATGAAAATGAATGATTTCCAACGAAATGAAAATATATCAATTCACAATATAGGAAAGAAATAAGAAAATGAATAAATCATTCATTTTTGAATCGGTTCATTAGATTAAGTTCACATTTTGAAATTTCCTCGCGAAAAGTGCATTATCTGTTATGATTGTAAAATGAATTAAATTTCGATGTATTTTTTGTGGATTATAGAGAAATATTTATGTTGCTTTGTATGTTAAAGAATATCAGAGTAGAGTATTGCTTATGTGTGTGTGTAAAAATATGTCATTGTTTTAAAGTTTGGTGTTTATCATCTTGTGTTTGAAGTGTTTGTGGCTATAACTTAAATATATGTAATTTTATATCCATTAATTTCTTAATTTTTAATTTTTTCCATTCATTGATTAAATAAAAAAATAAATTAACTTTCTGTTATTATATGGGAAATATAGTTGAGCTTTAATTATTTTTTTCCTCAATTAATGTTCTCTCATATTTCATCCTTAAATGAATTTGCCCAATAACAACATGATGTGTTTGGGTGGTTTTAAGGTATATGTGCTATTGTTATATATATATATATATATATATATATATATATATATATATATATATATATATATATATATATATATATATATATATATATATATATATATATATATATATATATATATATATATATATATATATATATACATATATATTCTAGGTTTGCTCAGTGTCGCCCTATTCAATGAGTCTATGATATTGAATTCTTTGAAAAGTTTTTTCTTACAAAAATTATAAAATAAAAGCTTTCTTAAAAAAAAATTATATTTTGAAAAAACTGCTTGCTTAAAAAATAAAATATGCAATACCATATCATTATTTTTCTTTAATTTATATAAAACTACTTGCTTAAAAATTGCCAAGAATGTTTTGGTATTGCTTTTTCTTTAGATATTATGGATAAAATCCATCGTAGTAGTTAAAACTTCATTCGATGATTTTTAAGACCTCATAATAATTTTCTAATATTTAAAATTATCCTTACAAAACTGAAATAATTTACTTTAGCTTGACCGATTAGAATTAAAATTGTTTGAATTTATTATCTTATACTTTCATTCACTTTGACTAACTGTTAAAAAAATTTTTGGCTTCAGAGTGAAAATTTTTTATTAACAGCACACATCGTGAATAGCTTAGCTTTGTCTAAGGTTGTTATAAGACATTTTAATATCAATCTCATAAATTGTCACGTGGGAGGACTTTTCATAGAAAATGGGCCATATTCAGATATGTCCAGAGAGGAAACCCGGAAAATTCTCTAGCTACCTATTAGTGCATGCAAAAGGCCGAAGCGTCACATTCATTTTCGGTTGTTAAAAAGCTGTTGGGATCACACCCATGACCTTAAGTTTCGAAGACTTATGCTTTCTGTTATGCCACTAAGCTACACAGAGTTCGGGAATAAAGAGCTTTGTTTCTTTAATAAAACATGGAGCTTATTTTAATCTGATCCAACATATTTGCAAAATAAAATATTTAAAGAAATTGAAAAAATAAGTATATTTTTATTAATTAATATGAAGAGAATATTCGAATATTAAAAATTAAATGCACTTTTCTTAGTAAATTAAGAACTGAAATTACTAAATAATTACTACACTTTATTGATTAGATATCCACAAAAATGACTGATATTGTAATATTTTCTCCTAGTTTGCAGTTTCGTAGTTCATAAGCGTTGTCATGAATTCGTCACCTTCAAATGTCCGGGGGTGGATAAAGGGGTGGACTCTGATGTAAGTTTGAATTTCATGGCTTTTTCAAAATTGTATAATATCTAATCTATTGTTTGTATATAATAATGCTTAGAAAATATTCTCTTTCATTATTTATTTTCAATGTGAATCAAATTAAATGAACAAAAATTATGCTGAAATATAACTGCCTTGTACATCATTTTTTATGGCTGAAAGAATTTTATATTAGGTAGAAGTTGAAAGATATTTAATTTTATTTAATTAGAGAGAGAGAGAGAGAGGTAAACAATTTTGTACATATATTTTTTCCTGTTGATAATTTGGATGAACATAGAAAAATATATTGCCGAATGTTGCAAGTTTAAATAATTTTTTTCTAAAATATGTGGAAAAAAATAAAACCCTTAACTTATATTTTAGTTTATATATATATATATATATATATATATATATATATATATATATATATATATATATATATATATATATATATATATATATATATATATATATATATATATATATATATATATTTCTATAGATACATATATATATATATAAATGGATAAAATTTTTTTAATTCATATTCCATTTTAATCATAAATTTAAAATTTGTATATACTTTAAATGAAAAATGTAAAATATGAGATTTAATATAATAAAAAATATAAATTGTTAATAAAAAATATAATATAAAATTTCAAAAATATATAAACTACACTGCAGCATTAATGAGTTAATAAAATATCTACGATTGAGATTTATTGCAATCTTCAAAATAAATTATGTTTAAATGTGTATATTACTAAAATCAAAACCAATTTCTTATAATCTTGAAACAGGAAACTCCTGTTTTATGAAATATATTTTTTAAGCAATTGTTATAGTAAACAATCTTGATCCCGATTGCTTAAAATTGTTTATTTCTTTAAAAAAAAAGGAGTCCGGAAAAATAAGACCATTCCAATTTTAAGCTTGTAGAAAGAAAGAAAGTTCAAAAGCTAAGTCATAGGTCCGAGATTTGATCCTCGGGTTGGGAGAGATCGGCTCAGCCTTTCAATCCTTTTGCGGGTCAATAAAATGGAGTACCGAGTATTCTGGGGAACTAAACATTGGAGGTTTCGCCTTAGGCTGACCACCTTACGTATATGGGTCGCACATCATGGGTCTTTGGTCACGAAAACAGATGTGGCCACTATAGGCCTTGGCCCACATCGGACTGTCATGCCACACACAGGCTTAATTTTTTAAAAATAAATTTATTGGGGGAGAACTGAGATTTATAAACTTAATTAACAGTACAAGCATTGTCCATCTCTATCATTTGTTTTATTGATTCAAATTAATCAAAGGAGTTTTCATCAAGTATGTATAAATAAATTTTAAAACAGTTATAAAGATGTGACAAATAATTAATAAAAATAATCATAAAATTATAATTATAAAGATGCACATTTTCAAAAAAATATCAAAAGAAATCTTTTCCACGTTGTTTCATTTTATGTGTGAACTTCACTATTTAGTTTAGTGAATGGATTCATTCAAAATCAGAACAGTGGTAATATCATGAGTGGTTTTAATTTTAGGATGCGCGTACGAAGCACCAGTTTGTTGTTCACACGTATACTAGTCCCACTTTCTGCGACCATTGCGGATCATTGCTGTATGGTATCATTCATCAAGGATACAAATGCAAAGGTATATCTTTTGTTTTTACCACGAAAGTTGATTCATTGATTAAAATGTATGAAATAAATTGATTTTTCACAAAATTTTTTTTAACCCTAACTAAAAAGTAAAGTAAGTAAAGTGAGTAAATAATGGTGGTACTATGTCAGTCACGTGGTATCATTTCCCAATATTCTTCGACTGAATACTAAAAGTCTGGGAATGTACAAAGAGAATAAATAAACTCTATAGAAGATGTTTCACACAAGCCTATATTGAAAATAACTTTAGTTTACTCTTACATTTTTATATAAAATAAATAACTTTTAGCGATTAGGTCTTATATTTATGTTTCATGATTTGATACTTAATTTCATAATTTAAATGAAGTAATTATATGCTGTATCGAATATGGTATAAATTTAAGTCGATAATAACATAACCAAAAATAGAATTTTTTTCTTGTAATTTTTAACCTACAACACAAAAAATATAACAACATAATGCAGTAATTATAAGTTAGGGGGATTTTCAAAGTTATTTTCGATATATTTTGCACCAGGTTCGCGATAATATTTTAAATTAATATCACTTTGACATTGTTTATCAGTTTGATTTTAACTAATGTTAAATATTAATTTTTAATAAAATATGATAAATTGATTATATTTAAGATTATGTTACGTATTGGGGTACCTTTGTCAGTCAAAATTGAAATAACATAAATAAGTGTTTTTTAATATTTATTTGATAAAATACTAAATATTGCTTAAATTTCGACTTAAAAACTATAATTATTATTCACATATTATTCTACATTGCAATACAATATTGAATTTTTTCCTAAAGATAAATTTTCTTAAATTTTCCTTTTTATAGTTTTCTTTTTGAATAAATTTACAAAAGTGATCCTATATTTTGTGAGGTTATGAATAAAAATTTTATAAAATTCAATCACCATATATGTTTGAAAAATAGGCAAACAATGACAAAAAAGTGAAACGTTTAACCTGAAAGAAATTTTTGCGATGCCATATTCATTAACGGATTTGATACACAAGAAGATTAATCTATGAAAAATATTTATTTATTTTTCAATAAACATATAGATTTATGGAAAATATTAATTAATCTTGAAGAATTAATGTTAATTAAGTTCACAAATTATTTATGCATTTAAAATATTTGTGCAAAATACTTGACCACCGAAAAATATAGCACTCCCTATCTAGAGGTAGGAAACTACAAGTTTGAAACTGTTCGCAACTTTAAATATTTGGGATCTGAATTGAATGCATCCAACGACATCGCACCTGAAATCCGCTGCAGGGTTACAGCTGCTAACCGATGCTTTTTCGGCTTAAAAAAGTACCTAAAATCTACTTTTGTCAATCGAAAAACAAAAATTTTGATATACAAATGCTTGATTCGGCCTATTCTCACTTACTCATCTGAAACGTGGACATTGAACGAGAATGACAAAGAAACCATCTACATTTTCGAAAGAAAAACTTTAAAAACATCTTTGGTGGAATAAAATGTGAGAATACATGGCGAAGAAGAACTAATTCTGAGCTCTATAAACTATATAAAGAACCAGGTATTGTTAAATTTATTTCAATACAGAGATTAAAATGGGCAGGACATTTGAGCCGGATGAACGACAATCGGGTGACAAAAACAATTTTCTTGGCTCGCCCCATTGGCACCAGAAGAAGAGGACGACCCAAACTCCGATGGCGTGATTGCCTTGAAAACGACCTAAAAACACTAAAAGTGACAAACTGGATGACCTTATCCAAAAATAGGGGGTCCTGGTATGCACTTCTGAGGAAGGCAAAGGCCCACCCTGGGCTGTCAGGCCAATGAAGAAGAAGAAAATATTTGTAACTAATTTAAAAATGTTCTTAAGATTTTTGTTTTTTCATCAATTCAAATTATAAGAATCATCTTACCAAATATAATAAGCATTATTAAAAGATTTTGCTAGAAATTTAATGAACACATTTGATGCTTCATTTAACAAATTTCATGGCCGCGTAGGATTTATAACGATTTTTATATAACTTTAATTCTAATAGTTATGAATCATTATGTTTAAACAAACTCTGAGTATTTATTCACCTCTTCAGCCTGTGATATGAACGTGCATAAGAGATGCCAAGAGAGTGTTCCAAACCTTTGTGGCTGTGATCATACAGAGAGGCGAGGAAGGATAGAACTAAAAGTCTCAGCAATCAACAACAAGCTTACTTGTGAAGGTCAGTGGAGTTTTAGTTCATTTTTAGCTTTATTTTCTAAATGCTGGGTGAAAATGTCTTGTAAAGAAAACTGCATGCTGCCTTGGTAAATTTTAAATAAAATACCTTCAAGTTTTGAGTAATGTCAAAGAAGATAAATAATTTTTTTTGTTTCTTTAGGCAGGCCGCAAATTCGGTAAACAATCTGATTAAGACGCCGTCTTATAGTAGACAAATGCGGTCTCGTCGATGTCTTAGTGTGACGTAGCTGAAACGTTGTATCTGACGTCATGGAATTCTTAAGCCAATGAGAGCGCTGTCTCAATGTTGCCAGATATTTCGAACCTGCTTGAAATCTAGAATCGTCTTTCGCTCCACCCCTTTTCTGACGTAACTAAGACATTAATGACATCATTTGGTCTGATGCGATTCTCGCGAGATGCTCAACTTGTCTCGCGAGACAAGTCTCATGCGATCATCTACGAATTTGCGGACTGCGTTAGTGATTCAGTGAGGATTTAAAAATAATAATTGTTGCATACCTAAAATAGATGCAATAGAAAATCTAAGTTATTAAACAGAATCTATTATTCCGAGTGAAATAATCATCTCATAATGAGCTGGTTGGTTGATGTCGTGTCCCCATGGGCATGACACAAACCAAGAAACTCTGACCGTGACCACAAAGATGACCATGAGTGTGCAGAACACAGCTGGCTATCTCCTTGATGTTTTCAGAGTATACACTTTTTTCGATGTCGAGCATAGGAAACTCATTTAGCAGAGCCAGAGATCTTAAAAAGGCAGGGCAGTCAAAAATGTGTCTTGGTGTTAGTGAAATATTATCACAATTAATGCAGAGGAGATAGATTCTGTTGCCATCTCTCTGGATCTTCATATCTCGAAAGTGACCACTTCTAAGGCGATAGTTTTAGTAAGGTCTCTTTTTGCGTTTATTTCACAAATCTATGAGTCTTTGATTTTTATTAATTTGAAATAGATACAGCTATAGATATGTCAGTCTCAACAAGGCAACATGAATCTGCAATTACGCGAGAGTACAATTTCTTATTCATCCATAATTTATAATTTTCTAGTTAGCAAAGGCACTGTTAGCAACTATTATTAATATTAAAAAAATTTTTAACAATAAAATGTGATTTGTAGGTTTAAATTAAACATACACGGTCTTTAAATGAAAGTTAGGACCTGGTAATAGAGAAAATATACCTACAAAATGTTCTCCTAATATGCCCTATCATGTATTGTGTTTCTTAACAGAAATTTCAATGAAGATACATTTTGTGCTTACAAAATATAATGAGCCTCATGAACACTATTTACATTGCATTCTGATTATTAATTTTGTATGGATCTTAACTCTCTTCCGTTGTTTCTTCTAGTACGTCAAGCAAGAAATCTCATTCCTATGGACCCTAATGGCCTTTCAGATCCTTACGTAAAAATGAAATTGGTGCCCGACACAGGGGAGAAAAGGAAGACAAAGACAATCAAAGCAAACTTAAATCCTACTTGGGGAGAGACGCTCTCATTGTAAGTTGCTTCATTTCAAGTGATTAAGTTGTGTTATGGATTTTTGTTTTTTAAATATTGAAACAGAAATGTCTCGAGAATAACTCATACTAAGATAAGAAAAGATTATTTACAAATTACTTCTTATTTCAAGTCATTTTTTGTTAAAAATTTACTTATGGGTACACCTTGATTTTTTGGCGATTTTTTTTTTGACGCCATGATAGTGGCCAAAATGTGGATAGCAAAATGGTAACTCTAAAACTGTGTAAGTTAAAGAACTAAAAATACCAGGGTTATCAAACATTAAAATTTATCGCCAAATTTTTCTAAGCCAAAAGTTACCAGTATATACATTGAACCCCATTATTCACAATAAACAATTTTTCTAATAGTACACAAATGATTTTATTCATCTTGCTTTTATATAACCTGCAACATACTTTGGTTAGTAAATTTTTATCAGTTTTCTTAATTTTTGTTAAACAAATTTTACATTATCTTGCATTTTATGTAGTTTGAGATGCGTTATTAATTCTTATTAATTTTTCTTAGCTATTCATTAGAATTCATTTTAAGAACTTTTTCAATGCCTTAGTTTTTTTCTAACATATTTGCTTCTTCCAGTAAAAATTTCTAATAATTGATATTTACAATACAATGAAGAATATTTCAATCACAGGCATGATTTTAACAATTGAAATTGTAAGAAATAATGACAATTTTTTTGTTGATAACAAAACAAAAATTAATCTTAGAAAATTATTTCATAACGATTTTGTAATCATGGAAAGAAACAAAATAAATAAAATTACAAAGTTACAGCATTAAATTGTTATAATTGTCCCCTAATAATTTTCATTTTCCTTTAAAATGTGTCGTGCTTAATATTTAGTTAAATACTTTTGTGATCGCTGAAAATGAATAAACATATTTTAGGTTAATTAACTATTCATTGAAAAAGAGAATCTGATATATTTGCAGTGACTTGAAACCGGAAGACAAGGACAGGCGATTGCTAATTGAAGTTTGGGACTGGGACAGAACGTCCCGCAACGACTTCATGGGTTCCCTATCGTTCGGTATATCGGAGATAATGAAGAGTCCTGCCGAGGGATGGTTTAAGCTATTGACTGCAGAGGAAGGGGAGTTCTACAACGTCCCCGTCCCACCTGAGGACAAAGACATTTCTGAGCTTAAAACACAAATGAAGGTACATGTTTGTAAAATTATCACCATTAAAGATCTTAGGTGCATCTGTCTAATCTTAAGTATATTGAAATAACAAGTACAGATAACAGGTTATTTATACTTATTATACATAATAACAAGTATAAATAACTTGTTATGCATATTTGTTAAATAACAGATGTAGATAAACTGTTATTTGCACATTTTGTTTTAATTTTTTTATAACAAATGCAGAATATGACAAATTTTATTAAATCAAGCATTAAACAACATGTTCATACTTGTTCTATCTAATTCTAGTGAAATGAAAACAACAAGTACAGATAACAAGTAATCTATTATTATTATACATATATAACAAATATAAATAACTTGTTATGAATACTTATTATATAACAGATGTAGTAGATTTGTTAGTTGTACTTTTTATTTTAATTTTCTTATAACAAATTCAAAAGTCAAACAGTAAACAACACCATGTTCATACTTGTTCTGTCTAATCCTAGTCAATTTAAAACAACAAATACAGATAGAAAGTTATTTATACTTATTATACATATATAACAAGTATAAATAACTTGTTATACGTATTTGTTACATAACACATGTAGATGAATTGTTATTTGCACTTTTAATTTAAATTTTTTTATAGTAAATACAGAAAATAACAAATTTTATTATGTCAAACATTAAACAACATATTCATACCTGTTCTAATTCTAGTTAAATTGAAACAACAAGTACAAATAACAAGTTATCTATACTTATTATACATATATAACAAGTATAAATAACTTGTTATGAATACTTGCTATATAACAGATGTAGTTGACTTGTTAGTTGTAATTTTAATTTTAATTTTCTTATAACAGATTTTATTAATTCAAACATTAAGCAACAACATGTCCGTATTTGTTATTTTAATTATCTGTCTTATATTTTAATCTGGTTGTTTTCACAATTAAATAATTGTTTTCTTTTAGACACGAATCTCGATGAAGAAGTCGGAGAAACTGATATCTGCTATCACTGATATTCCTCATAACATGGGCAAGCAAGACGTGATACGCGCTTCTGACTTCAACTTCATCATGGTTCTAGGAAAAGGCAGTTTTGGTAAGGTAAGACTTCAATTCCTACTTATCTTAACATAAATATAAAAAAATGCATGTTTAACAAAATTTTATTCTTCAATAATTTATTTATAAAAGCACACAACAATGAGGTTTGTATATAAAAGAAATCATAAAACATTTCAGTGCTAAGAGTTTAATTTTCCTATTTTTAGAACTTATAGCTTTATTTTATTTCCACAGTGAAATATTTGCTTAAAATAATTAAAAATAATAAAATACTACCACTTACGGAAATAAGAAAAGCACTTGGTAATTTAAGAAATAAGTATGCGTGCGTGCGAGTTTTCAAAAAAATTATATACTTTCATTACATTACTCTTTCTTTTAAATAAAACTCTGCTACATTTTTTTAATTTGATGAGAGAGAATATTTATTTTGTTAATTTTTAAAGGATATATATATATATATATATATATATATATATATATATATATATATATATATATATATATATCATATTCAATAGAATTATTAATTTACAAATTATCCGAATTATTTGGCTGTTTGAACAGGACCTCATTCGGATAACCAAAAGTAATTGCTAATTGTTAATTTGATTTCTTCAGAAAAAGTTTGTACTGAAAATAATTTTTGTACATCGAAAATGGGAGAAAAAACTACATATTTTTTTTTAAAAAAAAAGAAGAACTCTTAATCAATTAAATGGAAAGGCAGCACTTTTACATATTAAGGTATTTGCAAATGATATACATTAATGCAGCATGTATGTACAGTGCATAAATGAAAATCATTGTTTACTGAGTACCTTAGTCAGAGTAAGTTGTTTCACTGCTTACCTACGTTTTCTGCCAGTAAAGTCGGTCATCCGCTTGACAGTGAGAATTTGCGAACTCGGGAATGTGGTCCCATACGGGCTGATGCTTCATCCACTTCAAAGCAGTTTCAAAGCCGGCAAACGCTTCAGTAGTTGATGGTCCTGTGCCTGCTTTAACTTGGACATTAAGATCATCACCTTAATCAACACTTTCACTAAGTTTACCGTCTTTTGCAATTTGAAAACTAGGGTCTCTGACTCATAATTCATTCTCTTATATCTTCAGCACTATCTTCTGAATTTCCTGTAATTTTCAAAAGAATGTTTTTGTATTCCTCATGTGACACGTCTCTCTTTTTCATCCTCCTTTTTTAACCTTCTTTTATATTCCCTTTTCTTGAGCTTTTTTCTTTTTCTTATTTTCTTTCTTTTCTAATTTATGTTTATGAAATTCTGAAAGCTATTCGAATAATCAGCGATTCAGATAGACTGAGTTTGTAAAAAAGAAGTTCTACAGAGTTATGGTATTATATATATATATATATATATATATATATATATATATATATATATATATATATATATATATATATATATATATATATATATATATTATATATATATATATATATATATATATATATATATATATATATATATATATATATATATATATATATATATATTTATATATTAGGTTGGGGAATAAGTTCGCAACATTTTTATTAAAGACTTTTATTTAAACAAAAAACAATAATTATATCGATAAGTTAATCAATTATAAATTCGCCATTGCTGTTTACAACTGTTAGTTGTTGAGCCAGATTTTAAGGACTTCTTGGCATTGATTTTAAGCACTGGGAAATGCTCGAAAATAATGCCACAGTCAACAAGGAGCTCTACATTGCCCGGCTGCACCGCGTGAATGAGGCTATTCGACTGAAAGACCTGATCGACATGGTCAAACCATACTCCTTCACGACAATGTCTCATGTTGCACAAGCCTCTAATGCCATGCCTCATGTTGCACTAGTAATCAAAGCCGCCCTCCAAGAGCTCAAATGGGAGGTCGTTCTGCATCCGCCATATTGACCAGACCTTGCACCGACCGATTACCATCTTTTCCGCTTATTGTCAAACCATATGAAGGGAATTACCATCGTTTACAAAGAGGTCCTTAAAAACTGGCTCAACAAGTTCTTTGACACCAGACCAGGCGATTTTTGGGGAAACGGCATCAACAAATTGGTCTTGAAGTGGGACGAAGTTGTAAACAGCAACGGCGAATATACAACTGATTAAGTTATTGATATAATTATTGTTTTTTGTTTAAATAAAAGTATTTGGTAAAAATGCTGCGAACTTATTCCCCAACCTAGTATATATATATATATATATATATATATATATATATATATATATATATATATATATATATATATATATATATATATATATATATATATATATATATATATATATATATATATATATATAATTTGAAGTAAAACAATATTTTTCTATATTTAATAAATTTCTATTATTTTGATTTATATTAATAATTATTAAGGAAGTACATATTAATCATTTCTTTAATATTAGTTGTGTATTTTGAAAATAACTAAAAGGGATCAACAATGATAAGACTTGACTCTTTTTTAATTGTTTATTTGAAATGTAATTCATGTTGGTATATATATATGGTATCTGGGCTTTCTTAATTGATGGTAAATATTTTACATTGTAATTACTGTTATTTGATGTAAAATTTAGGGAAAACGCAGCAAAATGATGAAAAATAATATTTATTTTTTAAGCCTCTAAAGAAAACAGCTATATTAAACGCATTATGGATAAAACGAATAATCCAAGAACGATTGATAGTTGGTAAATTATTGACATAGTGAACAGTTCATTCCGTTTTAAAAGTTTTGAAGATAACGAGATCCCGTTGGGCTATCATTTCCAGGATATATCGTAGTATGTTGGTTTCTATAAAATGACATCTGCCTTTAAAACTGTGTGTAAAGGAACTCACTCAAGAGAATTAGGTTTTGTACAAAAGGAAGGTAGATGGATAATACTACATTAAATCAATTCGGCAATCAAAGATAAGTTATGAAAACACGTAAACTATCATATTATCTGAAGTCACTTACTACCACCTATATGTCCACAAAAAATTTCATTGATGATCCACAAGACAATAGAGTAACATATCATACAAAAGCAAATCATAAATACTTTTCATAATGAAGCGAGGAAAATGTAGTGTGTGCAAATGATTTGAAATCACCCAGGAGAGAATAGCCAAAATATTACTGTATTCCCCTTCCAGCTGAATGGAAGAAAGGATATTTTAATCTATCAAAGTTATCTTTAAACTAGTTCAGTTGGCGTTTTCATAATGTTATCCTTTATCGGAATAGAAATTAGATTTACAGTGAGCGTGACATCGCATGCAAGATTATCATATGCGAAAAAAAAAAAAAGAATTCCTCCCCTATTGCTCTTGGATTTATAAGCGCAGTATCTCAACGACGAACTCATTTAAAAAGAATGCAACACGTCATTGCATTTAAATGGTTAAAGAAACCCACCATAAATGTTAACATATTTCTTTGACCACGTACGTCTTTAGATATCAATACAATAAGGTATACGTGGTTTTCTCTCTTTTGAAAGAAATATTTAAACAGTATACGGATGGTGTATATGAATATTTATTAAAAATCCATGCAAACTGTGGTTTAATTTACAGAAATGATAGGTACATATTAATGCCATGTTGAACCCGTTCCAAGAAAAGTTATTACAATTACCTGTGGGAAACGTAAATACATAAATAAGAGGTAACTCTATTTTCATAAATTGCTGTTTATTCAACAATATTGTACATTTTATATATATTTCCTCTAATCGCTTGAGAGCGTAGGAGTGTGGGTTCGATTCCCACCGTGGCTCTAGGTGTTTTCTTCGTTATCTTCTGTGGTTGTACATCTGTCATTGTGCTATTTGTCCTATTATCGACGAAGACTTACAAGCAGATCTCAAGAATCAAGCATACAAGTCTGAATATATGTAATAAATAAATAAATAAAATAAAATAAATCTATTTCCTGTACATATTTATATTCTATAGTGATTGCAATTATCATTTCTCACTAACAAGTTATCGCCTAACCCAATACCCTTTCAGATTGCTTAATACTGTTTAAATCATAAAATCTTTTACTATTATATAAATTATAATATATTATTAATCATAATTTTAAGTTAATTATTTTAGAGAGAGTAATGAGGAGAAATTAGACATTTATGCTTTAAAACAATTAAGTAATTTAGTATTTAATTTGGTAATTTTTATTGAATTTTGCGGAATGCTTTTTCGAAAATTCTGATACTTGATGTGTATTCCTCCGCACTTCAACAGGTCATGCTGGCAGAGCGCAAAGGTACGGACGAGTTGTATGCCATCAAGATACTAAAGAAAGATATCATCATACAAGACGATGATGTTGAGTGTGCCATGGTCGAGAAGAGAGTTCTTGCTCTCGCCAACAAGCCTCCTTTCCTAGTGCAGCTACATTCTTGTTTCCAGACAATGGTAGACACTTTCTGTTTCTAAGAACCGTTCACCAGTACATGCAGGTTTATTATTAATACTGAAATATATTAAAAGCATATTAATTTCCTAACAAAACGAACTGTCAAATAAGCCAATAAAATACCTTAACAATTTAAATTGTTAAAATTTCAAACACAGAATTTATAAATTGTTTTAAATTGACTTAGAATATTTTTAATTGTATTATAATTATTGGTATCTTTATTCCAAAATTTAATTTTCTCATAAAATACAAAATTTTTTTTATACATTTTAGATGAAGATATTTAAAAGTTATCAGTATATTTAATTTTAATATAATATAATAATCGTACATTAAAATTAAATATATACTGATAACTTTTTTGTTTGAATTATGCTTTGCACATGTATAAATATATAAATGTATATTTTTACATGAGCAAAGCATAATTCAAGCATGCCTTGTATGATTCATGTCATTATAGTCAAAAGACACTATAAAAGTATCTGCAATTAATTATTTTAATTTATAATGAGACATATACAGGGTGATTATAAAAAAACTTTGCCAACATCTGCACTTCTAGCGTCCATTCTATTTAACCGATCAAGATGATACTTCAAATATAGTTCTTTTGAGATATGCGCTCGAGATTCTGTGAATGGCAACACAGTGGCCCTCGCGGTTACAGTTATAGTGATAGAAACTCGAAATTTTCGAATGGCAACGTCTACTTTTTACCATCGCAAAATATTCAGCACATGCGAAAACCCTAAATAGCGTTGAAACGGTACCGATATGTTTAAAAACGGACGTGTTCTGCAAACACAAAAAAGAGTTCTGAAAACCGGCCAATAAAACACGATCTGGGCGCACGCAATAAATTTGCATGTGACAGAGTCAAGAAACCAATCACAGAACGCCGGTCGCCAGATATTCAGCGTAGGAAACCTATAAAATACCAAGCAGGTATGCGAAGTCGTCATTCGGGAACTCGCACATGCCGACGATATGAGTCTTCCTAGGAAAGTTCGCGGTGAATTGATCAAACTCTATTACCAAAATGGGATGAACGCTGCGGAAGCCTTGCGTGTGTATCGCCGCAATCATCGACAACGACGCGGCCCATGTACTCTGCAAGCTCTGCGTGATTTAGTGCGGAAATTTGAAGATACAGGCTGCACCTGTGACAAACAGCGCTCCGGACGGCCAACTGTTTCTGAGGACGTTGTCATGGAAGTGCACCATACAGTGACTGCAGGACACACAGAAACCGCAAGAGGCATAGCGCGCGTGTTGGATATTCCGAACTCAACGGTCCGCAAGCTCTTGTGCTCGGTACTTCACATGTTTCCCTATCGGTTCCAGCGCGTCCAGATGTTGGAGCCGGGTGACCCACAACAACGTCTGGACTTCGCAAATGCATTTTTGTTATGATATGATGCGGATAACGACTGGCCACTTCGCATACTATGGACGGACGAGGCGTATTTCACCTTAAATGGCAGCATTAACACAAAGAATTGTGTGCACTGGGGAGAGACGAATCCTCATGCTGTGGCGCCAGTACCATTATTTGACGCCAAAGTGACTGCGTGGTGCGGCATTACAGCTACATTTGTTCTGGGCCCGTTCTTCTTTGAGGAAGCGACCCCGACTGGCCCTGCAACATGTTCTGTAACGGGCCCTCGGTATGCAGCCATGCTGAAAAATTATGTCTTACCGGAGTTGCGTCGGCTGAATGCACTCAATGACATTGTTTGGATGCAAGATGGCGCACCTCCACATATAGCGAGGTCAGTTAAAAGGCTCCTGGATCAGCATTTTGGTGATCGCATCATCTCACGCTATTATCCTTTTCCGTGGCCTGCGCGGTCCTCAGATCTGACGCCTATGGATTTCTGGTTTTGGAGCTATCTCAAATCCAGAGTTTATCTGTGCAATCCTCAAACATTGTCGGACTTAAAGGATTCTATACGGCGTGAGATTGGAAACATCCCTCGTGCCATATTGCGTGCAGCGACATTGTCCACCGTCTCCCGCATGCAATGCGTAATTGCCTGTGATGGCACTCATGTGGAAAATGTTTGAAATTAATAAAGATTTTTTTCTCTATGTGTTCTCATCATTGAGCAGTGTCTTGTCTCTGTCGTATGCATTATTCCTCCGTGCGCCTTGAAGAACTGTTTGTATGTGTATAACACGTCGGTTTTCGGACATATCGGTACCGTTTCAACGCTATTTAGGATTTTCGCATGTGCTGAACATTTTGCGATGGTAAAAAGTAGGCGTTGCCATTCGAAAATTTCGAGTTTCTGTCACTATAACTGTAACCGCGAGGGCCACTGTGTTGCCATTCACAGAATCTCGAGCGCATATCTCAAAAGAACTATATTTGAAATATCATCTTGATCGGTTAAATATAATGGACGCTAAAAGTGCAGATGTTGGCAAAGTTTTTTTATAATCACCCTGTATATGTCATTCACACAGCTAAGCGTTAGGTGAAATAAAATTTTAAGTTTGTAATACAAAACATATATATATTTCAAATGATATCTCTAGATATAACTATAACTTTATAAAAAAATTACGATAAATAATATATTTGAAAAAATATGATTTGTGGATTCTTTATGAACACATTACAATTTCGTGAGTCACAAGATGATAAGTACATTACTTTAATGCTTCAAATTTTAATCCATGTTGTTTAAAAACTCTGTTATGATCTGTTATACAACAATTCTTCAAACTGTACACGAAGTTGATTCACGCTGTTTATATACCACTACACAACCAGTTTTTGAAGTTCAGATTTATATTAACAAATGCTCCGATTATACCTCAAACATGTTATCAAATATTTTATTTTAATGATCTTTAAATGGTTAAGTTATATAGACTACCATAAATAGTGCTCATACTAAAACAAATAAAGCTGTATGAGCTAAGATGAGAAAATATTTAAATATAACATTACTAAATTTAATATAGCAGCAATTTTATTTAAGACATAACGAACAATTTTAAATTAACTCAAAATTACTAATTGTAAAAAAAAAAATCTCAGGTTCTAAATTACACTTACCATGGGCCTGAGCAGCTACCAGGTGCGTCGGCAGGTGGTGGATCGTCGAACGTCCTGGCAGGTGGTGGATCGCCGAACGTCTTGAAGGAATGACAGGATAGCCTTGAATATAGAATCAGAGGCCGCGAACCAGCTCCCGTAAACCCTGGTGTTATGCGACCCGTATCTAGGGCTATTTGGCACCGCGGTAATGGTGTTTTAACGGAGCCTCTAGTTGCCTGGAGAACTTCTAGAGCTTTTTTGCCTTGCCCAGTAACTCAGGCAATGCTGGGTGGACTGTTATATTACCTGAGCTTCTAAATTGTTATCTTGTGGCTGAAAAGACACAAGAAACAATAATCTGTGGATCATCAGCGAGGATTGCCTCTGAAATTCTAAGATGCTCTAGGCAGAAGATACGTTTAATCGTAGGGTTCATAACTGGGCACTACTATTTCAGAAAACACCTCCATAAAATGGGACTGTTTCAGCAAGACCCTATCTGCAGGAAATGTCATACGCAAAAGGAAACGGCAAAGCATGTCATTTACGAATGCAAGGCTCTTGCCCTCCCTAGATTAACTTCTTTAAGCATTATCCATACTAGAGAGTTACACCTAGACTCCATTAAAGGGTTATCGGACTTTATTAATAAAGTGGGTGACCCGAGCAACTGGAACTAGGAAACATTGGGTTTGGAGTTAATAGTACAAAATGCTGATAAAAGCAGAGGTGCCCAATGACATACAAACTTAACTCCAAGAAGAAGAAGTAATTACACTTATACAGTAGGCTGACACATTTCCGATGTAGTTAGTTTTCTTAATTAAACAGTATATGAATTATTTCGAAATGTAATTGAAAAGGTTAAGAAGAAAATGAAAATAATAAATAATTATAGTTTATTTTTAATATTTTCTATAAATACATGCACATACATTCATATGAGTACTATATACATAAAGATGTATCAATTAAATTACATAGTTTACTAAATTACACTCAATGCTGTATTTTTAATAATGAAATATATTGCAATAGTGAAAAAACTTTTGAATTTTGATTAATGCACATATTGATGCATTAGATCCATATAGTAATAATAAGAAATGGCATTTCAGCAAATAAATATCACATATTGAAATTTTTTATTAGTCTTTTCTACTTTGAAATAAATTTATATCAGTACTTCTTTTTCATAATAACAAATAAATGTAACAGGGAAAAAAACAGTTTTCTTCTGTTATTAACTTTTTAAAAAACTCGTATTTGAATGTTCAAATTTACTTTATAAAACGAGTATTTCAGATACCAGGTAGAATCTTTCCCATTTTAATATTTCTTCTAGATTAAAAGACAAATTCACATTTAATATTTAATTACGTTAATTTCTTAAAAGCTTTTTCTTAGATAAATTTATATATTGTATAGAAGCTTACAGTTTAAATTCATGTGTTTTTTTTTTTTTTTTTGCTTACTAAATTTCCTAAAATCTCTACTAATTCCAATTTTTTTTTTTTTTTTTAGTTTACATAGTGTAAGCATAACACATTTCTACATCTTTTTTTATTTCTTTTATCAAGAAACATGCATCATTAATGCAAGTTTTTCTTATAAATATCAATCGTAACACATCAATGCTGGTTAAATAATATTATTTGATTTTCGTTGTTATTTTGATACTTTAATCTAAATTGTTAAATATAAAAAAAGTGATGATAAAATCCTAATTTTTTCTTTAAAAATATTTTAATTGTATCGTGGCGCCATCTACAATACTATCTGAAAACTAAAAAGTGAAAATTGTAATTCAGATCTTGTGATATTAATTTACTAATCACTAACATTAGTTTCTTATAGTTGAGGATGGCTGTTTCTTTCAAATATGAAGCACATTTTCTATATGTCTGAATACGAATATGACAGAATTTTTTTGAAATAAGTGGAAGCAAGAAGTGCAAAAAAATATGAATACTTAAATATTTTACTAATTTTAAAATATGTATATTAAGTATTCCTTATTTTCAAATTATGAATACTTAATATATAAGTGAGAAATTTTATCTTATTTGATGATTATTTTTATGGGACCAAAATTACCTATTTTCTTCTTACCTAAAATTTATTCTACGAATAGTTTTGCGTAGAATAAATTTTAGGAAAGAAGAAAATGTATTTGCAAGCCAAAATAATCAAACAATGATTCTCTACGACTTATAAGTGGAACCAATGCAAGAAGAATGCGTTCTATTCAGAAATATTACAAAGGAAGAAAATTGTCAGTTGTTATCCTTCGATAATGGGCCTAAAATACGGAAGATGTTTAGTTGATGACAATCAAGACACCTACCAAATTATGTAGAAGTTAAATATTGTGGATTCACATTTGAGCATTAGATGAAAAACGGGAAAGTAAAAGAAATTGTTTACCATTAGATTCTCCATAATATATCTGAACATCAAAAAAAGAACGTATCAGAATCAGTAAAGAAATTTTCGAATGATTTAATGATGGTAATACTATATTATTGCTAAAATCGTATCTGCTGATAAAACGTACAACCCTTTTTTTTATGTTTAATGCTTTTGAGGTTTCAGCTTTTTTTTTTATGTTTGTCAATATTTCTTTGAAGATGATCCCACTCTCACAAAAGTAGCATGAAAAAAGATGACGTATCATTAAAAGAATAATGTATTCTGCGTTCTTGAAAAGATGAGGACTAGCCGAAGTCTTGAAAATGGAAGCACAGAAGAAAATCATACTATTAACTGATAAATTACTAAATATTTTCTGAAATTATCCAAGAAGTGTATATTAAACGACTCATACACTACCATGACTACGGTATGATACTCAGCATACATGATACTCATGCTGTGTACATGATACTAGATACATGATAAAAGAAAAGTTGAATTTCTTGAACAAAATCACCGAGATAAAACTAACACTCGGTTTACTTGATCTAACTATCAGCAACTTTTTTTTAGTTTTTGATTTAACGAAGAAATTATTTGAAGTTATTTTCGTTTCGTATAGGAGATAAATGAAGTTATAAATCCAGTTTCTTCATTAATTCCAAGAAATGAATGCCTTAGTCTTACATTTTCTGAAAATTTTATGAAACAGTCATCACTAATAGTACTGTATTGATACTAGCGGAAACTACTTTAAGCTTTTTTAAACTACATGAAATTGAAATTTTATTAAATTTTATATTTATTTTATTTTATTTTTGTTGTTGTTGTCGTAACAGTGATTTCTACAAACGAATTTTATCCACATGCTAGTTATTACCAGGCAATTTGACAATGCTTTTAACCTTATCTTTTATACTAGAACATTTAAAAACTATTTTCCTACATAATATTAAAATATAAATTAGATTCAAATTAAGTTTTACATGATTTTAAAGAATCTTAAATGTAAAATTCTCTTAAATATATTATGTAATAAAATCAAAATTATGTCAGTATTTTATGATTAATTTTCATTGCCATTGCAAAGATAAATTTGCATGACCCCATAAATGAAATCAAAGTGAAAGAAACTTATTGTTTTATCTTATTTTATTATAGCATGTTATCTCTTTCGTAGGACAGGCTTTACTTCGTGATGGAGTATGTCAACGGGGGGGATCTCATGTTTCAAATTCAACAGTGTGGTAAATTTAAGGAGCCAGTTGCAGTGTAAGTACGTTATTTTATAAATATAAAAGCAGATTTTTAAATGCGAATGATGAAAGAATTTGTAAGTAATATAGTTCATGGTAAAAATTTACCGTACGGTCACCCTTGGCGAAATTTTCAAAAAGTCGCCCAGGGTGACCGTAGGACGAATTTCCGATCGAGAAAAATGGCTGAAATAGTGACAAATATTTCTTACATTGCTGGTATCTAACAATATGCTCAACTAATTTTACAAAATTAACAAAAAAGCAGATTTTTTGATTTCAAACATCAATGGTAAAATAATGAAGTTGATATGTTAAATTATCCATAAAAATTTTTTGATTAAATTTTATATTAATAAATTTAAATTTGTAAATATTCATGAGAAATTAATGACAAATAGGGTTGCCAAAATACTAGTTTGTCGGGTTTGCAGTAAAAATGTTTGCCAAATTTGGTGCTAAAAACGCGCCAAAGGTGACAGTACAGTAAATCTGATCCTAGTTCATAAATTTTATCTTATTAAAATCGAAAAGACATGAGGATATGCACTTTAAAAGTAAAACAGTTATATATTATTAACAATTTTTGGGTTCAGTATAAAATCGGGTATCTCTTGGTTTAGCCAAAAATTTGACGATAAAATTCAATTTCTGGTAACTTTATCTTTTGTGTAGCAGCCATATTATTAGTCACATCTTGGCGTCAAAATCAAGGGGTACACGATTGTAAACTTTCGAACAATATTTTATCATTCCCTGTACGTGAATGATGCATTATGGTATTTATTAAATCTGGTATAACCTTTTGAATTCTGATAAAAAAATTCTCTTATCCAAATTTAATAAAGAAATAATACCATCTAAAATGATCAATTTTGGGAAAACTTTACTTTGCCAAAATTTAAGTTAATCTCTATGCCCAATATTTAATATCTATTAATATGTAGGTAAAAAAAAAAAGGATTTAAAGCTAATTGTTGAATCATTTTTTAACCTAAAAATTCATTTTCCTAAATATTTGATGCTTTTATATGAATATTAATATAGGCGATAAAGAAGTGCTACGAAATCTTTACATACAAATATAAAATTTGAATAACTATTCAACTTTTATTCAGTTTCCAATTTATTTAAATTCATACCCATAAAATAAATTCAAATAATAAATTAGCTATGTCAATTTTTGAAATATTTTTTCCAATATTATCATTAGTGACAAAATAAATAAATGCAAATTAATTACAACTATGAATTATTCCATACATTTTTACATATTTATTTGTCTAATTATTGTTTCATTATTAACTAAATTCATACAGTATATAAAATAAATTAGAGAATGAAAGCGTAAAATCTTTATGAAATAACTGCATGATATAATAACAATCTTATGTTCAAAACAGAATTAAAATTTCTGTAATGAATTTTCAGTTGAAAAGAATAAAATTATTTTTTTCGAATACAAGACATTATTTTGTATACAAAGCGTAATCAGAATTTCTTTTGTTGTTGTTGTTTATGACACTTAGAAAAGCCAAACTCGTTATAGCCTGGTTATGCGAATTAAAGTCAGTGGAGGCCATCTTTCGTTTAATCAGAGCACCACGAAGGTGAAAGTACGACTTTGCTCTTCAAATCTTCCGATAGATGGCACCACCAGAGGATCCACTTCCTCAATTTTGATATTGATCTAAATGGAGAGGAAATTTTCTGCAGACCATTGTACCTATGGTAAACTGCTTAAGGACTTACCAAAGTTCTTTCGATTCCACAGATTTAATGAGCACGTATATCGCATGTACTCGGTGAGAATTTTGGCGGCATTGGGAAGAGAACCCCGCCTAACCACTAGGCTCCCACGGCCCACAGAATTCGTTTCTTAAAGTGTATAATTAAATTTGTCTATCAATCTCAGTGTATTTGTTTAATATAAATGGAAAGTTTTATAAATTTATTTTGTGAATCTTAATCTAGAAAGTACATAAATTTGTATAAATGTTCTTTCAGAAAATAATTAAATAAAATCTATATGTGATGATTCTAGGGAAAGCTTTCTTTTTAAAAAATATTTATATGAAAACGCTTAATACATTTTCAGAAAGAAAATATGATGATACTTGAAATACTCTCGTTACTCTGTACTAGAACAACATAGACAATATTTTGTAAGCATATAAAATATCGATATCATATCATTACTTATGGAACTAACTATTTCATGTACTGAGTCATTCTTATTTTTATTAGATGTACGGAAAACATGTCTGTATTTAAAATAATTTATTTTTCAGATTTTATGCTTCCGAAATCGCCATTGGAATGTTTTTCCTTCATCAAAGAGGTATCGTATACAGGTATCGTTCGAAAATTTTAATGGAAAACTAATTTTATTCCTAAGTTTTGTTGAAAGGGGTTAAAAATTTTGTTTCGAGAAGAAAATTAGACTAATAAGTTTTTTAGTGGCTGTAAATGTGAATATATTTTTCGCTTACTGTTAATAATCTTATTAATAATTGTAAATTATTTATGAAGCTTTGTCTATGGCAAAGTTTTTCATATAATCATATGGCACAGCTGCCGTATAAACCAACATGCATAATTCTGAATTTTTTTGGCGACGAAGAAATGTTGCTAAGATGACGCATTGTGACGTCTCGCGATGACGTAAATACTAGGGTTGCCAAAATAGAGTTTTCAGCATAATTCTTATAAGTCTCCATCTCTGTCATAAAAAAAAACCAGGTTGCTAGATAAATAAGAAAATCCGCCAAAAAAAAAATCACCAAACTCAGAATTTGGCATGTTGGATTTTATGACATCTGTGCCAACTATATATTGCATATATGACGATCGCTAAGTTCATAATTTAATTATATAAAAATCGAAAAAATGAGATTTAATAATTGAATATAATTATTAAATCTTAATTAATTATGGCGATTAATAACCACTGGCTTTTTATAAAAAAATGTAGGTAAAAAATTGTTTGATTTTTCTTAATAGTTTTTCTCTGATTATTTTCATATCACATTTATATGAATTAAAATATTAATTTAAAAGAATAATTTACTGGGGAAAAATTAATAATAATTATTGCTGCGATAAACCCACATTCTTATATTGAGGTAGAAATTAAGAATCCATTAAATCTACTAATTTGTATTCTTGTAAATGACTATCTAATTTATAAAAAGTGGTTGTTGCTTAAGTTCTAAGTAAGTTCAATAATTTCTAAAAGTAAAATTTATGTAGAATAATAATACAGAGAGACATTCTAAAAATATGCGTGGACAAAAATACGGATATTTTTCAGCTGAAAACTAAATCTGAACAGGTGAAATATAGACGAATATTAATATATTGTTGTGCTGTTACAGTGGGTCACAATGCTCCTACACGAGTGTTGAAATCAAGAACACTAACAGAAGAAGTAGTGAAAGAAAATGGATATCAAATGTAGTAGCATGTTACTGATATAATTCAATATTGGAGACACGTTCTATCAATGCAGCACTGACAGATGATTCCATATTAGTATGGAAACATGGTTTTCAACGCTATTTACCATGACAAGTCCTAACTAGGATTTACTTGTACATATTATCTGATTTCTCCTTTCCTTGAAATCTGTTTTGTCACATTAGACAACTATAAAAATGTATTTAACAATGAGTGGATATCAGCAGTATAAACTTTAAGTTTGATTTGGTTCATTTGTAATTCCAAGTTTATTTCAAGAAGGATATGACTAATTAGACCAAGAGCTGTAGTTTAAAGTGAACAACGAAACATTTCCATCTAAAGTAATAAGGGAAACTAGTAATGGTTAAGCTGAGTGCTGATTATTTAGGTGCAAATGCTGCCTATATTCATTAGAAATTCCTTCAAAATATTTATTAAAAGACATGCTTTAATTTTTTTTAAATAGTTTGAAGGTAAAAAAAATTGAATTCTTATTCTGGAGTAATATTTCTAAGTGTGCGTTTAATTTTTTTAAAATTATGGTAATTAACTCAATCTTTTAATTAATCAAAACTAAATTTTTCAGATATAATTTTAATAATTTCAGTTATAATCAGTTATAATTTTAATAATTAAATAATTTTTCAGTTCAGAAGAAATGCTTAAATTTCTGTTTTGAACAGGAATTATTAAATAAGAAATATTTTCACATGTTTTAAGTAAATTAAGTCTCTTCAACCATCAAAAGGAAATTGCTTAAATGAACATATATAAAAAATGTCATTTTTTGGAACAATCATGCTTCCTTGTACCTAGCCCTGGCTTAGGTAATTTAGATAGAAGCAGCAGGGAGTGAATTTGAAGCAGAGAACAAGCAGAATACCCCCTACCCTTGGCCTGCTACTTCCAGAGGTATCATTTCACTTGGAAGACATTGCTACCACGACACATTTAACGTGCCCAAGACGAATTTGGCAAACACGACGGATTTTCGATTAAAAGCCGGTATTGGAACTCACTATCTTCCAGTAATAAGAACGACGCCTTAACCAACTAAGGCCATCACACCCTAGATAAAAAAAAATTGTTACATTTTGCTGAAGTTTAGATGGAGTGCATAGAATGTAGTGCACTTACTCATGGGCGGGAATTTTCCGATTAGTGTTTGCATTGCACATGGTTAGGAAGTAAACATAGATTAAAAGTTAGATATGAAAAAAAGTAAATTTATGAAATGTCTATACATAATATCATAGTAGATTGTGAACCCTTTAGGGATCTGAAATTGGATAATGTACTCTTGGATTCAGACGGTCACGTGAAGATTGCTGACTTTGGCATGTGTAAAGAAGGAATTCTGGGGGATAAGACGACGAAAACGTTTTGCGGAACCCCTGACTACATTGCTCCAGAAGTATGTATACCATTTTAAAAGTCTTTTAAAACTTTCATTTCTTAAAAACAAATATTTGTGATTACTAGTTAAGTATAAATAACTTTGAATATTTTTCAAACATAATCTTATAAATAATATTTTTGAACAGAACTGTTATTAATAATGATTTCTTAAAGATGAAAATATTATTGATTTTATAACAGGCACAGGTGCCGTATAATTCATAATACCAAATTCTGAGATTGGCGATTTTTTGGAGGATTTTCTTATGTATCTGGCAACCTCATTTTATCACGTCATACATATGGAGAACTATAAGAATTATGGAAAAAATTCTATTTTTGTAACCCTAGTATTAACGTCATCGCGCACGTCACGATACGTCATCTTGGCTACATTTTTCATCGCCAAAAACATTCAGAATTTAGAATCATGTATTATACGGCACCAGTGCCCTATAACATTTAAACAAATAGCTTTATTGTTTATATAAGTATATACAAGTAGAAGACAATTGATACTATTTGAAGTTATTTTCATAAATAAATAATTTAACGGATGCTTTCAAAAATATTTGGTATTTTATTATGTTTTCCATTTTTTTTATGGAAATATTTTGCAATACATTATTATAGTTATTATTTTATAATAGTTTATTATGTAAATCACTTTTCATTTTTCAAAAACGCTCCAATAATGGCTGTTTTTTTTAAAATTAAAATAGAATACTATTTTACGGTTTTACAAAAAGTTATTCTTTAGACTCTTATATTTAAAATGAATTATATGTGACATTTTCTAACCAAAAAGTTGAAAAACTCAATTTTTTAGTACATGATTTTAAAGACTAAAAATTTTGAAATATGAATTTGCTATTGTTATTTGTTGTATGCTCAACTTATGCTTTACGAATTAATAATTTTATAAAAAATATTTTCATTTAAAACTTGTAAAATTGTATAGTCAAATATTAAATTAAAGGAAAAATATAATTTTATTGCATTATTTAAAGTTATGTGAGGAAACATTTTAGAGAATTTAAATTTATAAATCTTGAACGAAAGAAACGAACTTCCTATTCTCCCTTATTTTGCTTTTGCATTCTGCAGAAAAAGAATTATTTTCAGATGGAATTACTGCATACATATTTTTTTAATATTAATTATTAACAATAAAGTGGTTGTTTCTTTCATTCAAGTTGAGATTATAATTCTCATTGGTTTAAAATATCCATGACGTCAGATAACGTTTCATCCACGTCACAGATAATTAATTACGACATTATATTGAAACAGCGTCGTAAATCCGATTTAATTACGGGTTTGTCGCCTACTTTTAGATCACATTCTTCGAGAGGCAGAAAACAAGGCAAAGTTCAACCATCATACATAGAATATTGTCGAAGCTCATTTTGTTCATAAAACGATTTCTTACATAAGAATTAAAGCAGTTTTCCATTGATTCATAGCCATTAACATGTTGACAATAGAAAATAAGAAAAATACAAGACAAAACCTCCACTTTAACTAAATTATGTTTATAGTTAGGGCGTAGGTGCCGTATAATCTATGATTCCAAATTCTAAATTTTTTTGGCGATGAAAAAATTTTGCGAGGATGATGATAGTGATGTGCTTGATGATGTAAAAACTAGGGTTACCAAAATAAAATTTTCTGCATAATTCTTATAGGTCTCCATATGTATGACGTAATAAAAAAGTGGTTGTGTCAGATACATAAGAAAATCCTCCAAAAAATCACAAATCTCAGAATTTGGAATCATGGACTATACGGCACCAGTGCCACAGTTAGGTTTGTTTAATCATAAAAGCAAGGACAATTAAAATTTTTTTTAAAATTTAATCAATTAATAGAATTTTGAATTAATATTTGGAATATTTGTAAGCAATCTCTTTTAAATCTCAAGACTAATGCCTTGCTTTAGGCCAACATTAATTTTTTGTACTTTCTTATGTTTTAAGAATTGTATAAAGTCTTATAAATAATATTGATTCGTAACCAATTTTGATATTTCAGATAATACACTATCAGCCATACGGAAAATCTGTTGATTGGTGGGCTTATGGAGTTCTTCTGTATGAAATGCTAGTTGGGCAGGTAAGGTTACTTTGAATCCACCGAAGCAGTTATTTAATAAAATTATTTAAAATATAGCTCATTTTTATGATATTTTTGAAATTTACATGTAATTGATAGTTTACATATTTGTTAAATGTGCTTTTGTAATAAATATTTCTTTGATATTGATTTAGATAAGACGTATTCAGAAAACAGGTTACATATGTTTTTATATGCAAAGATGAAATTCTAAGCTTGATCTTTTTATGTGTTTCATTTTATATATTGAATTCGCATTCTTTACAACAAGCACGAATTTCTGTGAAGTTTTTTGTTTAGTTACAATTTTTTTCAGAAACTATTTGCTGTGATAATTTTTTGGGACTAAGATGTGTATGACTTGGATAACTGAATTTTATTAATATTAACTGGTTCAGAATAGAACAATTTCTCCTAGGGAGAATGGTACTTTTACTAAGTAATTTTGGATATTTTTCTCAAATATTTTCATGCCGAACTTCAGAAGTTTAATTTTGTATTAGTTTATACGAAAGTGTTTTAAGGGGATAAATTTAAAAATTATCTAAAAGCTTTGTGTAATTATCCTTGTAGTGGAGAATAATAGATATACAGTTAAGTCATTATATTCTTACTTGTAAAGAAATATTGAAAGTTAAATACAATAATATTTCTTGGTAATTAAGATTCAACTCCACAAATATTGATTTATTACTTGTGATTGCTATTTTCAAAAACACACTGAGATCAGATCATTTTCAGAATGCAAATTCCATCAAAAATATACGTTTCTTTCGAAACATTTCCTTCAAAAAATATTTCATTATTCTAAAAATAGAAAGGGGAAGCAATGTATGAAATTTAACAGGTAACGAAATCATTTATCAATCAAAATATGATTAAATTAGGTACGCAATGTTGAAACAATAGTTGATAAGTTAAGTAACAAGACACGCTTTAATAAAAAAGAAGCATTTATATGCTCTGCACGTGAATATTTGTTGTTTGAACTAATTTTGCTCCATTTACGTTGTGCTAAAAAATCACGAGATGAATGAGAGAAATTTCCCACATATTATTCTAAAATCTACCATAATTTTAAAATTAAATACCCTACATTACAATGCCAGTAAACTTAATAATTGCAGAATTATTCATTGAAAAATTGTTAACGAAGGCATTATTTTTTGATAGAACTTAAATGTATTATGTAGAATTTATATTTTTCAAAATAATCTGTAACAAAAATAATTTTATTATTGTTCCTTATGTATTTTTTTATTTTAATTATTTAATGAATGCAGAATAATGCCGTTTGAAGTTATCAAGATATCTTATTATACATTAAAAACAAATTAATTATCGACTTCGCTGTGCTGATAATGCTGTGTTATTAACCTGTTAGTATATTTACCAAAGGTTAATAGCACAGCATCTAATTCTATTATTTGTTTTTTAAATACAGCAATAAAACTAAAAACAAGTTATAAAAATAAAATTAAAGTGTTTATATTGAGCTTATAAGAGAATTTCGTGTTTTACTCTCTCTTATATTTTCATTACTATATATAATCTTAGCTTTGTTTTACTTTTATTAGTTCCTTTTATTAGTTATTCTTCCTTTCTTTCTTTGCTTATCTTATCTTTTTTTTCCTTTTGAAAAACTTTCTGCTGTAATAGTGGAAAGACATGCAATTCTGATTAAGAAATTTGGCAATAAATTACTTTTTAACACTTGGGTAATAGTATCAAATGTCAATTTATCAAATTTGTGACATCTAAACAAATTTTGAATGAAAAATCATGGTAGTATGAATTGTGTTGAATTCTTATACGCTTTTTCTTAAAATGCCTGACTTAAGAACTAGTTTAAAACAATCGCCAATTTTAATTGTGCTTCATCGTATCAATTTCCTTGCAGCCCCCATTTGACGGTGAGGATGAAGAAGAATTATTCGCTTCCATCACAGACCACAACGTTTCATATCCTAAAGCTCTATCTAAGGAGGCCAAAGAAGCTTGCAAAGGGGTTAGTCTCATAATTAGTTTCGTCACTTAATTAAACTTAACTTAAAAATTCAGTCACCTAATTATAAACGTGACTGGACTTAAGGAAATTTCCAAGGTGTATATTGATACTGAGTTTTATGATTCTTTAATTTTTTTTAAACGACTGTGTATATTCAAGAGCTATATGCTTAGAAATATTTCCTTTAATCAGATGATCACACGTTTCTACAGCATGCGCCAAAATATACAGAACTGAAACTGGCGAATCTCGAAAACGTAGTTGTGTTTTGTCGATAGGGTATAGTTTCAACATCATATGTTTGCAGTATTGAAAAGGGGAGTTGTATTGTGTAGTTGTTGTTGTATATGGATCTCTCGGTGGTGGGAAAAAAATTCATAGATGAGCATTATTTCTATCATATGGAAGCAATCGTGAAGTTGGTCTGTGTGAGTTTGAAAAAGATAACAGAACAATTCCAAGAGGAGTTTAACATAGATAGCACCAATTAACACAGTTATGTATTGTTACAAAATTTAGTCTTTGTTGACAACAGAAGGGGATGTATTGTGGAACATTTTAGCCATTGTGTACAAGGATCCATGAAGAGATATCTTAAAGACAGACAGTAACAATTTCTACAAATGAGAACTATGGAGATGTTCTCCAGCTAGTGCCGAATTCTCCCCGACATAGTCTAAGACAAACGGCCTTGAAACTGAACGTTCGTGGTACATCCGATCGAGGATTGTTAAACGACAGAAGGATTTCCGTATCAGATATAGAAATAACAACGATTGACAGAGTCAGATATGCGAACCAAGAGGATGTATTGTGGAACATTTTAGCCATGGTGTACAAAGATCCATGAAGAGATATCTTAAAGACAAACAGTTACTATTTCTACAAATGAGAACTATGGAGATGTTCTCCAGCTAGTGCCGAATTCTCCCCGACATAGTCTAAGACAAACGGCCTTGAAACTGAATGTTCGTGGTACATCCGATCGAGGATTGTTAAACGACAGAAGGATTTCCGTATCAGATACAAAAATAACAACGATTGACAGAGTCAGATATGCGAACCAAGAGGATGTATTGTGGAACATTTTTAGTCATGGTGTACGAGGATCCATTTTTAATTACATTTCTTACTTATATTCTTAATTACACATTCTTAAAGAATGTGTAATTTCCTGACAAAAATCACTTACTTGAAGGACTACATCAATCATGTCTTTCTTTGTTATGAGCGGCCACATGTTATCGTCCAGAAACAGCTACAATAATATGATGTACCATTTAGGTACACAGTTTATTAGGCCCACTACTTCGTTGAAGATGAGGAAAACAATGCTTCTACCATCTCTAAAATGTTAAGCGATAGAGTCATTTATTTAAGATTTGAGGTTTAGTTGTGCAAGGAACATTCCAATGAATCCTCCCGATGGTGTTCCTGCCTTGTCAGGGCGGAGAGTCTTGCTGGCATCAATGACCCAGAGGGCTATGCCGGCGGCAGCTTGTTAATGGTAGGGTCTCCCAAGTCGGACAGGTCGAAGGATAGGTGCCTGACGAAAAAGAAATCCAACTCGAGCCAAGACAGACTTTTACAGTTATGGTGCACGGATCAACAGATGCTGCATCTCACCTCCTGCTTATGACTTCGTTGACCCAGAATCTTAATGCTGCATCGTCCATCGCGCAGACTAATCAAGGACGCGCTTGTGGTTTAGGCAGAGGACCACAAGTGTTAATTAGTTTACGGTCTCCACAATCCTCTCAATCCTTGACGATTCTACAGTGTAACATTAACGGCTTGACTACCCTAGCAACTAGAATTAAAATCTCCCCCCTTTCGGTCGCCGATTTTCTTAGGGTCGATGGTCTGATAGACCTTGTATGACTTCGTCAGACGTTTGGAGGATAAGCAACAACAACAGTCCGATGAATAGATAGTGGTATCAGCAGAACAGGACTACAAATCATACCACTCGAGAATCGCTAAGCATGTTGCAGGAAAACGTTCCTGGACGAATAATTTCGTTTGGTACTGATTTCCCATAAGCATCCCATTACCTCCAGCTTACATCAAACTGACTCTTACGCCGAGCTGGCAGACGAATGGTTAGCGTTCTTGCCTTCAATTTAACAGTTCGTGGGTTCGAATCCCACCTTGGGCATAAATGTTTGTAATGGTTCGGAATCCACTTTAAACCGTAGGCTCCGGTCTAATTAGCCCTCGTGTCCAAAAAGTGACCGTTGAGCGACAAACAAACCAACAAACCAAACCAACTGACACTTACTTGTGGGAAATGTTAAAGGAAAACGTGCTCAGCCTGAAGATTCATCAATAATTGTGCCTATATTACGTGAGCAAATTATCTTCTTTCGCAGGAATCTGCAAGAATCCATGTTTCAGGATATATTTGAAAAGCCTTGTGATTGATATGGACATTGTCTATAGACTGGTGAGATGGACACTTTGAACACTTATATTACCCATAACGTGGTAAATCAATGTTCTAATAGTGTCTGTATATATGTATATAGTGTGTACGTTAATTTTTTTGAGGAGAAATAAATGCACAAATGATAATGTAATTTTTTTTTATTTTGTAATTTCAGTTCAGTGTATTTTGGCACATCTGTATTATTTAGCAAATTCTTTCGGTTTTTATGTAAATGCATAAGATTTTTAAATGTATATATTGTACTTAAGAAATGCTGAAGATTGGAATAATCTATAAGTACAACCAATTTAACAATATTAGTAGGTTTTTGAGTTTGGCTAACAGAGAACAAATTCAGTAATAAATCAAAGTGTAAATGTAAATTTTACCTAGTAATAAATTACATCTAATCGAACATATTTGTGATACAGAACTGTGTATAAATTGTTGAATTGAAAAAATTGTCTCTAATGAGCAAATTATATAAAATGTATATCAAATTAACATTTCAATGCTTCTTATTACTCTTATTATATGTTTATATTGGAAAAGCCGTTTTATAATTCTTTCTTTAATGAAACATAGTCAAACTTTATGAAATAATTTCACCGGATATTTTGAAAATTGTCATAAGCCAATATTTAATAGAAGCATCAGTTATGATGATAAAAATCTAATATGTAAAGTAATTGTAAATGAAGTTGTTTTTAAATAATTTTTTTACAATAATCTCTTCAAAGCTTATCTTTTTCACAATGATATCTAATACAATACATCTTTTATTCAAGTTTCTGACGAAAAATCCTCAAAAGCGGTTGGGATGCAGCAGTCATGGAGAAGAAGACATACGAATTCACCCTTTCTTCCGCCGTATTGATTGGAATAAAATAGAAAACCGAGAAGTTCAACCCCCATTCAAACCGAAAATAGTAAGATCTTTTATAATTTTGTGCAGAATATTTTAAATCTCACTTTGCTTAAAAACGTACATATATAGTACTCTATTAAATATAAACTGAACCGAGAAATATCTTTGCCTCCAAAAAAGATGAAGTTAGATTTGGAAATAAAGAATTTTAGTGTAATAAAAGAGTATAAGCAGTTAGCATTCCCAATCGGGAATTTGGTGAACCTTTTAATTACCTTGGATATGGTGAATATAATTGCGCTTTTTTAAAAAGTGTATTGTAGTTATAGTTAACTAAAATTATTTCCTTCTACTGAGAAAAATCAATTAGAAGTCAAGTGCTTAAAAAATATCAAATTAAAATTTGAATCCTATTTCACAGCTTATACTACATTTTATAATTATACTTCGTTAATGTGGCAATATTTATTCAATCGTATAAATGCACTTTAAAGTTTATATTACTATTTATAATCATTAATTATATCATTAATGTGCTAATTTTTAATGGATCATGCAAATTCGATAAAAATAATACCAAAAGATTAAATGCGTGTTTTTTTAGACCTATAACGGTTAATCTAAATTTAGACCTATAACGGTTAATCTAAATTGTCTTCAAAATAAGAATATGTGAGAAATTCAATTGAAGGTCGTCTACCTTCTCGTAGGCAGAGAATGAATCGACTAAAAGCATCTTTAAAGGATTCAGTTCCACCCAGCTGAGGAATTTATTCGATTTTCAAAGATTCCTTATGGTAAGAACTCCGAAACTCTTCTCTTACATAATAATATCAACATACACTTGAAATGACTAAAGCTTATAAAACCTTAAAAATTCTTCATGATGTCTAGTTGCTAGAGATTTATGTAGATGGCGTTTTGAATTTGTTTTTTCATACATTTAGCTACCATTAGTAGATTCCCTTAGTCTTTCAATTTCAAAAAATAAGGATTTTTTATTTATGAATGAAAATACTGCATTACTTTCAATATGATGTAGAATAGAAATTTTAAGAATATTAATCACACTTAACAAATAAAACGTAAGATATTTTCATTCTAAATGTTTCATTAGTATTTTAAATGAATATTATTATCTTAAAAATTGTTTTTCTAAATTTTAAAATTGTACTTAAGCAGTAAATAGTTAAAGTTATGGACATTTCTCTTTACATTTTAGCTCATTTACTTAATTCTTTAAAAGCCATAATCAATTTATTTACAATAAATACCCATGTTTACAGAGATTTTTAAAATCTTATTCAACATAATATAAAGTTAAATTTATTGAGAAAGTACAATCATGTATTGGTTGAACATAATAAGAAAGGTATTCCAATGTGATTAGTATTTATTATATAAACACATGATATTTTAACTATACATTTCTGGAATTGTATTTTATAGAATATAAAATTAATATATATATATATATATATATATATATATATATATATATATATATATATATATATATATATATATATATATATATATATTATCTTTAAATCCTAGGATATAATACTAAAGAACAGGAAAAAAACTATAAGAAAATCAAATACAAATTCAATGCAAATAAATTTTAAAATATTATCTTTCAATACAGAGGAGTTATTAATTTTTCACAAAGATAATTTATACTTTTACGATTGTAAATCTTCAAACTACGATTTTATGTAACAATAATTTCAGATGTGTGATTCCATTAATTTTACTAATCTATAAAGTTTTAGTCAGAAATTTGTAGCGAAAATATTTGGTACACTTTTAAGTTATCATGTGCGTATTTTTTAACGTACAATATTCCCAATTTAGGATGAAAATCTTGTTCAGAAAACAGAAACACTCTTTCTCAGATAAAATACTATATCAAATCAAAAAGACACAAGGCCAATGAATGCAATGAAGAATAATTATTTTCTATTTTGGAATCCACATGATATTTTGTATGTCTCTCACGGAAGAATAATTTTGCCTGTTAATTTCCCTTACAAATCATCATTACACGTGACTGAAGCATATCTAAAGCTAATTTTAGAACTTATATGTTGTCATAAGTGCAAAGTAATACTCACCCTCATATTGGGCACATGTGCCGTATACCCAGGGTCTCAAATTCTGAGTAGGGGAGATTTTGATTATAATATTCCATAATACACTACTTGAATATAAACAATATACTAATATTTAATTTTACTTGATACTACTTTAATTGAATTGGTAGTTTATTTTTTGTTTTTTGTTAAATATTTGAATAAAATTGTATATTTTAGTAATTAACTGGAAATAACATATTAAATTTAGAGTAATTTATGAAAATACCTTTCTATGCAATATAAACTAATTATTTATATTTAATGACTTTCAAATAAAAAATGATAATACCTGTGTGTGTAAGGAAAAATAACTTTGAAGTAAAAAATTAAATAATTAAAAAATTAAAACCAATTGTTTGTTTCAAACTAAAAAAGTTATAAAAGCTATTGTTAAAAATATTTTTGCTTTATTTTTATAAATATTTAAAATAAAGTTCACTGCAGAAAACTTTTGGGATACTATGAAATGGCCTGAGTTAATATAAAAATAATGTTGTTTAAATATTACTTAGATTTTAAGGGATAAAATATATTGTGTGGAATATGTTTAATTTATTAAATATACTGTATGAATCGAGAGAAAGTAAATATCTTTAGTTCATATTCATATTGCTAGAGACTGAAAGACAAAATTTTTTATATAAATAAGGCCTTTTTATTTTACTCAAAAGAAGCCCTTTCTTAATATTACTTTAAGAACTGTTTTACTAAAAGGAATTTTAAGCTGAGTACAATTGAAGCTTGAAATATAAGAATTACTCACATTTGCAAATACTGATTAAGTAGAACGGAATATAAGAAAACAAACTAATTTTATTGATATGAATATGAGACGATTAAAATATTATATATATATATATATATATATATATATATATATATAGACACACACACACACACACACACACACACACATATATATATATATATATATATATATATATATATATATATATATATATATATATAAAGTTCTCCATTTTTCTTAGTAAGAGCACCGAGGTTTCAATTTTAATAATACATAAAAGAATATTTTACGAAGAATGCTTGAAATCTTGAACTTATTATATAAGATTTTTTTACCTTTGCAAAACTGTGAAAGGTAATAAATAATAACTTAGAGTTCTAAAAAAGAAAATTAATAACATTTTATTCATATTCATATAGTTAGAAATAAAAAAGTGTATTATTTATAAATAATACTTTTTCATTCTTACTTAATAAAATGAACATATCTTAAGGCTTGATTTAATTTGTTTTGATATTTCATTTGTTCACATCCATTTTATTTTCATAAAATGCTTTGCGTTCATGTTTGCTTCATAGTTTCCGTATGGTAATAAATATGTCAGCATAGTAATACTTTGATTGTTGTGAATGATTAGTACGCAATACCTATACCGCAGAATGATTTTTTGACGGATTTTCTTATGTATCTGGCAACCTGGTTTTTTTACGTCATACATATGCAGACCTATAAGAATTATGCAGAAAATTCTATTTTGGTTACCCTAGTATTTACATCTTCACGCACGTCATGATACGTCATCTTGGCAACATTTTTTCATTGCCAAAAAAATTCAGAATTTGGAATCATGGATTATACGACACATGTGCCATATATATATATATATATATATATATATATATATATATATATATATATATATATATATATATATATATATATATATACATCCTTCAGTTTTCCAAAACAATCCATTTCTTGCCTAATCTCGCCAAGAATTTTGCCAAGTCACCAAGTAATTGCCAAGAATCTCGCCAAGTGGTTGTTCAGCAGCCAAATCATTGGATAACTCGTTCTTAACGATTATCCAATGATTCCTATATCTCTCGATTTTGTCTCCGAATTTACTCTGCGGTATACACACACACTCACACACACACACACACACACACACACACACACACACACACACACACACACACACACACACACACATATATATATATATATATATATATATATATATATATATATATAATGGGATATAATAATCTTGATATTTATCTTGTTTTCTAAATACTCTTTTATTCTAGATATTAGGAAATTGGTAAGCAACATAGTTTTGTGTGGTCGGGCTTTATTCTTCATTAGAATTGAATATAGATCCAACAAAAAATTTTATTGTACTTAGCATTCATGAGAAATAGTGATTACCTGTTCTATACTCTTTTCTCTCAAACAAAAGTGTCATTGCATAGCCAATTTCCACACATCCTTTTCTTGTAAATGTTTATGAATAGGATCCCTCTAAATAAAAATCCCACTGATTTGCACTCTGAATTGACTGATGTTTGAAAAGGAAAAATATTCAATCTTTTCTGTCCAAGAGTGTTGTAGACAGATTAAACATAGATGATGTCACATGAAACAGAAAGTGATGAACATTTCTCGGAAAGGGCTTCTTTCACTTAGCTGTCTAAATTCGGTTTGTTTCGATGTTATTTGAGATACAGTTCATATATCCTAAGAATACTATTTCGATGATTTTACAAATTTGTTACCAAGGAAATTATGATTTAAGAAATATAATATGCTAATGTTGAAAGACCGATATTGTTGCGTTAATCTAATAATGACTGATTGATTTTCATTAGCTAACTATGTCAGTTTTAAAACTTACAAATGCTCGTTATAGTAGTCCGACATTTTCTTCATTCTCTATTTTGTGCAGTTATATTGCAGATAATGGTGCTTCTCACAACAAATGGGAGTATTGTTTCCTTAGCACCAACTACTTTATTAAAATAACCGTGCTTTTTTTTCTATTTCTCACTCTTTTAGTGATTACGCAAAACATTTATTTATTTTTTTTAATTTTTAGCTAATAAAAGGAGATTTTAATTTAATAGAGAAAGAAATATTTGTTTGCAATTTATTTTGATTTTAATTTTAACAATAATAACATTGCTTTTCATATCTTTTTTATTGTCACATCAAAATTTTTTTAAAAGATATTATTTAGACGGTAAGCATTCTAGCTCCATTACCTTCTATTATATAAAGCTGTTTAAGCTTAGTGTATCTTCTGTGAATATTTTCACTACAAGTCATTTGAGTGAATGGCATTGAGAAACACATAAGATTTTACTCCATTTTGTATTAAAGCATAAAGAGCAATGAGACAAAATTATTTTACCGTATTGTGGCACTAGCATACTTCCCTGTAGCCCAGACTTTGGTTTTAACAATTACATGTAAGCAAAAAGTAGTAAGTATTCTCAACTTAAAAGCAGGGAGTAAGTAGAAAATCCCCCAATATTTGATCTTCCGCACAAAATGTATTACTTCACTTGGAGGTTGTTGCAAAACACGTTCTAATCAACATGCTCAGACGGGCTTTGGCGAACTCGATGAATCTTCGGTTAAGCCTTCGAGAAAGATGACCTTACCAACCAACCTACCGAGACCTAATTCCAATGTGTTATACATAGAGCTCCAGTGGCTCAGTAGCTTCACACCGCTTACCGTTAAGATCAGCTGAGTGAAGCATCATTTGCAACGGGCAGTGGTTGGGAAGGTGACCTCGGTGTACTCTCCTTCACTGGGTTGCTGGAGATCAGTCGGTTGGGGACACGTCCACGTTAATATATGACGTCCAAAGTCATTTTGCTGGTGTGGCGTGGATGTGGAGAGGAGGGTACCAGCTCAGGCTCGATCTCGTCACCTGACTATGGTTCAAAATGACGAAGTACTTGGGGATGGGCGAGTATTCCAGGTCTGTTCACCTAAAGGTACAGTCCGAGGCTCACCTGCACCGCTATGTATATGTTATACATGTATACAAAGGATTTAATTTCAGTGAAGCATTTATGAGACTAAAGTATTGTTTTTCTTTCCAGAAACACCGGAAGGATGTCAGCAACTTTGACCGACAGTTCACGAGCGAGAAGACGGATCTTACACCCACCGATAAACTCTTTATGATGAATCTCGATCAGACTGAATTCTTCGGGTTCTCATTCCTTAATCCAGAGTTTGTGCAGCACGTTTAATTAAAAGCGTTTTTGGTACCTTAAGATAAAAAAGATTTTGAATCAAATATAAGTGTTAAGAATTTTTCCAAAGCCTCAGAAGCATTTATTAGTCTAAAATACAAGTGTACTTTTTGAAAATTTTTTCCAGGATTTATTGAGAACATTTAACATGGCGCTAACTAAAGAAACCCCCTTCAACAATGAAACTCTTCAACTTTAAGGTAAATCCAAATTTTTTAACGCTCACATCCTCGTACTTCTTACTCCTGAAGTGTTTCTCAATCTTTATCATGTTTTTCCGATTTACCATAACAATGGAACAGAAATTTTAGTCGAAATAGAATTTTTTTTAAACTACAAATTGCTTAGTAAGCGATTTTTCACATTTTCTATTTCATTTGGGAATATTTTTATGAATTTAGTTGTTTTGTAATAATTTAAAACCAGGGTTTATTTTTTATTTAATAATCATTATATCCTTTTGCAATTTGAATATAATTTAAAACAGATGGATGCAGTTAAAATATTGAAAAATTTGCTATTTGTGGCAAAAATTACATTATTTTAATGGTAAGCATAGCTATTTTCACTCATATAGTCATCATGAATTTTGCCAATCTTTTACAGTTAATTTTTAAGGGGAAAATTTTTGTATTTTTAATTTAAAATGTAGGTAGCGAGCTTGATATTTTAAATAAAAGGAATGGTAATAGCTTAAAATTTTAGCTTCAATAAAGTAGCATAAATTAGATTTTTATCAAAAAGGAATTGAGAAGAAAAGTGTAACATATACTTATAAAAACCAAACACATTTTTATTTGATAAAGTTGAGAAACACAGCAGGAATATTAATTTAATTTATATAAATCCCTTAAAATATAAAGAATCTGTTATGTTTTGATTATGAATTAAGTTATAAAATAAACTACTAATTGTGCTTTATAATTGAATTTTATGTGATCTATATTCATCGAATATAAGTTATAAGTGTGCTTAAATAACGATTTTTAACTACACATGTATATGTAATGTCTTCCCAGTTTATATTCTGAATTATGAATCAGCAATTATCAACATGAATTGAATGCTTAGTTTATCTCAGTTGGGAAAATTTTAAATCATTTAGATATTTGTAATAGTTCACTTTTTAATGAAGCACTTATTGTGGAAACCAGTTTGAAAGTCAAGTGAAAGACACATTCCTAAACAGTTTCTTTAGTTTAATTTAATTCGGCGTTTAAATAAACGAACACACTTCTATATAACGAAGGTTTTATTTTTGTCCACATTTATGAGAGAAAAAAATTATTCTAAGCAATGTTGCAGCTATATATTTATATGCATTTCTGAATAATATTTCTCACTTATTGGCAAAGTTTAACCTTCAACTTGTGATGCACTTGATCAAAACTGAATTGCCTGGTGATGTATTATAATCAGTATTTGTTATTTTATAAAAAGAACTGAATGTTGAGAAGAAGGTCCGTTATTTGTTGCATGATCTCGTGTATTTAGAATGGACTGTACATATTTGTATAAAATGTTATGAAATAATTAAAACATTTTCTCACTCTGATTGTACATGTGTAATTCATTTGAATATACATTCGTTTTAATCACTTCAAATATTTTGTTATCAATGTATTTGTTTTGTCGATGGAAGCCATGAAATACTGATAAGACTATACCTAGTCAGATACATATATTTAATCTATTCAAAAATAACAGTATAAAATATGAAATGCAACTCAAATGCACTGCTATAAATAATAAGATAAAAAACGGGTTTTTTACCATTGATATAGTTTAAGAATCTATCTACTAACTCACACAGGGATCGTTTTTCCACACAAAGGGTTTTAAAATTGCTCATATATTATCAGAAGAAAAAGCAATAAATGTGTTAAAAGGGATTTGGAAACGAGTTAATGAGAGCTTGCGATATTTTAACTTTATATTTTACTTAGTTTAGAAATTTTCCATTGATTTATTCAAACAAAAATATTAAATATAAAAGATTTAAAAATGGGATATAATTTGAAATTGGAATATTATTTCTTTTGAAGGAAAAAATAACGTTATAATGTTTGAATTATTAGCTGAATGATGCCATAAATCTTGGTTTTTTTTGTAACAATCATATTTAAAAAAAGTAATAATGTCTACTTTGAAAACAGTAATGTAAGTCTTGTTCAATTTAAATTATTATTAACAACTGGCACTCGAAACAATCCATAATATCACTCCATGTTCTTTTAAAATTTATACAGATGGTAGTAAATGTGTGGAGGAGTCTCGGGCAGTGGGTCAGAGAACTAGAATTTAAAATAAGAAACCCAGATAATTGTTCCGTGTTTAGATAAGAGCTAATAGCCAATAGAAGAGGTTTACAGTATATAGTAGAGGGGGCGGATCAATTAAGGGATATCTGGATATTGACTGATTGTCGTGCTTCAATCCTGCATATTTTAAATTGGAGCACTGTTGGCGATCAAACTAGCCTGGATATACTAAATCTTCTTGAGAGACTGTCACCCGAACACACAGTTCATTTCCAATGGATCCTTTCACACGTGGGAGTAGAGGGGAATGATAGAGCGGATTTCTTGGCCAGATCGGAGTCAGAGGAGGGAGTAAACCCAGGAGGAGAGCTCACATCTAGTGAGATTTCTTCCCTGGCAAAAACTGAATTCAATAAATATATGAAAATTCCTCCCAACCATCCATGGTACCTCGCCAAAAGACCGTGTGAGATCTTCAATCTTAGAACAAGATCTTATCAAACTGTTTTTTTCCCGCTATCTGAGTGGGCACACGAGAGGAATCACCTTTCAGCAGGGACAAAGGACATTTCCAGACTGTCCTTGGTGTTCCGTCAATATGGCCTCCCCTGAACACATCTTAACCTGCCTAAATTTTAAAAAAGACGATGTCCTTCGAGACCCATCACATTTTTTAGACATTTTAGATATTTTTGGTTTTATGGGGGTTGCTTAGCCTAGCTAGACAACCTGAGATAAGCAACAACAACAACATTTTAGTTAAGAACTGAAGGAAATGACATACATTAATTTAATAAATATTTATGCTTTCCTAAATAAAATTACTCTATAAATATTATTTTCTTGTTTTCTCTTAAATTGTTAACAAATTTATTGGAAAATATTTAAGTAATACCTGATACTTATTTCAAATTTTTTAACACATAAACGAAAAATTAAATAGAATGTGGAATAAGATTCATTGTGATATTAATGTTAAAAATAACTAATTGACAGAGTTTTATCCTCAAAATAAATGATATTGCTTTTATTATATAATTTTATCTTAATTATACACGCACACGTAGAACTCGTAACTATATTTTATAAATTGTGATTTGCCTTGCGCATTTACATATTAGTTTTGGAATTTTAGTATTAAAATAGTAAATAAACAACATATTTATATTATAATTAACACAAAAAATTACAAATTATCCAGAAAATTTTATCTTGCAATCTTTTAGCGAAAACACTGTTTTTAATTTTTGTAATTATAGTATGACATCAAACACTATTTATTGAGATGGGTTAATAACTTACAGTTAACAAGTAAATTCATATTTGCAATTGAAATTTATTATTTTCTCTTATGGAGATGGTTTGGTTGCAAGGATATCAATGTTACAAAATAACGGAAAGATGATTGAAACCTTTTATTTTCATAGCCAACAGGTATGTTTGAAGAGGAACTATTGTGATATATTTGTGTGTTGTGTTTAAATTTATGTTTTTGTTAATACAACACAAATTAAATCTGCCAAATTAGGAATGCATATTTTTGCTACGTTACATGGATACGTTACTCTCTTTTGCAAACTTCAAAATAGGAGTTACTATATTGAAATTCCGAAACTGATTGATTTAATCAATTGATCAATTTATGAATAGAGAAAGAAATTTTACTTTCGACTAAGTTGGGAACAAATAAGTAAGATATATAAATATGATTTCTAGGATTTTTATTAATGTTGATAAAGGCACACAAAATGTTTTTCAGGCTCTGATTACTTGTCTATATGTTTGACTAAGTTAAATGATGAAGATTTAAAAATTGTGCCATCTGGTGGTTAAAATATGAATTAATCTTTACTGTCCAAATCATTTTCTCATGGTCTACATAATGAAATTTCATCGAATTTCGATAGGCTTATACAGTTGTTGCTAATAGTTATACATTTGCTGCATAGGATTAATTAAAATTGCTATGCATAGGCAACCACTCCTGTTCGCAGAGTATATGCTCTCAAATGTGATAATTAGAAGAAAATCAGAGACCTATGGTACCTATATAAAGCTAAGCTTTAGAGGATGCATTTGAATTATGGCACTAAATAATTAATTTCTTTATTAGTCTAACAGGAAGTTAAAAATTAAACCTAGATTAAAAAGTCTCCTTAATGATTTTAATGATATTGTTTCCAAGAATTTCAATACATTTTTTATACAAAAAAATTCCCAAGTTTCGATAAAAATTATATAGGCAGCCAATATTATGACATAATAATATCAGTCTACATAATTTTTTGTACACCCACTTCCAAAAATTAAGCACGAAGATGTAAAATGCACAAAACCCAAAAAATAATGCTTTGATTGACACAAAATTCAGCAGGAATGTAGCATGTATATTTATGCATAAAGTAAAATCAATAATTATATACAGAAATGAAAACAATATTAAATTTTTGTAAGTTATCAAATGGGATGTGCTCTATGGGGAAGTGCATTATCGTCCATTATAACAAAAGTAGAGCCAACTGTTGCAGCGTACAATCTCACAATGTGTTCTAGATCTTCATCTCTATACTGGGCAGCCGTCATAGAACACCGTTTAAAGATGTGTACGTCGGTGCGGTATCCTAATGAAATCCCTGCCCGCACCATAATGCTTCCGCCTTGGAATGCGCGATATTTTGGGGCTGATTGCGTGTTCCTTGTTCATGCCATATCCTTATATGCTAGTCATCTGAATCCAGAGCAAATCTTGACTGATCAGTAAACATGATATTGATTTGGGAGTCTGACACAATCCAATTGACATGTTCCGGGCACCACTTTAATAGTGCCTCTTGATTGGACGAATAGACAAACACTAAATCGAGGTACCCGGCTACTGTTCACAATTTGACGTACAGTAGCTGCAGATATCACCTTGCCAATTGACGCTGTAACCCTAGATGTCACATTTCACGTATGGAGGTCGCTTTGCGATTCCACTTGGCTAAAATCGCAATATATCGATCTTCCGCGGGGTTTGTAACCCTTGAGCGACTGGCTACGGGCCTTCGGACAACTGTCTGTGTGGTTTGTAATTGTTTCCATAAACATGAAATTACAAAATGATGAACGCTGAAGAAAAGAGCAACATCTGAGATCGACTGTCCTGCTTCAATGCGCTCCACAGCACACCAGCGCTCAGAATCTTCCATTCGTCTTATGGAAGTCATAGAAACACGTATGTCTTGAAAACAAATTGTACGAAAGTCTTAAACACCTTCTATCCGCACTTACAATCAACAATCAATGTAACCCTTCATAAAGCTGGTATCTTATAAGACTGCCCTTTTTGCATATTTCTTGACATGAAAGCGCGATTGGCTCTTACATAACATATTTCTACCTCTGCAGCGATTTGCATCCTCTTCAATTTTGATTGGCTTTCGGAAATTAGCATTTTCCTCTCCGTGCTTAAATTTTAGAAGTGAGTGTACATAATAATGTATAAAAAATTATGTAGACTTGCAGTAAGTAATTTATTGAAAGAAATTCCAGGAACTAACATTTTTAATCATATTTAACTAAAGGATTTTGACAAGGCAAAGTCAGGTAGAGAAGTTATATGAATTTATAAAGTAAATATTGAGAATCATATTACTGATAGTTTTAATCCCAACAAGTCCTTTCTAAAAAATATTCTTTATGATGCATAAATAAGCTGAATAATTATGTATTTCATTACTTTATTATTGATAATTTTATATCTAATATTTTTTTAAGTGTAAAAGTTGAAAACGATTGTTTTTATTAACGCTGTTTTTTGTTATGTTTTAATTCAACTAATTTTTTTTGTTTACTGTTCCTTGTTATTAACATTTAACAATGGATTACTAAGAATTGGGAAACTATTATGTGATTACCTTTTACGATTTATTTACATATTTATGTTTAGTATAAGAGCATGGTTTTGGTTAGAAAAAAGAATAAACTTTCTTGTTAAAGTGGGCATTAATCATAAAGATAACATTTTGTTGCCAACAAAAAACAAAAATAAAAGGATTTAATTTTTTTTATTAATTTATAAAAATTTACTAAGCAGGTATGAAAGTTGTTTTCCATCTGTTATTGATATTTTTCAAATTTAATATGCTTTTTTGAAATATCGGATGCAATTTTTTTTCTTTTCTTGAGTTCATTTTTTATCAACAAATAAAATTTAGAAAATTATGCATTTGATGGACATTTTCCTTTCTTTCCGTACATAAATATAATTTAAATATTCTTAAAACAATTAACTCTATTTCTATACAAAAATTAACATTCAAAATACTGAAAACTAATACTAATTGATGCAGAAGTCAACGTTCGATATGGTACTTGCAATGCTATCTCATCGAGATAATTGATTACATTGTTGTCAAATTTTAAATCAATATTGAATTTTTAAATAACTCTGGAATCTCATCAGGAACCAACTTCTTTATAATAATACCAATTTTTCTGAAGTTTTTTTTTAGAATTATATATAAAGAATACATGAAAATTATCTTAAATTAAAAAAAATTATGTATGCATTTCACTGTAAAAATTATTTTTCAAATTACTTTTTACATAAAATAAGAGACTATAAAAATTTATGATTTGTTATAATTTTTTTCATCGGAAACATTAACAGGAATTGTAATTTTTATCATCTCTCTAGATTTATAGCAATTTGCATAATTTTTCTCTTCCTTTCTGATACCAAATATTTTGAAATAATTCATCTTGTGGTTTGAACAAACATTTTATTTAATATTCTTTTCTCGAGTAATAGCAATCTTCTTCATTCGAACCATTTATATTTTATACCTCTTGTATCGAAGCAAATGTATTTTACTTTTGAAGTTATCATTATGGGCAATTTAATTACATCATTGATTGAAATTTCCTAGTTGGCAATGGTTAAATTCATATATATATATAACAGGGTATATATATAAATTGTATATATATATATATATATATATATATATATATATATATATATATATATATATATATATATATATATATATATATATATATATATATATATATATATATATATATATATATATATATATATATATATATATATATATATATATATATATATATATATAATTGTTTGTGTGTGTGTGACACTTTTAATAATATAGCAAATACGTTGAACTACAGTCTTAAATATAATTTCAATTCAACGTTACAATTTTTTCCCATTATGTTTCCTTTTATCTAAAACATTTCATATTTAAATCCTGTTAGTTTAAATTAATATTTATATGCGTTTTAATTATTCAAGATAAATTTTAATTATGAAATCAAAGAAAAATTAACTAAAAGATATTAAGTAATATTTGTTAATGTATTATTATTCTGCAAACAAACAGCAACATTAATTAGATATTTTTTTTACTGTTTTTCAGTTATGGATTGATGGTTTTCAAATTACGTTCCTATATTGGCTGTATTTATAGTCACGTGTTTTATAGTTTAAAATTCATATATTATGTTTTTAACAAAATTGTGGAGAATTGTTAATGAATTTGGAAGATTAGAGGAATTCTATTTTCAGTTAGTGCATAAAGAGAGCAAACGCATCTTTTACCATTTTTATCACTCACTTTAAGAAGTGTCGCTATAAATTAAAGTAACTTTTGTCCCTTTAACTTAATATTTATGCATTAATATTCAACTAAAAAACTAAGAATATAAAAATCACTAATATTTTTCTCTTTGACTAATACCACAATTAATTTTAAATAGTTTTCCATTTTTCTTATCGCTACATTATCTTCTTTTTGCTCCACTAGTTGCCATTATTAAATTAAGTATTCATTTCTCTACAGTAAGTGTACGTTATACTAAGCTATTGAAAAGTCTCTTAATGCTGTTATTAACTATTTTGTTCTTTATATTCATTTGGATTTTTTTGCACTTGCAAAGTGATGCGTAAAATATAAGCAACAGGTGTTTTTTTCCCTCCATAATGCCACCAGAAATCACCAGAGAGACATTCGTAATTAAAAGAAATGATGAAAACGAGTACTTAAATGATGATGAAAGCTTAGTTGCGCAAAAAAGGATTGACTTTGTTGAACTCTTTGTATTGTTGCATATAATTGCTATAGAGGAAAATAGCAAACAAATATTTCCTAGTATGAGATACAGCTTATATTTATTTGGCACATCCTCGGTATAATCTAGCATAGCACAAATTCTGATATAATATTCTCTCTGATATACTAACTCATATAATATTTTTTATTTACTTAAGCAAAAATATGAGTGCAATTAAAGTGCAATTAGTGATTACAAAGTACTCATAAAATGCAATTTTTTAAAATTTTCCTTTTAATTGAAGTTGTAATTTAACTAACTAGAAATTTTGAATTTTATTGGTAAATTTTCAAAAAGATAGCTGTTAAATTTTTTTACAGTCTTTAAGTATTTTTCCAATTTTGTGTAGTGAATTAACTTTTTTAATGACAGTCATATTTCAAATATTATTTGATTTAGAAACTTTATTTGAGATAAATTATTATTTTTATATTTTTTGAAATATTTAAAAGCTTTAATTTGCAAAAATGAATGTTTCAAACATTTTTTTTTGATAATTGACACTTAATTTTAGAAGAATTATTACAGTCACTGAATTATAATTATTTCTGAAATATGTTAAATTCACGAATTGCGGATTAAATAAGTTTGTAATAGTTGATTATTTGCAATATTTTTAATGTTAAACATAAATTCATTTAATATTACAAAATGTAGAGTAAATAATTCATATTTTATAGGAATGTATAAACATTACATTTTAGCTAACTTAAAAGTTTTAAAGAAAAAAAAATGGTTGTTAAAAAATTTCTTTAAAAAAATTAGGTATATTGTCAAAATTTTATATTTATTTGAAACTTTAGGTTATAAAATATTATACATAACGATGCTGTGTCATTGACAGACATTGAATTCATTTTGTTCTCTTCTGATGAAGTCAGCATTTTCTGTCATCTTGTCACATGAAATTCATTCTGTAAATAAAATAATGAAGATGCTACACAAAATGTTTATTTAAACATTATTAAATGCTGTAAGAAATAAAGAAATTCTTATGAAAAGTGATCATACGTAAGTTAAATTTACAATTTTTGGAAGTTAAAAGAATTCCTAAACAACAGATGAAATGAAAGAAAAATCAGAAATGCAAACCATTTGTATTAGATTGGTTGTAATCGAGCCCAAGATTTTTCAATCATAAGAAATTTATCTTAATAATAAGCCGTGATAAGATTAAACATCACCAATGGCAATTATTCTTCAATTTGTTTTTTATTTTAAGAGCAAATGAAAAAGCAATTTCAGATTAGATCCATTTTTCCCTACTTCAATTTTTATTTTTAATTTTGCGTGGATGTACAATATTTTTCTCAATTTTCAGTGCTCTCTCTAAATTTACGATCTATTTAATAATGTGGGCATAATTCTTTCTTCAACTAGGAGAACAAATTCTATTTCAAATAAACATATATAAGATGTGTTGATGAACAATAATTTTATGTGGATGTACAGTAATTTTCTCCATTTTTACTATTCTTTCTAAATTTTTGATCTATTTAATAATGTATTCAAGAAGATCTATTATTTTGATCTATTTAATAATGTAATTCCCTCTTCAAGAAGAAGAACAAATTCTACTTCAAATAAAATTAAATCAGATGAAAAAAATCATTCCAAATACCATATGAATTCTTAACTAAACCATTATATGAATTTACAGTACAAAAAGTCATTAATTAATATTGTAAATACTAATTTTATAGAATAATAAAGAATATTAACCGAGCTCCAGTGGCTCAGTAGCTTCACGCCGCTTCCCGTAAGCTCAGCAAAGTGAAGCATCATTTGCCGCGGGCAGTGGTTGGGAGGGTGACCACGGTGTACTCTCCTTCACTGGGTTGCTGGAACTCCGTGGGTTGGAGATGTGTCCATGTTAATATGTGACGTCCAAAGTCCTTCCGCTGGTGTGGCGTAGATGTGGAGAGGAAGATGCCAGCTCAGGTGTGGACTCGTCACCTGACCGTGGTTCAAAATTACGAGGCACCTTAGAGCAAAGTCTTACTTTCACCTTCGTGGTACTCTGTTCCAAAACGAAAGACGCTCTCTATTGACTTAATTCGCACAGCCAAAGGAATAGCGATCTTGGCTTGTCCAAGTTTCATAAGCAACAACAGAATATTAACCAATTAAATTTTCTTACGAAAAGAACAGACAATTTCTAACTTATAAACATCTAATCAAATGCATCGAAAATGCAGTGCTATGATTCTTTTGTTTCACCAACATGCTTCCTTGTACCTAATCCTGAGTTGGGCTCTACCAGTTAAATAAAAGCAGCCGGGTGGAGTCTTCGTGAATTTGAAGTAGGGACCAAGCAGAAGACCCTCAATATTTGGCCTATCACCCACACAGGTATCATTTCACTCGAGGACATTTCGACCACGCCCAGCTTTAACTTGCCCCAGTCGCCTTATTGAACACGACAGATCTTCGGTCAGCCAGCCGAGATTCAAACTTACTATCTTCTGAAGCCCCAACCAACCAGGTCACTGAGGAACAGCGCTGCTGAATGAATAAGTTATAAGATTTAAAACAAGTTGATAATAAAAGACAACTTCCTTGCCCACCAGAGGGCATCAACACATTATCGAATCTTCGCGCTTTCATTCACCACCAGAGCTGATCACTACGACCCTATCTGATGGCGGAGCTATTTCATTCTGATCCACGCATTCTCAGAAAAAGCTGAGAACTGAAGAAATTCTGAATTTAGCAAATTTTGGTGAGTTATGAAACTTGTACTTGTAACACTAATTTGAAGCTTTTCTCATAATTTTAAAACTAGTTTAACTACCAAAAAACCGATTAATTTAACGATAATTAATGCTTTCTTAAAATACATACAAATATAATATCTAAAATATTAACTTAAAAATTTATGCTAATAAAAAGTATTTACTTGCAGGACAAACGCATGCTGGGCAAGGACTTGCACTGTGGTCAATGTAGCATGGGTTGTCGCATTTTGGAATACCACAGGATTGTCGCTTTTTTCGGTCTGAAATTCAAAAATCATTGAAGTTTCTTCAGTATGAACATAATTAAACAATATAAATTACATACCTAATATAATTAAAATATTAACATTACATAAAATTTGAAAATACTTACTTGCCGGACATACGCATGCTGGGCAAGGACTTGCACTGTGGTCAATGAAGCAGGGGTTGTCACATTTTGGAATACCACACGATTGTCTCTTTTTTCGGTCTGGAATACAAAATCATTGAAGGTACTTCAGCATGAACATAATTAAGTAATTTTAATTACAGACATAAATTTTAAAATAATAACTATAATAACATGCTATTATGAAATTTAAAAATATTTACTTGCGGGACACACGCATGCTGGGCAAGGACTAGCACTGTGGTCAATGAAGCACGGGTCGTTGCATTTCGGAATTCCACAGGCTACTTGCTGGGAATCTGAAAAAAAAATACTACATTATAGCAAATGCAAGATTACTTTTTTGTGTAGGATAATGACGTTGCTATGTTTTTAAGATAATTGCGTAAATCTTGATTTTATTATACATAATTGAAAAAAGCCTTTATTTTAAAATTGTTGTCGCACCAACCTACTTCTGTATACCAAGCTCTGAGTGGGATTTCAACAGTTAGCAGAAGAACTAGGGCAGTAACTTTAGTAATTCAGAAGCAGGAATCAAGCAAAAGACTCCTTTATACTTAATCTGCAATTTACAAACTTTAGTTTTAAGAGGAAAATCTTCAGAACATCTTTGAAGGAATGAATATGAACAAAAATTAGCTTAGAATATTTAGTGAAAAATTTAATGGCTAAAGCCAAATTGCTGAAAAATGTATTTTAGTTGAATATATAAAATAAGATTAAGTAGAAGTTAATTTAATTTAGTAAGATTTAAAAATGATGGATATAGTATCATTAAGACAATAAACTAAAAACTGAAGGGTGTAGTAATAATATCCATTGTACATCTTGTTGTGGGAACTATTATTTTAGATCATGGGCTACGCTTTCGAGAGGGATAAGTTCACCCTCAAGAGCATAAAGACCAAAAAGTTCAACTCGAAAAATGGACATACAAAAATGTTAAATTTATCGGCAATTATTCAATTGTTGCTTATTTGGAACTTTAATTCCTTATTCAACTACACAGACACATTTAAATGAATGGATGTTAATTATTAATTATATACTTGATTTAACAGATATTTAAAAAAATAACTTCTTAATTATAAAATATTTAGTTTAACATACGTTAAAAAGTAAAACAGACAATATCAAAAATTATAAAATAACCATAAAACTTACATTTTATTTTGAATTACATGAAATAATAATTTTTTTCTAATTTAATATTTAAAGGAAAAAAAATGGATAAATTTCTTTGTACGATATTTAGCCATCATTAGTCATTCTTAAAATCACACATTAAAGAGCGGACATAATTTTTTTTAATAGTATATTTACTACAAAAAATTTAAAGAATTTTTTTAAACGAAATGAATGTTAGCTTATTTTTTCCTTAAGGGGAAATTTTTTTAAAATCTGATTAGGTCTGAATGTAATAAATATACATTATTAGTCATCTATATCCATATTTTTAAATAAAAAAGCATGATGGAAATTAATTATAATTTTCACTTCGTGATTAAATTTGAATCCCGAATAAAAGTTCATTATATAATTTCAATGTGTGATAGAGAGTAAATCAAATTATACTTACAGCAGTAACCTGCAATGCATAAGAGCAAGATGGATGCGAGAATAAGCCTCATATTATTCCTTCAGGTGTTTCAAGATGAGATCACTTTAAAAACTATGTAACCTGCAGAGATATATATAGAAACTTTTTCGGTAAAGGCTATGACGTTTTTAGGATTTTTTTATGAAGCGCTTCACACAAAAGTCACATTTATCTCGTAAAAATGTAGGCTTTTTCTCCACCTGTCGCTTAACATTAGATTGCACAGTCATTCGCACATTTTAAAATTATTATTGAATTTTGTTTATCAGTAAATCCAGTTTGCATTGCCAAATCAATTTACGTATTATGTGCTATAAATGTTAAAGCGATTTATTTTTATAATATCTTTTATTCATGGTGATAAATATAAAAACATAAAATTTTATCTTTTCTAATGTTGTAGAAGTTTCTATGAATTCAAGTGGATATTTTAATTCATGTCTATTTTTAGAATTCTGTAATGTTTTTGTATTATTAGCGTATATGGCAATTTATTATATCTGTGAATTTATATTTAAAAAAAGAGAAAGACAAATTTGTTTTAAATTTGGTTTGAAATTAGTTATTTTTAGAGATTCTTGTGGGAAAACAGTATTTTTATATGAAAGAGTTAAGCAAGCATAATCACAGATGTTTTATATGGGTTGGTTTAGCGATGAATACATGTTCAAGGAAATATTCTTTCGTTAATGCCATTTATGTTCTTGAAAGATATATGTTCTGGAAGAGTAAATTTAATTAGTAGAATCTATTGTTATTGTAAAAGCTAATATAAGACAATGATAAATGGCATTTCCTTAGATTTGTAATTTCGAAGCAATTTTGGAAAATATTCCTTTAATATGTATTTTTAATTCGCTCACATTTGGCTGGATAGAATATCATTATACACATGTATTTTTTCTTATTATCTCAATTATAGATTAAAGATGAGCATTCGAGCATTCGTGAAATCCAAAGATTCTAGATCTCTCTTTTGCCATTTTCCTTTTGCCTTTTGCCACAAATAATTCATTTGTTTCACACACACACACATTTCCATATGTTATACAATAATCAAAAACTCATTGAAAAATGACATTTTCATTCAAGATCTGTAAGAAAATTAATTAAATTTGTAGAACAATCCTTGAAATTTTATAAATCAAGAGAGGTTAAGGTAAATCCATTTCTTGTTGTAACGTTATCAGAACGAAGTGGTAGTTGATGCTGGATATTAAAAAAGCGAAACATATGCATGAGTAAATTTTGATTATTTCTAGTCCAATATAAAGAAAAGTTCGCTTCATCTGGTCATAAAATTTCCTAAGGTCACGCCTCACAAAAGCTATTGTCGCCATAACTTGAATCAGGCAAAACCAGAACATGCTTGGTTATTTTGAGGTTTCAGCATTTGGTCCTATGTTGATCTTATTCTTACATAATTTTAAACTCGGATGGCTGAATTATTCGTTCAGTCAGACAAACGCTGATCAGGCATTTGAACAACCACCATTTCATGCGACATCTATCAAACACTTGTTGAAGAATAGAGGGATCTGGAACTTTTTCCAACCACAGCAATAGTGAATTTTTTGATAGGTTTTTTCGCAACTTCTTTCTGCTCTGTTCCTGACATGACACTCAAGTTCCTTATATCTTCAAATTTCATAATCAATTCCTTCAAACCATTTTTCCACATATTGCCTTTTCGCAATCTCTTTAAACAATGATATGCATGTAGCACAGGTAATCTGTTTTGGCCATTCTGATTAAACATTTTTACTTGTAATGTTTGATCTTTCGGTTATGTTGTTGTTACTAATCCCAGATGGTCCCATTTCAATACTAGACAAACTCCACAAATTGATAAACAACCAAGAAGTTTAAAAACATATGGAACTACGAAAAATCATCTTCTAAGTCAAAATTCAAGCTGCTCAAGATATGTTCAGACTATGGCTGTTCAGCTTTACATTTTGTGCACAGACTAAAACCCTTTTGACTTTGAACATATTTGAGGCTCCTCAGGTGACCACTGGCAAAACGTGAAATACAAGTCTGTTGGCCGCTATTTCCCTCAATAAGCAAGGCGTCAACTGGGCATTTTCTAGGATACCAATTATGAGACTGAACATCCAGCTCTGTCATCAAACCTCATCCTATTGCTTACGTGTTGAATTGAAGACTTACTATTATTCAGAATCCATACATGCTCAATATCAGGCCCAGAAATATTCTCAACTCAGTCCATTTTCAATATCTATAAGCTCCGATCTGAATACAGATCAAAAATCAGAATTTTAAGCTCCTGGAAGGATCACCCCAGCCGTTAAGGTCATTCTCATTATGCCCAGCTAAAGCTAATAGGTGGTCCTCAGAGAAAAATCAGACTTCTAC